>OY992536.1:177682001-178282001 GCA_963921195.1 Pegoplata infirma
AAGTTTTTTTTTTAAATCTCAGCTTTTAAAAATACGACTTAAATAAGATAAATTTAAATATTTTGTTGCAAATATGCCAGTCACTTAAAATTCATCAATTTACACAGTAAAAGCTTTAAGGGAGTAAAAAAACGGAACCGGAAATAGTATCTACTCTATAAACCATATCCGTTTACCGGTTAGAAAAAGCTTAAATAATTTTCCTTTCTTCCTATTAATCTTAGAAATTTGTTTAAAATCTTGTACCAAAAAAAGCTTTTACTGTTATTATGAACTTAATCAATTGCTTTAAGTTAGTGCACATTTGCATATAAATTATTTATGGCTTTAATTGTTTACTAACTGTATTTTATTTGTTGTTAATAATATGCATTTTGTATGGAGTGTGTTGTTTGTTTGGTTTGTTGTTGGGGCTGTTGTTGAGTGGCATGCCAAACCAGCAAGTATGTGTTAATAATATAACTAATTTCAATTATTTTCGAATATAAACAACACTTTATATAACTTTGTAAGGCAAAAAAATACACTGAAACAAAAAATTTTAGAATATGGGTGAAAAATGACATTTTGTCGAAGCAAAATCTGGAATATCGAAAATAACAACCAGGGAAGACTGGGTCACAAAGTCTATCATAAACACAACTGCACTCAAAAACAAGTAAACAAGTTATATTCGGCCTTGCCTAATGTAGTGATACCCTCTACAATTTCAAAAAGATTATTGCAAAAAACTTTATTTAAAAGGAAATTACTTTTGAAAAAAAAAAAAAATTAAAAAAAATTTCCGCGAAAAAAAATTTTGGTAAAAAAAAAATATCCGCGATTTTTTTCTTTTTTTGTCAAAAACTATGTTCGTACTTGTTTAAATACCATTTGGTGTTTAATTATGTTCACATATGTCAACCAGCAGCCGAATTAAAGCATTTTGTATTTTTAGGTTATGTTGAATGTACTAAAATTTTTGAGGTGTCCTTGCATTTTCATTCATAACTTTTGAACCGCTGAACCGATATCGCTCAAATGCAATACCAAACTTCTCGGGAAAACTTCCAATAAATATGTTAGGTTTCAGTTCTGTTTCTTTGTGCAATATTTTGTCCGTGATAGCATTATCCACAGACAGACAGACAGACAGACGGACATCGCTAGAATGTCTTAAAATCGGTCGGGCATCATGAATATATATACTTTATGGCAATGGTTCCCAACCTTTGATTCTCGCCCCACTGGGGGGCAATTTGAAGGTTCCAGGGGGGCAATCAGCAAATTTTCAAGTTTTTTTTTAGTCAAATTCACCACAAAAACTATTTTTTTAACAAAATTAACTACAAACATTTTGTTAATTGTTAAAAATTTTTACTAAAAACTTAGTTTAAATATTTATTTTACAAAAACTTTGCTAAACCAGTAGTAATTTTTCATTAGAAACAAAAATTAGAAAAATTATTATTTTTTTTGTGTAGGGGGGACAAGGCAATTTTTTTAACTTAAAAGTGGGGCGTGACGTAAAAAAGGTTGGGAACCATTGCTTTATGGGATCCCAGACCAATATTTCGATGAGCTACAAACGGAATGACAAACTTATATATACCCTCTATCACTAACAAGGGAAGTCTCCCTGGTGTCACCCTCCGATCTTCATGAAATTTGGATATGTTGTTAAGAACGAAAATTAATTCGACACGTATTTTTTTTAGCGGCCCAAACTCATTTTTACGGGGGATCGATTTGTATGGGGGAAAATTGACCTTTTCAGTTTTTTACGATTTACGCCTATTTAAACAAAATTAATATAGGCATGTGTGGTATCAGATTAAAGGTATTAAAAATATCTATCTTGTGGTGCTAACAACGGGCCAAAGAAGTTAATATTTTTTGACTTCTTAACAAACATGTCCTAAAATTTTGGTATTTTACTCAATATGACGAAAATTTGTGCATATTTGGACACGTTCTTAGCACACGTAGATAGGTTTTCCAAAGACCTTTCATTTGATATGTAACATGACTAGGTTTCATAATATAATATAGGAGATAAACGAAAAAAACTGAAAAATGGCCTTGTCTTCCCCCCTCCTTTTTACCCCCTAAATATGAATTTGGGCCGCTAAAAAAAATACGTGTCCCTTTATTTTTTCTGATCTACAAAATAAAAACAATTCCATAAAGATCCCCGGGTGACACTAGGGAGACTTCCCTTGTAAGTGGAGGGTATAAAAAGATCGTGTAAAATAACAAAAAAACTTTTTTTAGTTTTTGCTACCTCCTATTTGACGAGAATTTCTAGTAATTTAACAAGCTTTTTACCTATAATTTTATAAAGCTTTTTGCCAATAAAATTGTAAATTTACTTTTTAACTCTTTTGACGCGATAAAATTTACAAGAAATTCTCGTGACTGTACTAGACTTTTGCTACCTCCTGTTTTACGAGAATTCCTAGTAAAAATTACGAGCTTTTTTGTAAGTTTACAAACTTTTTACCAATAAAATTGTAAATTTACAACTTTTTTGGCGCAATAAAACTTACTAGGAATTCTTGTGAATTAACTATATTTTTTTTTGTAAAACTTCCTTGAAAATTAGTAAAATTACAAAAAAAAATGGTAAAATTACAAAAAAAATGGTAAAATTACAAAATGTAAATGTAAATTGCGATCGAAATTTTTTGTTAAAACACAAGGAAAACTGTCAAATGTGGGTAAAATGGGATTACGAGACTTTTTCTAGTAATTTGACAAGTTTTTTTTACCAATAATATTGTAAATTTAGAACTTTTTTGCACAATTAAATTACTAGATTTTTTTGTAAAATTTCCTTGAAAATTTGTAAAATTAAAAAAAAAAAAAATTAAAATAACAAAAAAAATTGTAAATTTCGATCGAAATTTTTTTGTTAAAAATCAAGGAAATCTGTCAAATATTGGTAAAATGGGATTACGAGACTTTTTCTGGTAATTTGACTAGTTTTTTTTTTTGTGGGTGCTGATAATTCCAAGATGCCCAAAATTTGAAAATTTTGTTTTGCTGACTCAACAGATTTTTATTTTGCTATTTCTACACCTTTTTTCCGTAGTGTAATATACAAGAAAGAGCATGTGTTTAAATTAAATTAACTCGATTATCGAGTATGTATGAATGTATGTAGTTTGTAATAGTTAAAGGAAATGCAATGAATAAATAAATTACTTTGGCATATGTTACCTTAGGTCAAGATTAAAACCATGATTGTTTAAAACAAATTACCTAAGTATTGAAAATTCAACTATAATTGAAAAATTTAAAATTAAATTCATAAAACTTAAAGAAAACTTTTCCTGCAAAGTTCAAGTAAACTTTCCCAAGAGTTTAAAAAAAAAAAAAAAAAAAAAAAAAACTTTTTTAAATCCCTTACACACTTAAAACAAAGTGGTTAATTTATATACATATTATATGTATAATTTTACATATAGTTTAATTTATAATATTATTATTTTTATTATTTTCTATTCTTATCAAAGAAACTTTCATTTTCAATAGTAGTATAGGTAGAGAGGGAGATAGATAGGTACATGCCTGCCTAACAAATACACAATTATGTTTCTTATCTCTAATAAAACAGTGAACAAAGATTAAAAGTACTTAGAAAATGTACTATAATTACTTAAGTGTAACTTTATTTGGAACAAAGTTCTTTTGCAAAAATAAAAAAAAAAATTATAAAAAAAAATTATAAAAATATATATTGTATACAATATTATGTGAAAAGATGATTACAAATAAACGAAACGTGTGCAAGTAATTGAGGCAACAACAAAAACAATATACAATATTTATCAAAAGAATTTTTTTTTTTTTTGAATGGCAATAAATTAATTGGGGGGGATCTTTTTTTGAGAATGTGTGAAATTACAAAAATTTTTGAGAGATTTTAAGGAGAGAGTTTACAAAATAATTATTTAAAAGCTAAAATTATAAAGAGAAACGACAGAGTTGTCAAGTAATGTTAAAGCAGGGATGTTAAATGGGGATTTTACGTTTTTCTAAAAAAAACTTTCGTGAATACACACAAAAAAATTAAAAAAAATGTGCCAGTTTTTGGTTTAATTACAATCTCACTCAAAAAAATTATGTAAGTAAAATCAACTGAAAATGTCAGTTAAAATAACTACTTTGTAAGTTGTTTTAGGGTCAACCACTTTTTCAGTTAAATCAACTAACAATGTTAGTTATTTTAACTGACAAAAAACAACTGACTTATGTAGTAAAAACTACTTACATTTGTACTCAAAACAACTAACAAAAATAAAATAATCAATACATAACTTTTTTTCAGAATTTTTCAGAAAAAAAAATTGAAATTATTATTTTTTTTTAAAGTTGTGAAAAATAAAAAAACGATAATTTATTTTTCAGAGATAAAAAAATAAAATTAACTACTTTAATTAACTGTTAATACATTACAGTACTTTTTTTGTTAGTTGTTCAAAAAACGACTTAGGGCGGATTACTCAATAAAAAGGTAGCTGCTAACTGCCGATTTAACGGAGCCTTATTTCAAAATTTGTATGAAAAAAAAAGTTAAATTTATCGGAGAGTTAATTTATATCGGAGCATTGAGTAATCCAGCCTTAAAATAACTAACAGAAATAGTTGTTTGATATTTTTCATACAAAAACAACTGACTTTGTAGTTGAAATCAACTAAATATTGTAAAATATACAAACAACTAACATGTAGTAACTTACATAATTTTCTGAATGCTATAAAGTGTTTTTGGATAACTTACCAAAGTTTTTGCTCCAAAAAACTTAGGTAAATTTTTACTAAAAAAATATTTTAATTAAAAAAAAAATTTTGTGAACTTTTTAAAAAAAGAATTGAGTGTAAACTTATTTTCAAGTGTATTTTTTTTTTATTGTTAATTTTTTTTCGAGTTACGAAAACACTATGTAAATTTTTTTGTGGCTTAAAAAGGTCAAACGGACCACGCTAGATTTCCGTGGAAAATCAGTCCATGTTTAAACCTAGCCCTCATACAAAGGTCCTCTTTAATTTTGGCTGAAATGACTCTAATAACCGTATAATAATAATTAGGGATGAGATTTCCACCCAAATGCATGTTTTCTGGCGATAGTCTAAAACTGATATCGAACAATTACACAGGTTGACAAAAGTTGAACTTTTTCAATTTGCCTGACCTTTGACAACTGATTTATATGGATTTTAGTGTGCTGATTCCGAATCTGTTATCCAATTTTTTCCATCAGCTCGCGTTCGCGAGTAAATCGCTGTTAAAGAGTGAAAAAGTACGTTTTTTACTAACTTTGTTTGGTTGTAATTTCCAAAACTAATTTTAGAGCCTCAGTTTTAAACACGAACTTAACTATATTGGATGCGAGGATTCCAAAACTGATATTAGCTTTTTTCTGACAGCTTCAGTTTTCGAGTTATTAAAAAGGGCATAAATATTCAGACATAATTAAACAGGGCATAAATTAAAAAATTGTATTTTAGCGATAACTCCAAAACTAAAGATGACTCAACAAAAGTAAGAGCATTTTTGGAATCAGCAACATAATCAAAATCGTCATTCACTTTTTGGATGTAAGACAACTATTGGTAAATATGGACTCACAAAGATGCCAACAATAGACTAATTTCAAAGATTCCTTAGGCTATATCTCAAAAACTAGGGCTGACCCAAAAAAACGATAGCCAGATTTGAAATCAGCGTACCCCAATTACCCAAAATTAGCTATCCTTCCAAATAAAGAAATTTGTGTAAAAATGGCATCGATTTGTTTTTGCATATTTTGGTGAAAATGCATATTTTTGGATATTTTTGGTTTTAAATGCATATTTTTTTGCATATCTCCAACTTTTAAATACATATTTTTTCATATTTTGGCATAAATGAGCAAAAATTGAAATTTATTTGTTTCAAAAACTATTTAGAATTTTAAAAATTTATTTTGAAAAAAGAAAAATTATGTTTTTTTTTAATTTTTTTTTTTCAGATTGTCCTAATTTCTAAAAAATATTGATTACATAAAGTTTTAAATAGTGATATTTAAACCCGGCGTTATTTTTTGTTTGTTTAAAGAAGTTTTTCGTATGAAAACAAGATTTTTATTGACATATTTAATTTTTAGTGCATATTTTTAGGTTTTTTAGTGCATATAACGAATTTTTTAGCGCATATTTTCGACTTTTTAGTGCATGAAAATCTCATCCCTACTAATAATAAATATATTCACAAATCACAATTCCGAATTTAAAAGGAATCGGACCAGTTTTTCGTGTAGCCTTGGACGTATACGCGGCCCCAGTGCCCCCCCCCCCCCTCCTTTTCGATTTCGAAATTTTGAAAATTTAATACACTACAACGCATTATATAAAAAATAAACATAAGTTTTTTAGTACTGTAAATATTTTAGTTTAACTGTCGAACAAATTAAGAGAAATTCGTACTCCCATGAATTAAAACACATGAATAAGCATTTGGCATCCTGATTCAAAATCCGTCTTGCAAATTTTTCTATCACGCACCGTTTTTAAGATATTCGAGTCTGAATATTCAAAAAAACTCTAATTTGGCACTTTTTGGGTATCCGTAACGTATTCTTACATTGCTCATACAAAACAGGACTCGGTTTTATATAAAATGTACCTTGTAATTCAAAATCGATTACTCGAATTTTTTGAATTTCCGATTTGGAATCAAGAGGTAGATTTTTTTTTAATCAAGTCCCTTTTTGTGGAAAGAACTTAAGAATATGTTATTTTTCAACCCATTTCGAACAGTGGGATTTTTCGAACAGTAGAGAACAACTTTTTCAGAAAAACATTTATGTATGAAAATGGTGGAATTTCAGGTATATTTTGTTACGATATTAAGTCTTATCTTTCTGCAAATAAAAAAAATATCCCCCCTTGACCACCGCAATTTATATGTGCATAAAATGCAATGCGCATCAGCACAAAAATTGTTTCAAGTAAAAACGAAAATTTTGCATTTTTTGATTTTCGGCATTTTAATTTTTTTGATTAATTTTAAATTTTTTTAGATTTAACTTATTATCAAATTCCACTTATTTGAATCATTTTAAAACTATTTATTTTGAAAAAAAAAAATAAATAAATTAATAAAATAGCAAATAAATCCAAATATTAAAATTTCATAAAAAGTTACAATTTAGGCTTTTCTGGGATAACGGCACATTGAATTTTTTTTACATGATTGTGGTCACGACCAAAATACTACATGGATATGACTGAAACTTAACACATTTATTGGAAGTTCTCCGGAGAAGTTTGGTATTGCATTTGAGCGGTTCAAAAGTTATGAACGAAATTGCAAGGACACCTCAAAAATTTTAGTACATTCAACATAACCAAAAAAATACAAAATGCTTTAATTCGGCTGCTGGTTGGCATATGTGAACATAATTAAACACCGAATGGAATTTGAAAAAGTACAAACATATTTCTTGACAAAAAAAAATTTTTTACCAAATTTTTTTTAAAATTTTTTTTTTCTAAAGTAATTTCCTTATAAATAAAGTTTTTTGCAATAATCTTATTGAAATTGTGGAGGCCGAATTTAACTTTTTTACTTGTTTTTTTGGGTTTACTACCCCAAACAATTTTAAACATTTGCAATGTTGGCAACACTGTTAAAAAAAATGCCGGCATTATAACGTCAAAGAACTTTTTTGCAAACATAAACGTTCTTCAAAGTAAAATACTACTACGTCAAATGAGAACACATTCTTTTTTTTGAAAATGAGAATTTGTTTAAATAATTTAATAACAAAAAAAAAAAGCTTTAAATAATCACAAAAGAGATCGAGAGTGAAAATAACAATGAACATATTGTATTGTGTAGCACCGAACAACGAAAAAAATTTTACTACAATATGTGTGGCGCTTGTAATAAACAAAAAAAAAATACTTTTGCAAAAATAAATTTTATTAAAAAAAGAAAAAAATTATAAAATTTTGTTGTTTAGAGCAAAATAAACAACAACTGTAAATGTTACTGTATGGGTGAATGGGTTCTAAATTTGAACATATACAATATTTTGAGAATTTTTTATTTTTTTTGTTATAGATTTTTTTCTGTTTTATTACATAAACATTTTTAGCAAATGAACAAAAAAAATTTAAAAAACAGAAAAATTTTTAAATTATATACTTTTTTTTTTGTTCTTCTAAATTTAACTAATTGTTTTTTTTTTTGGTTTGTTAACTAGATCACGAGTTGTAGTGAGAGGGTAATAAATTTTTTTTTGTTTTTGATAATTTCCATACTTTGGAATAAAAAAAAAGTTTACATGTAAAATAATTTTTTATGAAATGTAGTTTTAAATTATGCAGTTGTTAAAACAAATTTAGTAAAAAAAATAAAACTTTTACCTAACATACTTTGTTAAAATACTAATGATGATTTTATACAAGTTTTTGTTATTTACAGCTAGTGTAACTTTTCTATTTTACACAAGTTTTAGGTATTTTAATAATTCTATTAAACAGTTTTAGACAATCAAACAAAATGTGTAAAATTAAAAGAAATTTAGTATGAAGAATAAAATAAGGCTACACTAAGAAACATTTTTATTAAAATCTAGAAATTTAAAATTAGAAAAGTGTTATTCAAAAATTTTATTAGGAATTTAAAAATATTTTTTAAATTAAACAAGAAAAAAAAAATTAAATTCCGCCTTGCCGAATATAGTGAAACCCTCCACAATTTTAAAAAGAATTTTGCAAAAACCTTTATTTAAAAGGAAATTACTTTTGAAAAAAAATAAAATTTTAAAAAATTTCCGCGAAAAAAAAATTTGGTAAAAAAAAATATCCGCGATTTTTTTCTTTTTTGGTCTAAAAATTTGTTCGTACTTGTTTAAATACCATTTGGTGTTCAATTATATTCCCATATGTATGTATGTCAATAAGCAGCCGAATTAAAGCATTTTGTATTTTTAGGTTATGTTGAATGTACTAAAATTTTTGAGGTGTCCTTACATTTTCGTTCATAACTTTAGAACCGCTGAACCGATATCGCTCAAATGCAATACCAAACTTCTCGGGTGAACTTCCAATAAATATGTTAAGTTTCAGTCATCACCGTGTAATATTTTTGCCGTGATCACCATTTCCACAGACAGACGGACATCGCTAGAATGTCTTAAAATCGATCGGGGATCATGAATATATATACTTTATGGGGTCTCAGACCGATATTTCGATGAGTTACAAAAGGAATGACAAACTTATATATACCCTCTATCACTAAACAAGGGAAGTCTCTCTAGTGTCACCCGCGGATCTTTATGGAATTGGTTTTATTTTGTAGAGCAGAAAAAATAAAGGGACACGTATTTTTTTTAGCGGCCTAAATTCATATTTTGGGGGTAAAAAGGAGAGGGAAGACAACGTCATTTTTCAGTTTTGTTCGTTTATCTCCACAGAAAAAAATAAAAAATATATTTGAATAAATTTTTAATACTATTGAGTAAAAAATTACTTAATTTTGCACCAGTAAACGAATTAATAGTATTGAGTAAATTTTTAATAAAAATTTATTAAATGTTTGAAAAAAAATTTGAGTAAATTTTTAATTGTGTCAATTAAAAATTTACTCAAAATGTATCAATTTATTTTTTTAAAAGTTTAAAAAAGTTTTAAATTTTTTTACAAAAAAAAAAACTTGTTTTTTCAAACTTTACCAAACATATTTATGTCTCAAAAACATAGGAAAATTTTATAAAGACGATTAACAAACTTTCATATACATACACCAAAAACTATAAACTAAACAAGAATTCCAAAAACTATGAGAGTATAAAAAAAAAAAATAAAAAAACTATTAAATTTTTATTAAATTATTTGCTTAAATTGTTTTTAAAATTTTTAAGTAAATTTTTAATTGCGTCAATTAAAAAATTACTTAATTTTTGTTTTTAAATTTAAACAAGCGATTACTCAAATTTGTTTCCACCATATTTTTTTCTGTGTCCTATATTATGCAAAGAAACCTAGTCATGTTACCTACCAAATGAAAGGTCTTTGGAAAACCTATTTACGTGTGCTAAGAACGTGTCCAAACATGCACAAGTTTTCCTCATATTGAGTAAAATACCAAAATTTTAAGACATTTTTATTAATAAGTCGAAAAATATTAACTTCTTTGGCCCGTTGTTAGCACCACGAGATAGGTATTTTTAATACCTTTAATCTGATTCCACACATGCCTATATTAATTTTGTTTAAATAGGCGTAAATCGTAAAAAACTGAAAAAGGTCAATTTCCCACCATACAAATCGACCCCCCCTAAAAATGAGTTTGGGCCGCTAAAAAAAATACGTGTCGAATTAATTTTCGTTCTTAACAACATATCCAAATTTCATGAAAATCGGAGGGTGACACCAGGGAGACTTCCCTTGTAAGCAGACAAGGGAAAAGTGTAAAACTTAAAACTCTTCAATGAAAAAAAACCAAAAGTATTTTTTTCAAAAAAATTTAATTCAATTTTTAAATAAATTTCCTACAATTTTAAAATAAAACTCGGTACTGAGTTTTAAAAATAAAACTCCGAAATAAAAAGAGTTTTATTTTCATACAATTAATTTTATTTTAAGTAAACAAAAAATGTTCTTGGTTTTTAACATTTTTATGTAGAATAGTTGATAAAAGATGAAAAAATATGACCTCACGAAATAGTGAAATTAGTTGAAATTAAATTCATATTATTTAAATTTATTAATACTCCTAATAGAACTCTTATTTGTGAAAAAAAACTTTCTATTAACGAAATATTGATTCGAATAATCGCTAATTTAGTACTTTCTGTAGTTCCACTCTAACTTATTCGAAAATTGGAACCAGATAATTTTATGGGTAGTAAATAGACCTCGTGAACCCAGACTATTTCGATCCATTTTCGAAATATTCGTGACTGGAAATAAATACTGTAAACAAATTTAAGCATCAATGACCACTAGTGAGAAAAATAATGGATACAGACGCACTGTGTCTTTAATATCTAAGAACTCGCTAATCTTGAGCAAAAGGTTCAGCATGTGTAACTGTTCCAAAACCAATAAAACGAATATTTAAATAATATTGTTTTTATAAAGGGGGGGTTTAAAGAAAAAATAAACAGTCTTCGTGTGATTTTTTAAGCAGCTATAAAATATAAATACGCAATATTTTTTAATTCTGTTTTTTGATTCGAAAAATAATTTATAATATTTAATAATTTATTAATATTTTTAAAATTTCATAACACAAAATTTGATTAACTGAAATTTCCACTTAATTGTAGAATGTTTTTTTTTAAGGACAAAATCGGCTGCAGTTGTACAGCTAAATGTACTATACCGATTTTGATGAAATATTTTTGATTTGGAGATTATTTAATTATCTAGTACTTATCGTGGACATTTTTTTAATTTTGACCTGATTATGTTTTTTTGAAAGAAGAAAAGTAAATTTTTTAGATTTATATTAGCATAATTTCAAAAAAAATCAATAAAATTCAATAAAATTCAAAAAAAATGGCCACGGTAACCCAGCAAAAACATGGTAATGAGTTGTGAAAAGTAATCATTACCAAGTACATTATTTATAATAAGTACACATTACCATTAACATTATTTTAAGCCTAAAAGTAACTACTTTTTAGTAATATGCTATAAAAGTACTTTCAAGTAATAATATCTCCTTGCACTTGCATTTTTTAACCTTTACAATTCAATTAACTTAAAAAGTTCTTAAAAACTTAATAAAAATAACTCAAGTTTTAAGTTTTAGTAAAAACAATTTAAATTTTAAATGTTTTAATTAACTAATTATTTTACTTCTTATTGGTAATGGGTTTTTACTTCTTATTAGTTATCCGAGTCAGTAACTACTTATTTAACTCCATACTCTTCACTAATTATTTTTGTCTCACGCCCTTGTTAAAATAATTAGTCTTTCATTCAATAAGTAACTACTTATTAACAGTTGTTTCGGATTACAAAACCCATTACTGGTAACGCCAAATTTTGCTGGGAAGTACTAGAGAATTTAATAATCTACAAATCAAAAACAAATTCATCAAAATCGGTTCAGTAGTTTTTGCTGTACAACTGCATCCGATTTTGAAAAAAAAGTGAGTGACAACCCTGGAAATTCTTGTTGACCAAATTTTGTGTAATAGTTTTAAAAATATTACAATAATTCATCTTTCAAATAAAAAAAACAGAATTAAAAAATATTGCGTATTGATATTTTTATAGCTGTTTAAAAATTGCTCACGTTAAGACAATTTTTTTCCTTTATACCCCCTTAAACCTAATGAAAATATTTAAGATGAGATACATTATTTTTATCTTAACTCTACTATACATATATTAATACTATTTTCAAAAATACCAAAATAAATTTCATTTTATTTTCAAGGTAAAATAAAACTCTTTTTTTTGAGAGAGTTTTATTTTTGAAATTATAAAACTCCAAAATTTTTAAGAGTTCTATTTTTTGAAATTATAAAACACCAACATTTTTAGGAGTTTTATTTCAAAACAAAATTAAATTTGAATAATTTAAACATTATTTTAATAAAGTACGGAGTTTTTCCTTGTCTGCTTGTAAGTGGAGGGTGTAAAAATTTCAATAAAAATTGAAAACAGATTAATTAAAGGAAAAAAAATTGTTTGAAATTTCGGAAAAAATCAATTAAATTTGAAAAAGAGGAAACGAAATTGAAAAATTCCAATTAAATTCGAATACGAAATAAAATTGGAAGCTGACCAATTTAAATTAAAAACTAGAAGAAAAGTTGAATTCGACTTGACCAATACTCAACAATGCCCTTTTTAAGTGATAGTTAATTTTTAACGTGAAAAAAAAAAATTTACAAATTTAATTAGAAATAGACCCGATCAGTATTGCCAAGTTGGAGGTTTTCCCGCTAAATCTAGCACTTTTCGTTTGAATTTAGCGGGGGAAAATTGGTTTTGGCGGGAACGGTGCTTTAGCGGAAAATTCTAGCGCTTTTTGTTTGGTTTTAGTGGGAAAAGTAGAGTTTTTTTCCAAATTTTCTTTTTTTTTTCAATCTAAAACGTCAAGTTTGTCGAATTTTAGCGATTTTTTGAATTTTCGTAGAAAAAATAATTTGGAGGTTTTTTTTTTCAATGATCTTTTTTGTCAATCAAAAATGCCAAGTTTTTCGGTTTTCAGCGCTTTTTTTCGTAATTTAGCGGGAGAATTTTAAATTTTCCCCGCTAAATTTATTTTTGGCGGTTTCTAACGCTTTTTTTTTAGTGAAATCTAGAGATTTTTGGTTAAAAATAGTTGGCAACAGTGGACTCGATGCTATTGTGGCTGATCTGTTTAAGCGGCAGATATTCATAGTTGTTACCAGTGTAACGTGATGTTTAGTAACCTCAGGTTCAAATGTTAAACATACATAAAACTATAACACCGTAAGCCAGGCAATATTAAACATGAACCGGATGATATACGTCTGAAAGTAGAGATCAACTGGAGTAAAACTGCATTTACAGTTTTTCATTTCGTAATCCTGTTTCATTTTTAAAGGACTTCAAAGTTTTAAAGGATACATTTTGTAAAATATTTTTACTTGTTGTAGGATGACACTGGTGACGGCAAATGAAAGAGGAGGATCTCCCTAATTTTTCCATTTTTCTATTTTGACATTTCAAAATAAAGTAATTTGAAAACTTTATCCAACTATTTTGTTGAAAATTTTGAATGATATTGAAGGAAGGATGTAACTCATCTCCTTTTTCCTGATATATCAAAATAATAAAATACGAAAATTATGGGAGATCCTCTTCTTTCATTTGCTGTCACTAGTGGCATCCTAGGACAAGTACAAATATTAAAAAAATATTTTATAAAATTTTATAAAAAAAATTTTATAATATTTAATACTCTAAAACTTTGAAGTCCTTTTAAAAAGAAACAGGATCACGAAATGAAAAACAGTAAATGCAGTTTTACTACATTTAGTATCTAGTTTCAAACGTATATTATCCAGTTGGTGTTCAACGACTTTTTTCGTTTTTGTCCATTTTTTCATTTTTGTAAATGAGTACTAGACCAACATTTCGAGGTGTTACAAATGGAATGAAAAACTTATAAATTTGAAAAAAGCTCCTTTAAAATTTTGAAAAGATCAATTAAAATTATTTCAATTTTAAAAGATCTTTTACAAATTTAATTTTTTTTTATCATTTCCATTTAGTAACGGAAATTTTAAAGTTTGTATTTGAATTCTGTTTTGTATATTTTACTATGTGTATACAGCATGACGTCTGACAACTTTAAGTGATCGTCAAGTGATCATATTCTCAGTCATCCATAACAAACTGTCACATTTTCAGTCAGTTTATTTATCTGTTATTTTGTGTGCGTTTTCTGTTTGTGTTCCGTTGTTCAAATTTGTAAAATATTTAAGTATTTAGTAAATACTACTAACAGTAAAACTCGGTTAAAACGATTCTCAAAAAGTGAACAATTTTTAATTAATTTGCTTCAGATTCCAAAATTGTGCTCAGATCTAATCGAACTATATGAGAAATTTTCGAAGTTCCGAAAAAAAAAAAAAATTCCAAACATTTTTTGAAAATTTTTTCTTGAGTTTGAAAAAAATCTTTACAAATGCTTTTGAGAAAAAGTTCTAAACTGAAAAAAAAAATGGGTTTTCGACTAAAAAATTCTTGAAAAATGTTTTTAGAAAAAAATTTTCCGGACAAATTTGGGAAAGTCCCAAAAAAAAAACTGTGAAGCACAGAAAATAAAATCGTTTAATTTAAATCAACAAACATCAATTGTAAATCAAGCAAACATGACATCAACCAAACATTTAGTAAACACGGCAGCCTGTAAGTCCATAATACAAAACTTCGATTTTGTTTTCAACAAACTCAGTCAAGTGATTTTATTTCAAAATTCTTTTATCATGTCAACAAATGGTATTTGTGTTTGTTAAATTTCTTTGTTGAAAAAAAAAATTATTTGTCAGATCAACAAATTGTGTTATTTGAATTTCTGTGTTAAAAAAAATTAAGATTTTTTACTTTTGTAAGATCAACAAATCGTGTTTGTTGAATTTCTTTGTTGAAAAAAAAAAAATAAATTAAATTAAATTAAAACGTTTGTTGATATTACAAATTTTCGTATAGAAGCACTTTCAGTGAAAAAATTAATTGTATTCACAAATAGGGGGTCAATATAACAATTCGTTTTTTTCTGTGTGTATTATGAAAGTAAATAATTTTAAACGGTTTCTAATAACAACAAAAAAATAAAAAAAAATGGTTGTACCGTTGGTAGTTTATGCCTGGGTTATTTTAGAAAAAATTATTTTGGTATCGAATTTTTTTTAAGTCCCGTACACAGAAAATAAAATCGTCAAATATAAATCAACAAACTTAAATTGTGAATCAACCAAACGGCCGCCTGTTAGTCAATAATACAAAACTTCGATTTTGTTTTCAACAAAGTCAGTCAAGTAATTTTATTTTAAAATTATTTTATCATGTCAATAAATAGCTATAGTGTTTGTTAAATTTCTTTGTTGAAAAAAAAATTCATTTGTCAGATCAACAAATTGTGTTTGTTGAAAAAAAAAAAATTTTTTTTTTAACTTTAGTCAGATCAACAAATTATGTTTGTGTTTGTTTAATTTCTTTGTTGAAAACAAAAATATTATTTTTTCAAAAGAGGCTTAAGTTTCAAATTTCAAGTCAATCGATTAAAAATTGTGACCTGTATCGTGTTTACACCGTTTACATGGACAGACGGACGGACGGACGGACGGACATCGCTAATTCGACTCAAAAAGTGATTCTAAGTCGATCGGTATACTTAAAAGTGGGTCTAGGACCAATATTTCGGGTAGTTACAAACATCAGCACAAACTCATTATACCCTGTACCACAGTGTGGTGTAGGGTATAAAAAGGTCCAGATTATGCGTAATTTGGCTATAGGAAAAGTTTTTGGTTCTAATAAATTTTTTCTATAGAAAAATTCTCAAATTTTCTCCTAAAAAATTTTTCTTGATTTTCCTAAAAAATTTAAAGATTCCGAAACTTTTTTCCTATAAAAAAAATTTAAAAATTCAAAAACATCCTTCCTATAGAAAAATTTTGAGATTCTTGAGCATTTTTTATAGAAAAAATGTTCATATAATTTCATTTTCTTTTTCTCTTTCTCTTTACTTTTTACCCACCTTCTCAGATTTTTTGCGAAAGAAGAATTATTAGATTTTCTCTATAGAAAATTCTCATATTTTTTTTTAAAAAAAATTCTTTAAAATTTTCCTTCAGAAAAATGGTTAGATTTTTTCTTATTAAAATTCTCAGATTTTTCATATACAAAAATTCGCAGGTTTTTCCCATAGGAAAATTCTAAGAAAAATTCTTAAATTTTTGCTAAAGAAAAATTTCTAAATTTTTGGTCTAGAAAAATTCCCAAATTTTTCTTAAGAAAATTTTAAATATTCCGAGACTTTTTTATATAGAAAAATTCTAACATTCCGAAAAAAAATTCTAATGTTTTTCCAATAGAAAAATTCGCAAATTATTCCAATAGGAAAATTCTCAATTTTTTCCTAATTAAAAATTCTAAAATTTTTCATTTAAAAAAATTCTCAAATTTTTTCATATAGAGAAATTTGACATTCGTGACATTTTTCCTTTAGAAAAATTTTTCATAGAAAAAATTTTGAGATTATATTTTCTCCCTTTTTTCTTTTCTTTTCTTTTCTTTTCTTTTCTTTTCTTTTCTTTTCTTTTCTTTTCTTTTCTTTTCTTTTCTTTTCTTTTCTTTTCTTTTCTTTTCTTTTCTTTTCTTTTCTTTTCTTTTCTTTTCTTTTCTTTCCTTTCTTTTTTTTGCTTCTTTCGAATTCGGTTTGGGGGGGGTGAGGAAATTTCCCCGTGGATCCGCGCCTGATGGGGGTCGATATAACAATTCATTTTTTTCTGTGTATATATGAACAGATCATATAAAATCTAAATATTTTTCAAGGCCCATGTAAAAATTGGTTAGATCTGACTGATCTTTTAAGATATAATTTTAACAATTGTATCTGATCAGATCTATTATATTCGAGATTTCTCCCCAATTTAAAGATCTAAGAATCTCGGATATAATAGATCTGATCAGATACAGTTGATATAATCAGATCTTAACAGATCACATCATATCTAATCGATTGTTACACGGGTGGTCTGGAAATTATTTTAATATAACCTAGAATTCGTCTTAACCACGTTTTACTGTATAAAAAAAATTCTCATGTGTTTTAAAGATTATTTAACTTTTTTTTTGTGGCGTATGTTGTTCTCACTAATATTTATTCAAATTCTATTTTGTTTTTGCTTAAAAAAAGAAAAAAAAGTTGAGAGTGTATTTGAAAATATTTATTTAATTTTTTTCACTTTCAATTTTTATAAAATATTTTATAGTATTTGTTGTTTTCATTTTTTTGTTTTTGAGATTACGATGAAGTAATATTTATATTGCACTTTATAATATTTTGTTATTGTTCCTTCTTATTTGATACACATTGTATTATTAAATTATTTATTCATTATTTTAGCTTTAATTATCATTTTTGTTATAATTAAATTTTTATTGTATTTTTTGAAAAATATTTTAAAAAATACAAACACACAAAAAATTATCGGCTAAAGAAATTTCAATTAAATCTATTGATCAACAAAATTTAAATGAGTCAATTAATGTGTTGATCAACAATTTTGTTAGTTTCTTAAACTATTAAATAACAAATTTTCAACATATTAGAATATTTTCGCTTTAATTTGTTGTTGGCAACTTAAAGGAAAGCAAAAAATATGAATTTCTGCATAATTTTTTCATAATTTTTTCATATTAAAATAAAATATTTGAGCTCGAGGCTCAAATATTTTATTTTCTAAAAGGCCTCGAGCTCAAATATTTTATTTTCTAAATTTAATAATAAAAAGCTCGAATAAAATAATAAGTGAAATTAATTTTTTTCGTTAAATCAATTATTATTTTAATTGACGTTAAATAATAAATTGATAAAGTTTGTGATCAAAATCGAAAAAGTGTTTGATTGAAAAAAAAAAATGAATTTATCACCTACAATTTAATGATTGATTTAACAATTTTCTTCATCGGAGAAGTTTTAATGATGACTTCAATTGAAATTCGTTTTCAATTCTTTCTGTGAAATGTTGTTGTAAATTATTTGTTGTGCATGTTACTTTTTGGAAAAAAAAAAATTATATTATTTTTATTACTTGTCATTTAATTTTTTGCATGTGTATGTGTCTATTTTTATATTTGATAATTTTTTTTTTTTATTTTACTTCAAGGTCATTTATATTTTGATATTTTTTTTTTTTACTTTCGTACTCATTTTTTAAAGGTGTCTTTTGTTAGCAGAACGCAAATATTTAATTATATTGCAAAGCAATTTAATGGAAGAATAGTTTTTTTTTTTTTGTTTTTTATTTGTAAAAATTGTAATTAGATATTTTTGTTTTCTACAAAATTTTATACTAAAAAACCTTCAAAATAGACTGCATCAACAGTTTATAAGTTGTGGAGTTAAAACACTGTGCAACACGATTTTGTATTTTGAATGGGACAACATAAAAAAATTAAAGTTTATCATTAGTAGACCAAAAACCCTAAAGGTTTAAACAAAACTTAGCTCGAGTTTTTTTTTTTAAGACCCACTTAAGTTTTTAATATTTTTTTAAAGGCGTTTGAAATATGTCAAAAAAAATTATTAAGGGGGGGGGGTTAAAGAAACAAAAAACAGCCTTCACAGCTATAAAAAAATAAATACGCAATATTTTTTTAATTCTGTTTTTTTTTATTTGAAAGATAAATTATTGTAATATTTTAAAAATTTTACTACACAAAATTTGGTGAACTGAAATTGCCACTCAATTGCAGAATGTGTTTTTTTAAGGACAAAATCGGCTGCAGTTGTACAGCGAAAAGTACTGGACCGATTTTGATGATTTGTTTTTTTTATTTTCAGCTTATTTAAATTCTCTAGCACTTATCGTGGCCATTGTTTTAAATTTTGACCTAATTATGTTTTTTTATGAAAGAAGAACAGTAAATTTTTTAATTTTTTATGTTTATATTAGCATAATTCCAACAAAAATTAATATTTTTCAAAAAATGGCCACGGTAAGTAATAGAGAATTTAATAATCTACAAATAAAAAAAAATCGTCAAAATCGGTTCAGTAGTTTTTGCTATACAACTGCAGAGAATTTTGTCTTTTAAAAAAATAATTCTGCAATTGAGTGGCAACCCTGGCAATTCTTGTTGACCAAATTTTGTGTTATAAAATTTTAGAAATATTAAAACAATTCATCTTTAAAATAAAAACCAACGGAATTTGAAAATATTGCGTATTTATATTTTTATAGCTGTTTAAAAATTGTTTACGTTTAACTATTTTTTCCTTTAAACAGCCCTTAAACAGCGGCGGATCCAGATTTTAAGCTTTTTGGCAGGGAGGGGGAGATAATTTTTTGTTTGCAACTCAAGATCTATTTTCAGATTAGGTTACAGAGTTACAAATTTTTAAATCAATAAATTAAAAATATTCTATTATGACAATGTCATAAAAAGAAATATTTTTGGGCCTCGAGCTAGAATAATACTCTAATCGAATATGTTACAGATCTATTTTATAATTAAAATGAAAGATATATCTGAATTAAAACTATTTCAAAAACTATTATAAAACTAATTCCAGAACTGGTTCTAGAAGAATCACTCTTGCCTGTGCACACAAAAAATTATTGGCTAAAAATTTTCAATTAAATCTATTGATCAACAAAATTTTAATGAGTCAATCAATGTTTTGATTGAAATTTTTGTTGTTTTATTTAACTTTCGAATTACAAAATTTTCAACATACCAGATTTTTTTCGCTTTAATTTATTTGAATAGATTAATTCAAAAATATACAAAATAATCGGGTTTTACTTTTTTTATTGTTTGCAACGTACACAGAAAAAAATAAAAAAAATATTTAATTAAAAAATTCGTAGATTTAATTAAAAAATTAATTAAATCCGGACCAATCACTAAAATGCGCAAATAAATTAAAAATATTTGTATGTCGTTAATTAAAAATAAATGGATATTTATTTAATTAAAAATTTAATACTATAAATTAAAAAATTTAATTAAAATTTAACAAAAAATAATTAAAATTTTAATTATATATATTAAAAAAAAATTATTAAAAATATTATATTAAAAAAAAAATAATTTGTAAAAACATTATTTTTGAATAAAATAGTTTAAAAAAAAATATTTCTTCAAACTTTACCAAATTTATTTATGCCGTAAAGACATAGTCAGTGAGATGATTTTATAAAGTTGATTATAAACCTTTCATATACATACACATAAAACTATAAACAAAATGAGAATTCAAAAACCTATGTGCAAAATAGAAAAAACTTTCAACAAACTTTTTATACTTGTGTATTTTTTTTGTATGTAATACAATGCAAGAGAAAAACACACACTCGCACACACAAGGAAAACAAAACAAAAAAAATAAGTAAAGCTAGAAATTTAATTAAACATTTAATTATATAAATTAAATACTTAATTAATATTAAATTTGAAAACAATTAAAATATTAATTAAAATAAAGTTAAAATTTTAATTAAACAATTAATTATATTAATTAAAAGTTTAATTAATATTAAATTAAAAAACAATTAAAATTTTAATTAAAATAAAATATACGATATTATTTTCTGTGTATTGGAAAGCAAAAAAGATTTTGATAATTTTGTCATAATCTTACTATTCATTTGTTTAATCAATCATTATTTTGATTGACTATAAGTAAAAAATTGATCAAATTTTTGATCAAAATCGAAAAAATGTTTGATTAAAAAAAAATTCAATCAATCACCTACAATTTCATGATTGGTATAACAGTTTTCTTGATTGGAGGAAGTTCAATCAAAAACTTGATTAAATCCGCGTTTTTTTTGATTGAAATTGTTTTCAATTTTTTTCTGTGTAGAGATATTTTTAGATTATGAGACACTTTTTGCAAAGAAAAATATTTTAATTCCACTCTAGTGATAGAGGGCTTGTCATTCCGTTTGTAACACCTCAAAATATTGGTCTAGGACCCCATAAATTATATATATTCATGATCCTCGATCGATTTTAAGACGATCTAGCAATGTGCGTCCGTCTGTCTGTTGAAAACACGCTAACTTTTGAAAGACTTTACGGAGGCTTTGGCATATATGTTCGGCATTTACCTGGTCAGGTTGGTATTGCAATCCAGCGGTTCTGTGGTTCGAAAGTTATAAGCAAAAGGCTGAATTTCGGCAAGGGGTTTTCGTGAATTTATCAGATTATAAACACTCCAACTTTCGAAAGACAATTCTGAGGATGCTGAAGCTTGGCATATATATTTGTCGTTCCCTTGGCCTGATTTTAATTGAATTTTAGCCATATCGGGTTAGTGGTTCAAAAGTTATTAGCAAATCCGTGAATTTCAGATTAGTTTCACCTTAAATTCACGTGTTGAAAACCCGTTAGTGGATGGTTTTAAACACATTGGTAAGTCACAAAAAAATTTTACAACGTATTTTTGTCACTTAAAAATATTTTTACACAAAAAAAAAAATACACTCGAAAAATATTTTACACTCAAAAAAAATTTAGTAAATTATTTTTTTTTTTTTTTCAAAAATTACTAAAAACAAAAGTTGTTTTACACAAAATAAAATATTTCTAATTAAATTTTTCTTTTTTTTCACGTTAGAAAATTTACTATCACTTAAAAAGGGCATTAAGGAGGGTATTCGTAGATTCGGCCAAGTCGAATTTAACTTTTCTACTTGTTTTTTTTTTTTTTTTGTTGAATAGTGCTTAGAATTTTATCTATTTTTCTTCAGAAATATTTCCGATTCTGAGGCAATAAACTTTAACAAAAAACAAGTAAGAAAATTATAGTCGGTCAAGACCGACCATATAATACCCTACACCAGAGTTTCCCGGAAAATGGGTCCCAAGTTCAAACATGAACTGATTAGATCTATATTTTGCAGTGTTGGCAACCGATACCCACCTAAAATAACGGTACTGCAAATAATTGTACCGCAACCAATAAAGATATATACATTTTCAAAAGCGATTATGAAAGCTGATGAAATTTCTAGTATTTTAAATGTTTCACTTCGTGTTTCTACCGGTTCGTTTTCGAAATATAGGTCAATACCTTTATAATACCGTTTGAAACGGTATTATAACGGTATTGGCCTATATAACTAAAACGAACCGGTAGAAAGACGAAGTGACACATTTAAAATACTAGAAATTTCACCAGCTTTCAGAAATGCTTTTGAAAATGTCCACATCATTATTGGTTGCGGTACAATAGCCAAATACCGATATTCTAGGTGGGTATCGGTTGCCAACCCTGATATTTTGTCAAATCTTTAATAAATGTAAAAAGCACTCACAAATCAAGTTTGAGTGGACAAATCAAATTTGTTGACAATAAACCGCTTCAACTGAATATCGGGCGAAATTTTCAAATGGGACCTAATTCCAAAAATGGTCCGATGATAATCAAATTTGACAAGGTTACACAAACAGAATTTTAATTAAATATTTTCTATTTTCATGAAATTTGAGAGATTTATGTGAAATCGGAAGGTGGTTTGTATGGGGGCTACAAGAAGAAGTGATCCGATTTCTTCAAAATTCGGGATGGTGATTTGTGTGGATAATACATGATTATCTGCCAAAAAAGAGTCATTTGAGCCAAAACTAAAGACGACCTTCGTATGGGGGCTAGGTCTAAATATGGACCGATTTTTTTAAATTTCAATAGGCTTCGTCCTTCGGGCAAAAGAGGCTTAAGTTTCAAATTTCAAGTCAATTGATTACAAATTGCGACCTGAATCGTGTTTACACCGTTTACATGGACAGACAGACAGAAGGACGGACGGACATCGCTAAATCGACTCAAAAAGTGATTCTGAGTCGATCGGTATACTTAAAAGTGGGTCTAGGACCAATATTTCGGGTAGTTACAAACATCAGCACAAACTCATTATACCCTGTACCACAGTGTGGTGTAGGGTATAATTATAAGATAACACCGTCCGAAAAATTCAAAATTTTGGCTGTACACATGAACCGGACCAAAAAATTCTGAGAAAATAAAATACCAGTGTCTCCCAGTTGAGCCGGACCAAAAAATTCTGAGAAAATAAAATACCAGTGTCTTCCAGTTTTTCTAGCTCAATTAGCGTTTTTGCGAAAAATGCAAAAAAAAAATTCACTCCAGTAAGAAAGTGGGTATAAAAATAACATTCCCGCTCTCAGGCTATGATGTTAATAGATGTCTTCGGTAAAATTTAATGGCGGTTCTATTTTTGGAACATATAAACCCTATGAGTTAAATAATGTTAACAGAATTCTTCTGTGAAATTTCATGGTGGTTCTTTTCCTGGAACAAATTAACCCTCTATCTTTAATTTTAAGGGGTCATATTAGTCCTTTCTTCAAATATTATGATAGAACACTACTAAACGAACGTTCAAATGTTCTACAAAAATTTCCTACATCGATTTTCACCATAGGTCTTCAAAAAGCCTTTCAATCTGTCCGAAATGTTCATAAAGTTTCTTTTGAAGAAATGTGAAAAATGCTCAAAAAAGAAAAAAAAAATTCCGATTCAAATGGAAAAAAATTAAAAGATGTGCTTTGGTACTTTTTCTATATCCTGAAAAAAAATTCTCTAGAAACTTTTATTTTGGAATGTTAGACTATCCAACTAAAATGACTTTCAAGCAAAAGTGCTTTTAAGAAAGTTTAAATTCTAAAAAACTGGAATATTCGACATTCCAATTCTAAGAGGGCAAAAAGGGGTAAAATAGTGTACCATGGTACATTTTTTATCACCCGAAATAATAGTTATAGAAACTTCAATAACATTATAAAAAAAAGTAGCTGTTTTAATTTTCGGATTTTAATGACGAGTAGAAATTGTACTTTTGTACTTTTTCTATCTCTTAAAATAATAGTTAAATTTAAAACTAGAAATTTAGAATTTAGGATCATCCAGCAAAAAGAAACTTTTAACAAAAAAAAAAAAGACTTCTTAAAAAGATTCAAAATTTAAGAGGGTTTAAAAAGTGTACTTTGGAACTTTTTTTTTGGTCTTCTGGAATTTGGAAGCTCAGTGCTAAGGGGTCAAAAAAGTGTACTTTGGTACTTTTTTTATTACCTGAAGTAATGGTCATAGAAACTTGAAAAACAAAATGAATATTTCTGCAAAAAAAATAACATGCTGGAAAAGTACCTCTTGAAAATTTCGTTTTTAATGGGAGAAAAAGGGGAAAAAATTGTACATTGGTAGTTTTTCAATCTGCTGAAATAAAGATTCTAAAAACTCGAAGTTTGAAATGTAATGTTTGATCATCCCGCAAAAAGAACATATTGACAAAAGTGCTTTGTAAAAAGTTTCAATTCTAAACAGTGTGCTTTGGTACTTTTTTGATCTCATGAAATAATGAGCATAAAAACTTGATTTTTCAAATGTATCGAAAACCAAATATTCAGAATAAAGACTTTTAGGAAATGAATTGTGGACTGGAATGTAGGTTTAAAAAAGTACTTTTTTTTCGTAAAAAAAAACTTCGGCAAAAATTTTATTTTATCAATTTTTTTACCAACAAATTTTTTTTTTTTTTGTTTTTGCCAAATTTACTTTTGGTTTATAAAATTCATTTACTTCAAACACCGACTAATATCGTAAACACTTCTAATACAGATATTAACACGTAATTTATTATTTTTTTTTTTAAACACATGTCATACTTTTTTTAAATTTTTCCTACACTCAGTACAAATGTTAGGCATACACCCTCAAAAAAAACACCACCTAAACTTAATACACAATTCTCGATTTAGCTAAATTCCATATCAACAACTGTTAAAAATGACCTTCAACTTTTGTAAAAATAAATTCTTATCGTTCATTAAAAATAAAATACAAATATAAAAAAAAAACTAAAGAAAATAAAATACATATTTATTTTTGTCTATAAACATTTTGCAAGTATTTAAAATAATGAATTGATCAGGATGAGAATTGCCATTTTTAAAATACTCTCCTATGGAATCTTAACTTTATTTACGGGTGGATTTTTTCGGCGAAAAATGTTCTTGAAACCCTATGAAAACAGAAAATTTTAAGTGAAAAAAATTCAGAATATTAAAATTTTTCCATTTCATTCCCCGTTCTATTCCACTTCATTTCCAACATTTCCAGCTAAAAAAAAGTAAAATTTTTCACCTTTTACATACTTTTGTACTTTTAGAATCCAAATTTTTTAAAAAGTACTTTTGTCAATTGTAATTCGAAAAAGATCAATTGTAATTTGAAAAATATCAACTGTTATTCGAAAAAGATAAATTGTAATTCGAAAAAGATCAATTTTAATTCGAAAAGGATCAATTGTAATTCGAAAATTCCAATTGTAATTTAAAAATTATCAATTATAATTCGAAAAAAAAAACAATTTAAATTCGAAAAATATAAATTTTAATTCAAAAAGAATCAATTGTAATTCGAAAAATATTAACTGTAATTCGAAATAAGTCAATTGTAATTCAAAAAAGATCAATTGTAGTTCGAAAAAGATCAATTGTAATTCGAAAAAGACCAATTGTAATGCGAAAAACATCAATTTTAATTCGAAAAATTGTAATTCAAAAAAGATCAATTGTATATCGAAAAGATGAATTGTAATTTAAAAAAGATCAATTGTAATTCCAAAAAGATCATTTGTAAGTCGAAAAAGACCAATTGTAATTCGAAAAAGATCAATTGATATTCGAAAAAATCAAATGTAATTCGAAAAAGATCAAATGTTATTCGAAGATTCCGGTAGTAATTGTAAAAAGATCAATTGAAATTTGAAAAGGATCAAGTGTTATCCAAAAAAGATCAATTGTAAATCGAAATAGATCAATTTTAATTCAAAAAGATCAATTGTAATTCAAAAAAGATCAATTGTAATTCGAAGATTCCAGTTGTTATACGAAAAGGATCAATGAAAATTTATTTTAAAATTACAATTGTTCTTTTTCAAATTCAATTGATCTATTTCAAATTACAATTGATCTTTTTTGAACTACAATTGATCTTTTTCGAATTACAATTGATTTATTTCGAATTACAATTGATCTATTTCCGAATACAATTGATCTTTTTCGAATTACAGTTGATTTTTTTTTAATTACAATGATCTTTTTCGAATCATTTTGGAAATACAATTAGAATCTTCGAATTACAAATGGATTTTTCGAATTCAAATGGATTTTTCAAAATAAAAATCGAATCTTTAAATTACAAATGGAGTTTTGAAATTACAAATGGAATATTTGAATCACAAGTAGAATTTTCGATTAACATCTGTAAATGGTGTAGATCAGATATGAACAGATAAGTTCAGATAATTAAATTTTTACACGGAAAATTTTTTTAAGAAGCTAAGTTATGAACAAAAACGTGAATCTTTGATGGATTTCCCCTCAAATTCACATGTTGAAAAAATCTTTAACTTTGGTAAGCCACAAAAATATTTTACACAATGTTTTTGTAACTCCAAAAAATTTACACTCAAAAAAATTTACACTCAAAAATATTTTACACTCAAAAAAAAATTTTTGTACACTCAAAAATTCAATTTCTAAATTAACTCTTTTGTATATCTGAAAAAAAAACTCTCTAATTCTTTAGAAATCACCTTCCAAAAGCACGATTAGAGGGTATACGTCTGTATATTTAAAATGTTAGTTGCTAATAGAGATTTTGTTGCTGTTGGTTTTATTTTTTTGTCATAATTTTTCAATTTACACGTCCCAAATACAAACCAACACCAACAACTTGTTGTTTATTTTCTATGTCTCGTAACTAAACAATAACAAAATACCACTCAACAGCTAAATTGTTGTTGTTAAAAAAAAATATACCGATTTTCTTTGGAATCATATCATCCATCCACAATCTAAACATTTATATATTTTCATCTACAAGTAGAATTTACGCAAAATTCCATTCTAACAATTGTTACGAGTTTTTGTGAATACCCTACAGTACAGTAGTGGTAAAATGGGCGAAGTGTTTGGTAATTTTGGTAATTTTCCAATTAAAATTTAGGAATTTCTAAGGACAACTCAGTAAAAAAAGAAAAAAAAGCAACCCTTGTAGAAATTTGGATTATAAATTATCAGATCTGTTTGTAACTAATTATTTATGATGGCATCTGATTATACAATATAGCCAAAGTCGAGATCTAACTATATCTGGGATTTGGTCAATATTGAAAAAAATTTGATATTTAATTATATCTTATTAGATACAAAAATACACAATCAGATGCAATCATATACATATTATCAAAACAAAGCACACCAGGTAAGATCAAATCGATTTTTACATTGGTATACAATTTCAGAAATTCCCATTCAGATTCTCCCAATTAAAATTCAGAAAAGTTAAACTTCAATTCAGAAAATTCCAAATGAAATTAAATTTCAATACAATTTCAGAAACTCCAACTGAAATTTAGCAACTCCCAATAGAAATTCAAAAAATTTTAACCAAATTTCAGAAAGTCTAATTGAAATTGAAAATCGCCCAATTGAAATTCAAAACAGCACAATTGAAATATAGGAAAGCCAGAATTATGTTCGGAAAATTCCAGTTGAAATTAATAAAATTCCAACTGAAATTTAGAAACTCCAAATTGATATTCAGAAACTTTCGATGGAAACTTAAAAATCTTAATTGAAATTTAAAAAACCCTTATTGAAATTCATAATCGTTTAAAAAAATTATATATAAAATTAAGTAGCGTTTAGAAATAGTCGTCTTCCACCGGTATTTTAGCTTTTCAATTTTTTATTTATTAAAAAAAAAAATATTGTTTTTAACATGTTGGCGTATTTTGTGTTACGTGTGAACGTCTAAAATATTATATGCTATAGGTGGTGTATCGTAGATACAATATAAAAATATATATATTTTATTTGTTGTAATAAACCGTACCGTACAATACAAACATAAATATATTCTATTTAATTTACAATATATATTTGTTATCGCTTCATAGAGTTCAATAAACTCTCGAGTATAAAAAAAAATAAACATTACACTTGTTGTAAATAGTTTTGAGCACTATGGTCGAAAAGTTTTTAAAAATATTGCGCTAACTAGATTATAGAGTACAAGCTTTGTAGTGTGGCGGTTCGACGATCGAGTTTGTTTCACTTTAGCGAGAAAAATTTTAATGTTCAACAATAATGTTATTAAAGTATTATACATACGAATTTCCACATGTCGAGATTTTTATTGTTTAACATTTAGGTGATTAAAATTGGTTTTAAACATACCTGAAAAGAAATTAAAAAAAAAATATAAATTAGTTAAAAATTCTTTCAATATATATTAAGAGCTAAAAAAAGTATGAGCTGACAGAGTTTTTGATAATATTCTATACTGCCCGACTTATAGCGTACACTCAAAGAACTGTAAAACAATTTGTCATAAAGGTCGTCCAATGAAACTTTTTAATGAAGTTTTCATAAATATTATGAAAATTTTCATAAATATAATGACATGTTTCATAAATATAATGAAACAGTTTCATTGGACGAACTTTTATGATGAGTTTCATTATATTAATGAAGTTTTTCCCCTGTGTGTAGTCCACCATAAGTCGGAAAATTCAGAAAAACGTAAGTAAAATTAAAAAGAAGGCAAAAAAAACTAATAGAAAAATCAGAAAAATTAAAAAAATATTTAAAATGTTAACAATTAATTAACAATATTTTTTTTTGTAAGTACAGGTTGAGCTCGGGCTCAAATTATATTTGTTAAAAGGGTTCAAGTTGAAAAAATGCAGACGAAAAATTGAATTTCTAAAAATTATAGACATTTCTGGTATTCTGGTTTCAAACACTCCAGTTAATGTTATCATCAGTAGGATTTTAAATGTCTGGTAATAAAATTTTCATCAAAAAAACGAATTTTTAGTGACAAAATGCTATCAAAAAAACAAGCTTTTTTCTGTAAAAAATGTTTGTACTTGAATAAAAAACATTCAGTATTAAATTCTGTTCGCAGGCAATTTAAAGCATTTTGTAATTTGAGATTATGAGGAATGAACTAAAATCTTTGAGGTGTCCTTATTATGAAATGTTTCATGAATACTATGAAACATTTCATAGATTTGATTTATTTGTTCATAAATATCTCATCATATTTATAAAACTGTTTCGTAGTTATAAAATCTTTCAAAAATACTATAAAATGTTTCCTAAAATCTATGAAATGATTCAGTAGATTTATGAAAGTCTTTCATTATATGAATAATTGCAAGTATTTATGAAATACTTCATTAATACTAGAGATGGGTGCGTGAGTAATTTTTGACTCACACTCACTCACAATCACGTGAGTAAATTTAAAATAACTCACACTCACGTGCACTTACGCAAGCTTCACTCACACTCACGTTGACTCACACTCACGAAACTTTTATTCGTACAAAAAAAAAAAAAAATTCAAAAACTAAAATTTAAAAAAATCTTTTAATATTTTCAGAAAAATTTTACATTTTTTTGTGTCTTTTTGGGATGAAATCTTAAGTTAAGCCAAATTTGACCAATTTTTTGTTGCTTTTTTGGGTACTAAAGGAAATATGAAGAGAAAATAAATCACGCAAACTCACGCAAAAAAATCGACTCACGCACACTCACTCACGCAAAAATCTTACTCACGCACACTCGCTCACACAATTTTTTTCTCCACTCACAATCACGTGAGTAAAATTGAATTCAGTCACACTTACGCGTGAATCACGTGAATCACGCTCTAATCTGCTCATGTGCCCATCTCTAATTAATACTATAAAATTGTTCCAAATATGTCACACCATCCGACACACTTTTGTACACATGGACCAGACTGACAAATTCTGAAAGTAAGTCTGAAAATAAAATACACGTGTCTCCTAGTTTTTCTAGATCAATTCGCGTTTTCGCGAAAAACGCCAATAAAAAAGGTTGTATTTTTCTAAAGTAGTGTAATGTTTAAACATGTCTTTCATGAAATTTAAAGACGGCTCTTTTCGTAGAACATATTAACCCTCAATCTTCCGTTTTTAGTGGTCATTTTTGTCCTCATTTCTAATGCTGTCCTAGAAAACCATTAAGTCGTGCATTTAAAGGGTTAAAATGTTCTACAAAAATATTCTGCATCAAATTTCAATCGGAGTTGTCAAAGGCCAATAATTTGTGCGATGCTAGCAAAATGCTTAAAAATGTTAAATTGTAAAGTATCTTTGGTGAAACACAATTTAACAAAATATGATACATTACAATTTTACTTTTTTAAGCATTTTGCTCAAATCCCACGAACTTTTGCCTTTGACAACCCCTAGTGAAATTTGATGCAACACATTTTTGTGGAACATCTTAACCCTTTAAACACAAGACTTAATGGTTTTCCAGGAGAGTATTTGAAATAAGGACAAAAATGACCCCAAAAATTGGAAAAGGAGGGTTAATATGTTCCGAAAAAGCGCCTTTAAATTTTACTGAAGACATCAATTAAAACTTTTTTTCTCAGAAGTATATTTATATTTACATTTTTTCGACTTATTTTACACTACTTTTGTGATACACAATCTAACATCATATCGCTCATTTACTTGTATAGTGGCATAACTCAAAAAATGTGATTTTTGAGTTAATAATGCAGCATTTTTTGTTATATCATGCTTTATATTGTGTCAAAAATTCGTATTTATATCTTTAAAGCTCATTATTTGAGAAGAAAATACGTAATTATTACATTTTCTATGTACCGGCCGTTTTCAATGAACAACCAGTTTCAATTGTAAACTTTAAACGCGTTTTCCGCAAAATGAAACATTTTGAGTTATGACACTATACATGTAAATGAGCGATATTTTGTTTGCATTTTTCGAGAAAAGGGCGAATTGATTCAAAAAAATTGAGTGGCACGGGAATAGTTTTTTATACCCACTTTTTGACCGTAGTGAATGTTTTCTATATTGAAAACATTTTTTTTTTGCCCGAAAACTCGAATTGATCTAGAAAAACCGTGTATTTTATTTTCGGCCATACTCTCAGAATTTTTTGGTACGGTTCATGTGTACAGCCAAAATTTGAAATTTGTCGGACAGTATAATAAAATACTTAAAAATATAATAATTTCTTTGAAATGTTACATAGTATTTATGAAAAATTTCATAATATTTATGAAACACTTACATTGGAAGAACGACAAGCTTCATTAAATTTATGAAAAGGTTTTATAGTATTTAAGGAATTATTCATTAATATAAGCAAATGGATTAATTTTTTTTAGAAATAAAATTTATGAAGTTTTCATTGGAAGAACTAAAATAAAAAATAAATAATTCCCCCAGTCATCTGGCATCGTCTTCACACAGAAAATAAAATCGCCAAATTTAAATCAACAAACATCAATTGTAAATCAACCAACCATTTAGTAAAAACGGTAACCTGTTAGTCCATAATATAAAACTTCGATTTTGTTTTTAACAAACTCAGTCAAGTAATTTTATTTCAAAATTCTTTTATCATGTCAACAAATAGTGTTTGTTAAATTTCTTTGTTGAAAAAAAAAATTTTGTTTGTCAGATCAAGAAATTGTGTTTGTTGAATTTCTTTGTTAACAAAAAATTTTAGATTTGTTTACTTTTGTCAGCTCAACAAATTGTGTTTGTTGAAAATATTACAAATTTCCGTATAGAACCACTTTCAGTTAAAAAATATTTTAAGAAATCTGGGATCGATTTGCATGTTTTTGGGTATTAAAATCATATTATTGCATAAGTATTTTAGTCATAAGAGCATATTTTGGCAAAAAAAGCATATCTTTAGGGCATATTTCATAATTTTTTTAGTGGATTAAAATTTTTTTTTATTTCAAAAACATTTTTTTACTTTAAAAATTGATTTTTTGTTAAGAAATTGTTTGAAAAAGCATAATTTGTGAAAAAGTCCCAAAACAGTAGTTTGTCTTATAAATATCTCAAATAAAACTTTAAAAATTTCTATTTTCATAGTTTTTATGCAGAATTTTAAAGAATTACTGAGTTTTTAAGAGCATATTTTTAACATTTTAAGAGCATATTTTTTGTTTTATGATGCATATTTTAAGCGCATAAAAACGTTTTGTAGAGCATAGTTTTGTTTTATCTGGATTTTTTTTTTTTTTTAATTTTTTGCAATTTCTATACTTTTTCACCATAGTGTTTATATTATTTAACTTTTTCGCTTTATTTGTTGTAATTTTATTTCATTAAAGCATTCTCGATATAAAAATATATATGTAGTCATGTTAAAATTTTACTATAGCATCTATTTAGGTGTGTGTAATTTTCTCTATATAAAAAAACAAATATAAAACAATAAATTATTTTAAAAAACTTAATTGATTGTTACATAAAATATTGAGGTTATTCACAGGTTTATTGATATGTATGTAAAATATGTATGAAATATAGTACACCCAAAAAAAAACGTGGGTATTCAATACTAAAAATTTAACTAATTTTAGTCCAAAAGGACCTAGTGCAGAAATTGGTAACCAATACTAAAATTTTTAACTAATATTAGTCAAATCCAGTAAAAATTACTAATGTTAGTACTTTGAAGATGCTAAAATTAGTAACGAATTAGTAGATTTTGGTACAATATCACTTACTAAACCTTTTACTGTAGAATTATTTTGAGTGTATGTATAGCCAGTGTTAACATATGTTTGTAAATATTTGTATGTAAATATGTACATAACAACAATACATTTTCATTATTTTTATAAAAAAAAAAAATTTAAAGAAATTTTTGCTAGTTTGTACTTGAAAGTAAACAATAGCATGTGATCACTCCCATACACGTGCTGGGATTATTTAAAGAATTTATGTAATCGGTTATAAAATTTGATTGATTTTAAAAATAAAAATTCAATAAATTTAATTTATGGATAATTTTATGAAATATAAAAATAATTAAATAGATGAGTTTAGAATAAATTATAAAAATCTTAAATTTTTCTATGATTACCCTGTCCAACAGTTAATATTAAACATGAACCGAATGATATACGTCTAAAAGTAGACATCAAATGGAGTAAAACTGCATTTACAGTTTTTCATTTCATGATCCTGTTTCCTTTTTAAACGACTTCAAATTTTTAAAGGATAGATTCTAATCATCAGCACTCTTCGTAAATGATAAATGATAAATGATAAATCAGCAGTTGGTCGAAATTGAGTAGATTTGAAATTTTCAACAGAAAAGATAACACCGTTCGACAAAAATTAAAAAAATGTCGTTGAACACTAACTGAATAATATACGTTTGAAACTAGAGACTAAATGTAGTGAACTGCACTTACAGTTTTTCATTTCATGATCCTGTTTCCTTTTAAAAGGACTTCAAAGTTTTAGAGGATTACATTTTATAAAATATGTTTTTTTAATATTTGTACAAAAATATTTTATTAAATTTAATCCTCTAAAACTTCGAAGTCCTTTTAAAAGGAAACAGGATCATGAAATGAAAAACTGTAAGTGCAGTTTACTACATTTAGTCTCTAGTTTCAAACGTATTTTATCCAGTTAGTGTTCAACGACTTTTTTTAATTTTTGTCGGACGATGTTATCTTTTCAGTTGAAATTTTCAAATCTACTCAATTTCGACCAACTGCTGATTTATCATGGTAACACAAAGGATTTACGAAGAGTACTGATGATTAGAATTTATCCTTTAAAAATTTGAAGTCCTTTTAAAAGGAAACAGGATCACAAAATGAAAAACTGTAAATGCAGTTTTACTCCATTTGATCTCCACTTTCAGAAGTATTTCATCCGGTTCATGTTTAATATTGGCTGTCGGACGGTGTAATCATTGAAAAATTTAATATTTTTATAATTCATTGGATCATAATTCATTGAAACTAAAGACTAAACGCAGTAAACTGCATTTACAGTTTTTCATTTCGTGATCCTGTTTCCTTTTAAAAGGACTTCAAAGTTTTAGAGGATTAAATTTTATAAAATATTTTTTTTAATATTTGTACAAAAATATTTTATAAATTAAATTTTATAAAATATTTTTTTTTTAATGTTTGTACAAAAATATTTTATAAAATTTAATCCTCTAAAACTTTGAAGTCCTTTTAAAAGGAAACAGGATCACGAAATGAAAAACTGTAAATGCAGTTTACTGCGTTTAGTCTTTAGTTTCAAACGTATATTATCCAGTTAGCGTTCAACGACTTTTTTCGATTTTTGTCGGACGGTGTTATCTTTTCAGTTGAAAATTTCAAATAAACTCAATTTCGAACAAATGCTGATTTATCATGCTGATACGAAGGATTTAGGAAAAGTGCTTATTATTTTCTTAACACAGGAAGACTAATTTTTAAGCTGTTTGGATATAAAGAATGATTCCGGTTAAAAGACCGCGTGGTGCACTATCATGATTTCTGAAATCCTGTGATTGTAAAAACTGCATTACGCTGCAATTTTCAACTTGGAAAAACTAAATTTACCTAATTTTGTAATTTACGTTCATGATGTTTTTTTTTTTTTTTTTTGAATAAATCATATTGAACAAATAATTATAAATCTTATCAACAAAATTTTCGCTTAAAAAATAATGATTAGATTTTGTAGGGCTGACAATGTAAATTAAAATAGTAAAATTAAATATATTGTTGCTAAAACAGAACAACAAAAAAAATTTTATAAATTTGCTAAAGATAATCCTAAGAAATTGCGCAACAAGTTAACTAAAAGAATATAATATTTTAAAATTTTTTTGACAACAAATATAAAAATTTAAACAATTTACGTAAGCAACCAAAAGTTATCTACAAAAACAGCAAAATATTAACCGCAGCAAAATAAAAACCAAAATATTCTAAACAAAATACTATCAACAATAAAACAAAACAAATTATTGTAAATACAAAAAGAAATTAATTTATTTATAAGTATAACCGAGTAAAAAATTTTATATTTCGTAACACAAATGCTTAGGTGCCTCTTTTTATAATACCTCAATTTTCATGGGAAATCTGCAGAAACAAAATCGGATCATTACATTATCATTATTACAGAGAAAACGCATTATTCAGGTAGGGCACTAAAATGCATTTAACTTATGAACCAATACACTTACAAATACCGTATATAGTACATAAAAACCTTAGTATTGAAGTCACCTTTCATAAAAAGTTTGCAGAAATAAAATCGGTTCAGGCATTACAGAGAAAATGCATTACAAACATAATGCAATTTTTATATATTTTAGATATAAATTTGCATATAATTTGTTTAAGATTATTTAGTTGAATCCAAAAATTGGTGGAATATATCTTATTATAACTCAGTAAAATGACTGCAATGTTAATTTGAAAGATGTTTGACAAATTATTTTGCCAAACGACAGATTTTAGGAAAATACTTTGTAATCAAAAAAAATAAAAATTTTTGTCTGCTTTTTCATCAATTTTTGACTTAACTTGAAAAAAAAAAATATATAGAAACCTTTTTACTCGGGTATGTAAAACAAAAAAAAAGACATAAAATGCCAAACAGAATCAATGGCAAAAAAAGTATTTGATTTTTTCTTATTTAATTTCACTTTCGATCTAGATACTATCGAAAACGAAAGTATGTATTAAGAAAAAACAATCTTAAATACTACTGCTAAACGTCAATGTGTGAGATTAAAAAGAATTGCAATCGGAATTAACAAATAAAAAATTAACAAATAAAACCGGCAAATGTAAAAATTTTCAGTCATCATAAACTACACCATTTACAGATGTAATTCGAAAAAGATCAATGGTAATTCGAAAATTCTACTTGAAATTCTAGTATTATTAGAAATTTCATTTGTAATTCAAAGATTCCATTTATAATTCGAAAATTCCATTTGAAATTCAAAAAAATCAATTATAATTCGATAAAGATTAATTGCAATTCGAAAATGGATCAATTGTAATTCAAACAAGTAAAAAAGTTAAATTCGGCCTTGCCGAATGTAGTGATACCCTCCACAATTTCAAAAAGATTATTGCAAAAACTTTATTTAAAAGAAAATTACTATTGAAAAAAAAAAAATGTTTTTTGAAAAAAAAAATTCCGCGAAAAAAAATTTTGGTGAAAAAAAAATCCGCGATTTTTTTCTTTTTTTGTCAAAAAATATGTTCGTACTTGTTTAAATACCATTTGGTGTTTAATTATGTTCACATATGTCAACCAGAAGCCGAATTAAAGCATTTTGTATTTTTAGGTTATGTTGAATGTACTGAAATTTTTGAGGTGTGCTTACATTTTCGTTCATAACTTTTGAACCGCTGAACCGATATCGCTCAAATGCAATACCAAACTTCTCGGGAGAACTTCCAATAAATATGTTAAGTTTCAGTCATCTCTGTGCAATATTTTGTCCGCGAGAGCATTTTCCACAGACAGACGGACAGACGGACAGACGGACAGACGGACATCGCTAGAATGTCTTAAAATCGATCGGGCATCATGAATATATATACTTTATGGGGTCCCAGATCGATATTTCGATGAGTTACAAACAGAATGACAAACTTATATATACCCTCTATCACTAAGTGGAGGGTATAAAAAAGATCAATTGTAATTCAAAAAATATTAATTGTGATTCAAAAAATATCAATTGTAATTTTAAATAGATCAATTGTAATGCGAAATAGATCAATTGCAATTTGAAGATTCCAATTGTAGTTCGAAAAATATCAATGGAAATACCGTTGATATTTTTATACCCTCCACTTAGTGATAGAGGGTATCTATAAGTTTGTCATTCCGTTTGTAACTCATCGAAATATCGGTCTGGGACCCCATAAAGTATATATATTCATGATGCCCGATCGATTTTAAGACATTCTAGCGATGTCCGTCTGTCCGTCTGTCTGTGGAAAATGCTCTCGCGGACAAAATATTGAACAGAGATAACTGAAACTTAACATATATATTAGAGTGTCCCTTATTTTGGAAATGTTGGAAATCTTGAGACGGTACCCGCTCATTTTTTTCCTTTTGACTTAAAAATAACTCAGGAAAAATTTTACGCCCCTAGGACCACGCCTTCCCTACGCGACGGGGCCTTAAAGAGCGGGGCCTAAAAAATCATTTTTCCATACAAACCAAAAAAATTTTTTTTTTATTTTTAATTTTTTTGTTATTAATTATTATATTACTTGGTTTGCTTATTCACGACAAAAAATTTGATTTTGGAGGGATAAGTCTTTCAGCGCTAAAAAATTTTTCGCAAAAAAAAAATTTGGGCGGCCGGGGTCCTACAGTAAAAAATTTTTAAAAAATATTTTTTTTTAGTTTTGACCAGCAACGGTTTTAGTTGCTATGTTGCTTTAAATGATATATATTCCAAAAAAAAAATTATTCATATCTGTGACATCTTTATCTTTTTCGAAAAAAAAAATTTTGAGCCGTAGGAATCCTACGGTAAAAAATTTTTAAAAAATATTTTTTTTTAGTTTTGAAAAGCAATGGTTTTAGTTTTTATGTTGTTTTTAATGATATATATTCCAAAAAAAATATTATTCATATTTGTGACATTTTTATCGTGTATCGAAAAAAATCATCAATGCATTTTTTACCCTTTTTTAGAACACGATTAAGATGTCACAGATACAAAAAAATTTTTTTATGAATATATATCATTTAAAGCAACATAGCAGCTAAAACCGTTGCTGGTCAAAACTAAAAAAAAATATTTTTTAAAAATTTTTTACTGTAGGACCCCGGCGGCTCAAAATTTTTTTTTGCGAAAAATTTTTTAGCGCTGAAAGACTTATCCCACCAAAATCAAATTTTTTGTTGTGAATAAGCAAACCAAGTAATATAATAAATAATAACAAAAAAATTAAAAATCAAAAAAAAAATTTTTTGGTTTGTATGGAAAAATGATTTTTTAGGCCCCGCTCTTTAAGGGCCCGTCGCGTAGGGAAGGCGTGGTCCTAGGGGCGTAAAATTTTTCCTGAGTTATTTTTAAGTCAAAAGGAAAAAAATGAGCGGGTACCGTCTCAAGATTTCCAACATTTCCAAAATAAGGGACACTCTAATATATATATATATTGGAAGTTCTCCCGAGAAGTTATGAACGAAAATGTAAGCACACCTCAAAAATTTCAGTACATTCAACATAACCTAAAAATACAAAATGCTTTAATTCGGCTTCTGGATGACATATGAGAACACAATTGAACACCAAATGGTATTTAAACAAGTACGAAGATATTTTTTGACAAAAAAAAAATCCCGGATTTTTTTTTTTTACCAAAATTTTTTTTCGCGGATATTTTTTTAATTTTTTTTTTTTCAAAAGTAATTTCCTTTTAAATAAAGTTGTTTGCAATAATCTTTTTGAAATTGTGGAGGGTATCACTACATTCGGCAAGGCCGAATTTAACTTTTTTACTTGTTTGAATTACAATTGTAATCTTTGAATTACATTAGATCTTTTTCAAATTACAATTGATCTTTTTCGAATTAAAATTAATATTTTTCGAATTACATTTGATCTACATATTTCGAATTACAATTGATATTTTTTGAATTACAATTAATCTTTTTCGAATTACAATTGATTTTTTCGAATTACAATTGATCTATTTTGAATTACAATTGACCTTTCTCGAATTGAAATTAACCTTTTTCGAGTTACAATTGATCTATTTCGAACTACAATTGAACTTTTTCGAATTACAATAAATCTTTTTCGAACTACAATTGATCTTTTTCGAATTACAATTGATCTGTTTTTAATTACAATTGGAATTTTCAAATTACAATTGATCTGTTTGAAATTACAATTGGAATTTTCGAATTACAATTGATCTTTTTCGAATTACAATTGGAATTTTCGAATTACAATTGATCTTTTTCAAATTGCAATTGGATTTTTCGATTTATAAATGTAATAACAAATGGAATCTTCGAATTACAAGTATAGTCTTAGAATTACAATTTATCTTTATCAAATTCCATATGTAAATGGTATAATTGGGGACCCACTTATACTTGCACATAACCTGAAGTATTTTCTGCTCTCGAACCGATGAATTTTGTTTTAGATTTTAAGAACAGGTTCTATAAAACGAAAATATATAAAACTGGTTCGTCTGCAACCAGTTTTGAAACAGGATCGGGGTTAATTTTTTTACTCTTAAACCGTAAGTTTTACAAAAAACCTTCTGTGAAAATATTGTAGATAAAATTATCAAAATTTAAAATTTTGAAAAAAAAAAAAATTAAAAAAAGATTTAAAATTTTGAAAAAAAAAAATAAAAAAAAAATAATAAAAAAATTTAACAAAAAATTTTGAAGGCAATATTGGAATGCCATTTTTTCCTGGCAAGGACACAATGGATTTCCAAAACCAAATTTTTGTATTAAACGCTGTTAAAATTCCGGAGAAGTGTTTTTTCGTATTGTTGAGCAATAAATTTTCAAAATTTTTTGGAGAGTCAAATATTTTGATTTGTTTTGCGAAAATTTTAAAAAGATCAAATAGTTGGCTCTAGACTGTTTTTTTTTTATTTTTTTACTAAATTATACGAAAAAACTTTCCGTAAAAATATTGTTGATAAAATTATGAAGATTTAAAATTTTGAATTTCTTTTTTTAATTTAAATAGAAAAAATTAAAAAAGAAAAATATATTGGAATGGGTTTTTTTCCTGGTAAGGGCACCATGGATTTCCAAAAACAAAATTTTGTATAAAAGGTGTGAAGGTCCTTTCAACGCTGTTAAAATTTCAGGGAGGTGTTTTTTCGAGTTGTCGAGCAATAAATTTTCAAGTTGGTGATAAAGCTAAATTTTGGAGTTTTTGCAAAAATTAAAAAAAAAAAATCAAATATTTGGCTCTCTAACAAACTTTTAAAAAATTTATTGCTCAACAATACAAAAAAACACCTCTCTGAAATTTTAATAGCGTCAAAGAGACATTCTAAGCTTTAATACAAAATTTTCTTTTTGGAAATCCATGGTGTCCCTTGCCAGTGAAAAAGAACATTCAAAAATAGTTTTCAATTTTTTTTTTTTTAATTTTGTCTATTAAAAATGACCAACATAAATAATAAGAGAATATCATGGCGTAATTAGTAAAGAAAAATTACCTCGAGCACGAATACATTTATTATTTGCTAGGTAAGTTAATTTTTTGAAATTTTCCTTAAAAATAAGTTTAAAGAAAAATTACCTCGAGCCAAAATAAATCTACTCAAAACACATTTTTTTAAATTTTTATTTGTTAGGCAAGTTAAATTTTTTTTAAATTTTCTTTATTTATTATTGCCTTAGTTATTACTTTCTTCCACTTGCTGATTTTTTTATAAAGAATTTTACTTCATAACAATGGATTTTGTAAGGTCTACAAGTTGTTTTTTGAAGAAAAAAAGGATATAAAAGACTCATATTGATTGATTTTGTGTGGCATAGAAAACAAGAAATTATTTCAGTGAAACCTTTGTTGCAAACGCAAAAAAAAAGAAGAATATTGAAAACTTATATGGGATTTCAATCATATGTGATTAGGAACCTACATATGAAAAATAAACTTTCTTTAAAAAAAAAAATAAAAAAAAATCAGAATATTTTATTTTTTGCTTTATTCTACATTGTAATTGAACATAATAATACATATGAATTCATGAAATGATGTCATATTGTATATGACTATTTACTCATAAATTGTTAACTATATATGACAATAATTGTGTGTATACAAAGTGTGTTTTTACTATTTTTATTATTTTTTTTTTTTTTTGTAAAATCAACAATAAGTACATGTATGATATGATAAATTTACACTGATATAACTGTAAAAATTCCATGTAAAAATTAATGAATACACCAGCTCTTTTAGTTTTTTTTTTTTTTTTTTTTTTTTTTTTTTTTTTTTTTTTTTTTTAACAAATAGATTGTAGGTGTGTTTGCTCTTTAGCAGTTGAGTTTTTTTTTTTTTTGCTGTCCCTAGTTAGTTGAACAAATTTATAGTTAAAGGGAAATAATATTTTTTTTTTTGCCTTTTTCATTTTTACAACTAAAATTTTGTTCCAGGTATAGAGTGAGTGCTAAATGTTAACTAAACTTTAACTCAACTTTAACTATTTTATTTGAAATTTTCGGAACTAACAAAACTAGCAAATGAAAATTTGCAAAAAAAAAAAAAAGTTCAAATGAACTTGAAAAGAAGTTTAAACTTAAAACTAAAACTAAGTTACAGGTTAGAAAAAAGTTTTTCTTTATAACACCATTTCTAAAAAGTTTGTAAAAAAGTTTGGTGTTAAAGAATATTGGTTAATGTTATTAAATCGTTTTTTTTTTTTTTAAATTTCAACAAAAAAATGTTGAAAACAATATTTGAATGTCCTTTCTTCCTGGCAAGGCCACCATGGATTTCCAAAAATAAAATTTTGTATTAAAGTTTAGAATGTCCTTTTAACACTTTTAAAATTTCAGAGAGGTGTTTTTTCGTATTGTTAAGCAATAAATTTTTAAAGTTTGTTGGAGTGCCAAATATTTGATTTTTTGCAAAAATATTGAAAAAAAAAAAAAAAAATGGAAACCGTAAGTTGTACGAGAAAACTCTTTCTGACAATATTGTTAATAAAATTATGCACAGAAAAAAATAAAAAAAATATTTGAATAAATTTTTAATACTATTGAGTAAAAAATTACTCAATTTTGCACCAGTAAACGATTTAATAGTCTTGAGTAAATTTTTAATAAAAATTTATTAAATATTTAAAAAAAAAATTTGAGTAAATTTTTAATGGACACAATTAAACATTTACTCAAAATTTATCTATCTATTTATTTTTTTTTTAAGTTTAAAAAAGTTTTAATTTTTTTACAAAAAAAAAAAAACTTGTTTTTTCAAACTTTACCAAACATATTTATGTCTCAAAAACATAGGAAAATTTTATAAAGACGATTACAAACTTTCATATACAATGTATATTATACATACACAAAAAACTATAAACTAAACGAGAATTCAAAAAACTATGAGTATTTAAAAAAAATTAAAAAAACTATTAAATTTTTATTAAATTATTTACTTAAATTGTTTTAAAAATTTTTGAGTAAATTTTTAATTGCGTCAATTAAAAAATTACTCAATTTTTGTTTTTAAATTTAAACAAGTGATTACTCAAATTAGTTTCCTCCATATTTTTTTTTGTGTGGAGATTTAAAATATATATTTTTTTAAATTTAATTTATAAAAAAAACAAGTAGAAAAGTTAAATTCGACTTGGCCGAATCTATGAATACCCTCCACAATGCCCTTTTTAAGTGATAGTAAATTTTCTAACGAGAAAAAAATAAAATTTTTGATTAGAAATATTTTATTTTGTGAAAAAACACTTTTTTTAAGTAATTTTTGAAAAAAAAAAATAATTGACTAAATTTTTTTTTGAGTGTAAATTTTTTTTTGAGTGTAAAATTTTTTTCCAGTGTATTTTTTTTTAAGTGCAAAAATATTTTTGAGTGACAAAAATACGTTGTAAAATATTTTTGTGACTTACCAATGTTTTTAAAACATGTTTAACGGGTTTTCAACACATGAATTTAAGGTGAGCTTATCTGAAATTCACGGATTTGCTAATAACTTTTGAACCACTGGACCGATTTGGCTGAAATTCAAAACGAACCAGGCCAGGGGAACGACAAATATATATGTCGGGCTTCAGCATCCTCAGAATTGCTTTTTGAAAGTTATCTTGTTTTTATCTCGTAAATTCACGAAAAACACTTGCCGAAATTCAGTCATTTGCTCATAACTTTTGAACCACTGGACCGGTTTCGCTGGATTGCAATACCAACCTGACCAGGTAAATGCCCAATATATATGCCAAACTTCAGTAGTCTTTCAAAAGTTAGCGTGTTTTCAACAGACAGACAGACGGACAGACGGACGGACGGACGGACATCGCTAGATCGTCTTAGAATCGATCGAGGACCATGAATATATATACTTTATGGGGTCCTAGACCAATATTTCGAGGTGTTACAAACGGAATGACAAACTTATATACATATACCCTCTATCACTAGAGTGGAGGGTATAAAAAATTCAACAAAATTTTTGGAAACAATATTGGAACGTGCTGTTTGTCTGGCAAGGACACCACGGATTTCCAAAGTTGGTGATAAATCTAAATTTTTGGTTTTTTTTGCAAAAATTTTGAAAAAACAATCAAATATTTGGCTCTCTAATAAACTTTCAAAACTTATTGTTCAACAATACTAAATAACACCTCTCTAAATTTTTAATAGCTTTAAAAGGACATTGTAAACTTTAATAAAAAAATTTATTTTTGGAAATTTATGGTGCCCTTGCTAGGAAAAAAGGACATTCAAATATTGTTTTCAACATATTTTGCTGAAATTTTTTTTAAATATTTTTTTTTTAATGAAATTTTGTTTTTTATTCGACCTTTTCCTTATAGAATCTCAAATGAATAAATACTCAAGCTCGTGGTCATAAGTTTTAAATGTTTTTTTATTTATTTAATAATTACCAAAACATTTAAAGCTTATGACCTCGAGCTTGAGTATTTATTCATTTGAGATTCTATTTATTTTTTAATTTAAATCTTAATAATTCTGTCTACAATATTGTTTGTATAAGTTTTTTCGTACGACTTTAAGTTTCCGAAGTACTAAAATTGTTAAAAAACCTCCTAAAAGTCAATATTGCCAAAAAAAGCGCTTTTTTAAACGCTCATATCTTCCAAAGTATTGACCAAAAAAAATATTTTTGAAATATTTTTCTTTGTAATAAAAGTTTGTTTTTTATTCGACCTTTTCCTTTTATAATCTCAAATGAATAAATACTCAAGCTCGAGGTCATAAGTTTTAAATGTTTTTTATTTATTTAAATATTTCCAAAACATTTAAAACTTATGACCTCGAGCTTGAGTATTTATTCATTTGAGATTCAATTTTATTTTTAATTTTAAATCTTAATAATTCTGTCTACAATATTGTTTTTATAAGTTGTACGACTTATAGTTTCCAAAGTACAAAAATTGTTAAAAAAAAAAAACTCCTTAAAGTCAATATTGCCAAAGAAGCGCTTTTTTAAACGCTCATATCTTCCAAAGTATTGATAAAAAAAATATGGTTTTTATCAACATTTTTTGCTGAAATTTTTTTTGATTTTTTTTTTTTAATAAAAGTTTGTTTTTTATTCGAAATTTTCCATATAGAATCTCAAATGAATAAATACTCAAGCTCGAGGTCATAAGTTTTAAATGTTTTTTATTTATTTAAATATTTCCAAAACATTTAAACCTTATGACCTCGAGCTTGAGTATTTATTCATTTGAGATTCTATTTTTGTTTTTAATTTTAAATCTTAATAATTCTGTCTACAATATTGTTTTTATAATTTTTTTCGTACAACTTACAGTTTTCGAAGTACAAAAATTGTTAAAAAAACCTCCTAAAAGTCAATATTGCCAAAAAAGTGTTGATCAAAAAAAAATATGATTTTTAATCGTTTATCCGCCAGTTGAATTACCCAAGGATTTTCTTATGTATATTTTTGATCAGTGATAGATTTTAAGACATTCTAGCAATGTTCGTCTGTTGAAATAACGATTACGATCAAAACACTAAACGTAAAGGGCTGAAACTTAATTTGTATACCATCCACTCTAGTGATAGAGGGTATATATAAGTTTGTCATTCCGTTTGTAACACCTCGAAATATTGGTCTAGGATATTTTTGGTCTTATGTATATTTTTGATCAGTGATAGATTCTAAGACATTCTAGCAATGTTCGTCTGTTGAAATAACGATTACGATCAAAACACTAAACGTAAAGGGCTGAAACTTAATTTGTATACCATCCACTCTAGTGATAGAGGGTATATATAAGTTTGTCATTCCGTTTGTAACACCTCGAAATATTGGTCTAGGACCCCATAAAGTATATATATTCATGATCTTCGATCGGATTTAAGACGATCTAGCGATGTCCGTCCGTCTGTCAGTCAGTCTGTCTGTCTGTTGAAAACACACTAACTTTTGAAAGACATTACGGAGGCTTCTGAAGTTTGGCATATATGTTGGACATTTTCCTGGTCAGGTTGGTATTGGAATCCAGCAAAATCGGTTCAGTGGTTCAAAAGTTATGAGCAAAAGACTGAATTTCGGCAAGGGTTTTTCGTGAATTTACGAGATAAAAAACACGCTAACTTTCGAAAGGATTCTGAGGATGCTGAAATGTGGCAAATATATTTGTCGTTCCCCTATCCTAGTTCGTATTGAGTTTCAGCCAAATCGGTCTAGTGGTTCAAAAGTTATTAGCAAAACCGTAAATTTCAGATTAGTTTCACCTTAAATTCACGTGTTGAAAACCCGTTAAACATGTTTTAAAAACATTGGTAAGTCACAAAAATATTTCACAACGTATTTTTGTCACTCGAAAATATTTTTACACTAAAACAAAAAAAAAATACACTCGAAAAAAATTTTAAACTCAAAAAAAGTTTTACACTCAAAAAAAGTTTTACACTCAAAAAAACTTTAGTAATTTTTTTTTTCAAAAATTACTAAAAAAAAGTTTTTTACACAAAATAAAATATTTCTAATCAAAAATGTTATTTTTTCACGTTAGAAAATTTACTATTACTTAAAAAGGGCATTGTGGAGGGTATTCATAGATTCGGCCAAGTCGAATTTAACTTTTCTACTTGTTTTTTATTTATTTTTAAGTCTTTTTGAAAATCGGGTTTTTTTTTGGATACTCTAGTCCTGAAGTTGGGCCCGAATATGTCTTTTGATCATAGCCTGGTTAAGTTCTTAAATAGGCCAAATCGGACTTGAAAACTTAAGAACGACAGATTTTTTTTTATCTTTGTTCCACAAATGAAACATTTTTATGCCATTTCTGAAATACATTTGGAAATGGTAAAGTTCTTTTAAAGTAAATATTGTCGTAACTATAACTCTCTTTAAGTCTGTTTTCTCTTCTAAAGTATTTCCTAAGCTTACAAATTGTTTCTTTGCTTTTCTGCATTAAAATATTTAACACATTTACATGAGTTTATGAAATAAAAATGCAGTAAAATCAACTATGGTTGGACAATCGTTTGACGAAATATAAGTATAAAATTTTGAATACCCAGGCAAAAACAAAACAAAGTGTATTTGAAAAATGATGCAAAAATGGAACAAATGTAAAAAAATATGCTTTTATTAAATCTGATTCGATTAAAAAAGTTTATTTGAAAAATGATGCACAAATGGAACGAATGTAAAAAATATGCTTTTATTAAATCTGATCCGAGTCAATTTAATCTTAATGTTATCATTTGAAATCATATCAAATGGGAACAAATGGATGTAATTAAAATTTAGTGTGATGCTATTTGATGAAAATGGAAAATGGATTTAATTGTGTCTGATCAGATCTGTTAGATCGGAAAGTTATTTCTCTATCTTTAAGATATGATCAGATCCGATTAATAACAGATCTATAAAATGGTAACCAAGTACGAGTTCTTGATACACAATTTATCTGATCTGATAAAATTATATTTCAATTAGCAGATCAAACTAGATATGATTTTATCAGACCCGATCTAATCCAATAATGTATTTTATGCCAGCTTTTTAAAGTTTGACAAAAAATTTTGTGATTTACATAGATTTTCTTTTTAAATTGTAATTATTTTTTATAATCTTTTTTTTAAATTAAAAAAAAAAAGATGACCATCCAACAATCCACAGGTGTTGATAACTGACCAATCATCATTCAAATGCACTTAAAAACAATTAAAATGAAATTAATGCCCTGTTAAAAAATATTAATAAATATAAATGACTATATTAACATACTTCAAAAGTGAACATTTTTAAAAAATACATATTTATGTATATAAAAAAAATCAAATTAAAATCATGTTGTCTGTCATGGATGTAAAAAATAAAAAAAAAAATAAAAGTCAGCATATGAGTCTGAAGTAAAATCAATTAATTACAAAAAAAATATATAATAATATCAACAAATGAGGCAAACAACTGAAGTCAAAATGAAATAAAAAATTTGTAATTGTAATAATTTTAATAGAATATTAAGTTTAAATTTAATAATAAAATTAATGAAATTATTTTAATTACAAATGTTATATAAATGAAAAGTATCTGAAGTACGGGGGAAATAATTGTAAAGAATTTGCATTGAGTTTATGTTAATTTTGGTATTCAGTTTAACTGAAGCTTATTTTGAAAATTACAATTATAATTTGAGGAAAGACAAATTTAAATTCGGAAAATCTCACACGGAATTCTGAGAAACTCTAAAATTAAAATTCATAAAAGCTCCATTGAAATTCAGAGAGAAAAAAACCTTTGCAAAAAATATGTAAGAGACAAAAAAAAAATGCAAGAGAGTATGAAGTAAAGTTGAGCAAACTAAAAATAGAATTTGTATTTGTTGTAACTGCACACAAAAAATTATTGGCTAAAAATTTTCAATTAAATGTATTGATCAACAAAATTTTAATGAGTCAATCAATGTTTTGATTAAAATTTTTGTTATTTTTTGTTACAAATTTTCCACATACCAGATTTTTTTTTCGCTTTAATTTATTTGAATAGATTAAATCAAAAATATACAAAATAATCGGACTTTACTTTTGTGTTATTGTTGGCAACATATTGGAAAGCAAAAAGATGAATTATTTGATAATTTTATCATAAGCTTACAATTCATTTGTTAAATCAATCATTATTTTAATTGACTTTAAATAAAAAATTGATCAAATTTTTGATCAAAATCGAAAAAATGTTTGATTGAAAACATTTTCAATCAATCACCAACAATTTGATGATTGGTATAACAATTTTTTTAATTGGAGGAATTTCAATCAAAAAATTGATTGAATCCGCGTTTTTGTTGATTGAAATTCGTTTCAAATTTTTTCTGTGTGTCTAAAATGTTTGTAGAAATTATTAATATGCAAATCACAGCAGAGCAAATCCATGGGAAATTTAACTGACGGATCACCGATTTTGTTAATTTTTGGTTATTTGATAGAGCAATATTGATTTTAAACAGTTTTTTAACATTTTTCTGCTCGGAAACTGTAACTCGTATGAAAAAATTTATGAAAACAATATTGTTTATAAAATTATGAAGATTTATAATTTATAAAAACAAAATTATTAAAAATTTCAACAAAAAACTTTAAAACCCATATTTGAATGTCCTTTTTTGCTGGGAAGGACACCATGGATTTCCAAAACCAAAATGTTATATTAAAGTTTAGAATGTCCTTTTAACGCTATTAAAATTTCAGAGAGGCGTTTTTTCGTATTATTTAGCAATAAATTTTCAAAGTTTGTTAGAGAGCCAAATATTTGATTTTTTTCAAAATTTTGGCAAAAAATCAAAAAGTTGGCTTTAGACAAAAAAAATTTTGAAAAAAGACTTCCGCGAAAAAAAAAATTTTGGTAAAAAAAAAATTCGCGATTTTTTTCTTTTTTTGTCAATAAATACGTTCGTGCTTGTTAAAATACCATTTGGTGTCCAATTTTGTTCACATATGTCAACTAGCAGCCGAATTAAAACATTTTGTATTTTTAGGTTATGTTGAATGTAACAAAATTTTCGAGGTGTCCTTACATTTTCGTTCATTACTTTTAAACCTCTGAACCGATATCGCTCAAATGCAATACCAAACTGCTCAGGAGAACTTCCAACAAATATGTTAAGTTTCAGTTATCTCTGTGTAATATTTGGGCCGTGATCACCATTTCCACATACAGACGGACAGATGGACATAGCTAGAATATCTTAAAATCGATCGGGGATCATGAATATATATACTTTATGGGGCCCCAGACCGATATTTCGATGAGTTACAAACGGAATGACAAACTTATATATACCCTCTATCACTAGAGTGGAGGGTATAAAAATCCTACTGATGATAACATGTTAAAGTGGAGTATTCGAAACCAGTATGGGAATACCAGAATCAACTATAATTTGAAGAAAACTAATTTTCTTCTACATTTTTCATCTAAAACCCTTAAAAAAGGCCCAAATAAATTTCAAAATCTCTCAATTGAAATTCGAAAGTACAATTTAAATTAAAACAAGTATAAAAGTTAAATTCGACTTTGCCGAATCTATGAACCTCCACAATGCCCTTTTTAAGTGATACCCGGGTAAAAATGAAATATATATGATCATATATGATGATATATGGATCATATATGGATTTATATAACCATATATTATCATATATGCCTCCATATATGTTCATATATGATCAGATCCGTAAATTGGCCCGATATGAGCTCATATCGGGCCAATTTACGGATCTGATCATATATAAAAATATATGGAGGCATATATGATAATATATGGTTATATAAATCCATATATGATCCATATATCTTCATATATGATCATATATATTTCATTTTTACCCGGGTAGTAAATTTTCTTACGTGAAAAAAAAATTTTTGATTAGAAACATTTTATTTTGTGTAAAAAAGTTTTCTTTAGTAATTTTTGAAAAAAAAAGATAATTTACTAATTTTTTTTGAGTGTAAATTTTTTTTGAGTGTAAAATTTTTTTTGAGTGTAAAATTTTTTTTGAATGTATTTTTTTTTGTTTTAGTGTAAAAATATTTTTGAGTGACAAAAAAACGTTGTAAAATATTTTTGTGACTTCCTAATGTTTTGAAAACACGTTTAACGGGTTTTCAACACATGAATTTAAGGTGAAACTAATCTGAAATTCACGGTTTTGCTAATCACTTTTGAACCACTGGACCGATTTGGCTGAAATTCAATACGAACCAGGCCAGGGGAATATATATGACAATCTTCAGCGTCCTCAGAATTGCCTTTCGAAAGGTGGCGTGTGTTGTATCTCGTAAATTCACGAGAAACCCTTATCGAAATTCAGTCTTTTGCTCATAGCTTTTGAACCACTGAACCGATTTCGTTGGATTGCAACACCAACCTGACCAGGTAAATGTCCAATATATATGCCAAACTTCTGGAGCCTTCGTAAAGTCTTTCAAAAGTTAGCGTGTTTACAACAGGCAGACAGACGGACGGACATCGCTAGATCGTCTTAAAATCGATCGAGGATCATGAATATATATACTTTTTGGGGTCTTAGAGCAATATTTCGAGGTGTTACAAATGGAATGACAAACTTATATATACCCTCTATCACTAGAGTGGAGGGTATAAAAAACTCCAAGCCTACGCATATCCTAACAATGTGGTGGCTGTGACGTCTAAGGTAACGACTAGCCTATGTTTTTAATGTTATGAATAAGAAAAAATATTAGTGGTTTGATTCCAGACTGGGGTAGAGATGTTTATAAAAATGTACATATGGGGCATTCCATGTCAAATCGGACATTGTGAAAATTTTTTTTTTTAGATTTTCCCAATTTGTTTACAGTTTTTAGTACCCTTCGAAAACTCCTTCGTGGTAAATTTTCAGATTTTTTTGATGACCCGTTCAAAAGATATCGAATTTTTAAAAATTGGTAGTTTGTTTCTTTACTCAAACTTCTTTTACTCATAACTTCTTCAATAATGGTTCAATTTTTTTTTTATAATTTTTGTTTTTTTACGTACTTTTTAAAAAAAATCACAAAAACTTCTTAAAAGCGCTCTAGTATGTGATTTTTAAGTTTTAAAATTTAAATCTCATTTTTGACACAACATAAAATTTTAAAAATCTGAATTGAAATTCAGAAAGTCTGGTTAAAATTCAAAAAGAACCCCAATTGAATTTAAGAAAAACCAAATTAAATGTAATACAAAAAACTTAATTTTTTGTCAAAGAAACTGTATTAAAAAGTAACAATGAAGTGTTTTAAGGTTTCATATTCACAGAAAGAATTAGAAACGAATTTTAATCAACAAAAACGTGGATTCAATCAATTTTTTGATTGAAATACCTCCAATTAAGAAAATTGTTATACCAGATGATTGATTGAAAATATTTTCAATCAAACATATTTTCGATTTTGACAAAAATTTGATAAATTTTTTTATTTATAGTCAATCAAAATAATGATTGATTAAACGAATGAATTGTAAGCTAATGACAAAATTATCAAAAAATTCATCTTTTTTGCTTTTCAATATGTTGCCAACAATAAAAAAAGTAAAACCCGATTATTTTGTATATTTTTGAATTAATCTATTCAAATAAAATAAAGCAAAAAAATCTGTTATGTTGAAAAATTGTAATTCTACAGTTAAAGACAATAACATAAAATTTTAATCAAAACATTGATTGACTCATTTAAATTTTGTTGATCAATAGATTTAATTAAAAATTGTTAGCCAATAATTTTTTGTGTATTCCAAAATCCTTCCCTGTATAGTATAAATGTCTGACAAAGAACAAACATACAATTAAATACAATCAATTTAATAAACTGTGTTAGAATGACAAATCATGGTATTAATTTTTTTACACTTTATTTGCACATTCTATATTACATTTGTATGTAAGAAAATATAAAAAATAAGACTCGACTCACTTCTTACTAACTACACACTTGTACGAGTAGTTTTAAAATACTTAATTCCACTTATGAAAATCACAATACCACACATCCTCCCTCCACCCACTACTGACAGTTTTGTATTGTATTTGTATAGTAATTTATATCGGTCGTAAAAATGCACACACTACATAATTAAGCAGAGTTTAAAGGAGTTTAATTAATTTAGAGATTTTGATTTTAGAGTTTTTTTACTTTTGCGAAATGGTAAACAAAAACAAAAATTGAACTAATGAACTAGATGAACGAACTAGTTCTTTTATCTCAAATGAACGATTATGATCGCTCACTTAATTAAATGATTAAGCACAAGCCGAATGTTTTACCAGAATGGGAAAATAAATTTTATCCGATTTTGCAATAGATTCAAAAAGTGCTGTGACTAAAATCCGACTATCAAATTTTTTTCTATTTTCATAAATGTAGCCTGCATCGTATTTATACCGTTTTCTAGCTAGATGGACTGACAGCTAAATCGTCTCAAAGAGGGACTCTGATCAGTATCTTGGAGCACAAAGTAGTCCAGGGTATAAAAAGTTTGGGCAAAATTGCAATTTATGGGGAAGTCCTAAACTTTAACTAAAATGCGAACATATTCTTACTATAAATTGGTTAAATTTCAACAACGTGTGTAATTGCGCTCTAAAATAAAAAAAAAAACATGTAAAAGTGTTAAAAATGGATTTTTTCGTTTAATTTGAATTTAAGAATTCTTTAAGGGGAAACTTCACCCCCCTGGTCCTTAACTCAACTACCCTATGGGGAATTGGGTATACCCTCTTGCTGTGGTCGTATGGCACTAAAAAAAATTTTGAAAAAAAAATTTTGAGTGAAACATTTTTTTGGGGCGCCGAATTTTTTTTTAAAGGGAACAATTTTTTTAGTAAATTTTTTTAGTATAGTTTTTGTTTGGGTATTAGGTCACTTTGGTGTTAATAACAATATTCACTCATTAAAAGAACCTCAATTTATGAATCCTTTTTATTTTATAGTTGAAAATGCATTCCTTTATAGCTCTGCCTGCAACACCATACAAACCGACACGCAGCAAATATGCGTAAATTGCGTGAGTGCAATAAGTTCAAAAAATGCAACACACATTCATTCATATTGTGCAAAAAATAAATCAGAATACTTATAGAAAATGTGTGCCACTGGGCGTAGGTGTTAACAGTTTTTTTCTTCTTCTTCTTTTACAAATGAAAATAAATATAATTGTAAATTGCAGATACTTGCATTTATATCTGCATTTATAAACACTGTGCTCAAAAAGTAGCAGGTTAAACAAGTAAAAAAGTTAAATTTAAATTAAAACAAATAAAAAACTTAAATTCGGGCGCCACAATGCAACAAAAAAAATAATATTGGGGAAAAATACTTCGAAAAAAATTTTTTGTGAAAAAAAAACGTAATAATTTTTTTTTTTGTGGAAAAAATATGTTTCTTCTTATTTAAATACCATTCGTTGTTCAATTTTGTTCACATATGTACACCAGCAGTTTTTTACATTTTTGTTCATAATTTTTGAACCGCTGAACCGATATCGCTCAAATGCAATACCAAACTTCTCAGAAAAACAACAAGTAAATGCAATGAGTCCCAGTCATATTTGTGCTTTACTTTGACAGTTATCGCCATTTCAACAGACAGACATTGATAGAATGTCATAGAATAGGGCACTGGTAAATTATATATATGGGGCATTCCATGTCAAATCGGACACTTTGGAAAAAAAAATTTTTAGATTTTCCCAATTTGTTTACAGTTTTTAGTACCCTTCGAAAACTCCTTCGTGGTAAATTTTCAGATTTTTTTGATGACCCGTTCAAAAGATATCGAATTTTTAATTGGTAGTTTGTTCCTTTACTCAAACTTCTTTTCTTCATAACTTCTTCAAATATAGTCCAAATTACAGGGGGCCCCTGTAGGCTAGTTGGTAGCGTACTAGCCTATGAAACAGGGGGTCGTGGGTTCGATTCCCACCAAAGCCCTTGGTCGATTTCGCTACAACGAGACGACGGTCATTGTTACCAGTTCTCGGTTAGGTTAAAATTATTTAAAATGAGTTGTAAATAAAAATTGGAAAAATAAATAAAAACTGATCATTGGATCAAATTATTATATATTATATTAATAGTCCAAATTTCAATTTTTTTTTTTTAAATTTTTGTTTTTTACGTACTTTAAAAAAAAAATCCCAAAAAATTCTTAAAAGCGCTCTAGTATGCGATTTTTAAATTTTAAAATTTAAATCTCATTTTTGAAAATGTTTGTACTCTTCGATTTTTTTAAACTTTTTTGTTTAAAACTTTTACCGATTCCACAAATTTTTTGCCCAGGAGGATCGTGGGATAACGATTATTACTATTTTTTAAAATTTTTTGAAAAAATTTTATTGTAATTTTCCAATCTTAAAATCATTTTTACTGCTCCAATGGTGCGTCATAGAGGGGTCATTTATAAGACCGACCCCCATTAATTTTTACGTCTTAACATTTCTTTGGAACAATACCCTATCTCCAATTTCTAAGGGGGCTCCCACACAAAACGACATTTTTTAAAATTTGCTCCAACCGCTCTAACTGCCCCAATAGTGCCCTTAGACCAACAAAATGTATGACCGACCCACAATATTTTTTTAATCCAAACATTTTTTCTGAACACACTTCGTCAGCTTATTATTGTTTTGCTCCATAAGCCACCAACTCGGTTTCGAGAAAAACGATAAAATAGGTTTACCACAAATTTTCTCGAAAAGTAATCGATGGATTTTTTTTTTAATGTTTTCCATTTATTGCTACATATATTGTTAACAAGGCTTATAGTTTTCAGACTTCTACATACAATAGATCAAAAGATTTTAAGCTTTTAAGAAAATAAGATTTTATGGTATTATGCTCCATATCCAATTTTGCTTACACATTTGGGACTTTTGTGTGATATGGAGCAAATGAGTTCTAAACACCAAACAAAATAACAATGAAACAAAAAGAGCTAGATCAACAAAACTAGGTATTTAGAACAGTTATATAGTCAGGTTGCATGGTATTAAAAATGGGGATAATAGGTCAATGGACACTCCTACCTCCCACACAACCTAAATGGCAAATATGACATTACTTGAAATGTTTAAAAGTTACGGTATTAAAATTTGGTACGTAGAAAAGTACCAACATAATTAATCTTCATTCCAAAAATATGCAAAATCCGTTAATTTTTAAATAATCTAGAGCCTTTTCTATAACGCAAATTTTCAAAATACGTCAAAATGGTGTGTTTTTTCTTAGAAAATGATGGATATCTCAAATTTGAAAAGATGTTTTAAAAAACGGACTTCGGAATAAGAAAGAGGATATTTATATTATATATATTCCATTCCTAACTCATTTTTTTCAAAAATGGCGTATGTAGCAAAACAATAATAAGGTGACGACTTACCCTCTATCTCTATTTTTTAAGGCGGTCCCCATACAATTTTTTTTATTTTTTGTAAATTTGTTTTATTTAATCAGCTTCTACCGGTCCAATGGTGCGTTCGAGAGGGGTCATTAGTGGTGAGACCGACCCCCATTTATTTTTACCCTACAACATTTTTTTAAAAAATACCTACGCCCTATCACCACTCCATAAGTAGGCTTCTATTCAAAATTACATTTTTATAAAATTTGCTCCAACTGTTATTTGTATGGGAGCCTACTTAGGGAGTGGAGATAGGGCGTAGGCATGTTTTAAAAAAATGTTGTAGGGTAAAAATAAATGAGAGTCGGTCTCACTAATGACCCCTCTCGGACGCACCATTAGACCGGTAGAAGCTGATTAAATAAAACAAATTTACAAAAAATAAAAAAAAATTGTATGGGGACCGCCTTAACAATTTGAGATAGAGGGTAGGTGTGTTCAGAGAAAATGTTTGGACTAAAAAAATATTGTGGGTCGGTCATACATTTTGTTGCTCTATGGGCACTATTAGGGCAGTTAGACCGGGTGGAGCAAATTGAAAAAAAAAAAAATCGTTTTGTGTGGGAGCCCCCTTAGAAATTGGAGATAGGGTATTAGTTCGTTCCAAAGAAATGTTAAGATGTAAAAATTAATGGGGGTCGGTCTTATAATGACCCCTCTATGACACACCATTGGAGCAGTAGAAATGTTTTTAAGATTGGAAAATTACAATAAAATTTTTTCAAAAAATTATGAGTGCAAATCCCACGATCCTCCTGGGCAAAAAATTTGTAGAATCGATAGAAGTTTTACACAAAAAAATTTCAAAAAAATCGAAGAGTACAAACATTTTTAAAAATGAGATTAAAATTTTAAAACTCAAAAATCGCATACTGGAGCGCTTTTAAGAATTTTTGGGATTTTTTTTTTAAGTACGTAAAAAAACAAAAATTTAAAAAAAAAAATTGAAATTTGGACCATTATTGAAGATGTTATGAGTAAAAGAAGTTTGAGTAAAGGAACAAACTACCAATTTTTAAAAATTCGATATCTTTTGAACGGGTCATCAAAAAAAATCTGAAAATTTACCACGAAGGAGTTTTCGAAGGGTACTAAAACCTGTAAACAAATAATTTATATAAAAAAATTGGTTGAAAAAAATTTTGATGAAAAAAAAAAAAAAATTTGAATGAAAACAATTCCGGTGAGAAAGTTTTAGTGGAAAATTTGCTTTTCTGAATATTACTTGGGCTTTTTAGCGATATCAATTATACTTTTCTAAAATTTCATTTCTGTTCTTATGAATTTCAATTGGGCTTTTCTAAATTTTAATTGAATTTAAATTTTGATTTTCTGAATTACAATTACGATATCGGAATTTCAATTGACCTTTTCTGAATTTCAATTGGGCTTTTGTGAATTTCAATTGAACTTTTTTGAATTTCAATTGGGCTTTTCTGAATTTCAACCGTGATTTCTGAATTTTTATCGAGTTTTTATGAATTTCAATCCTGATTTCCGAATTGAAATTAAGCTTTTCTGAATTTCAATTGAAAAAGATGTTGACCACCCGAGAAGAAAAAAAAAATTTAAGATCTAATTTGATCTCAAAATTGGTTGCATCAAGTTGGATCATATATTTATCTAAATGCATTATTTTAGATACACAAATATAAAAAATGATACAATTAGATACGAATTTTGGTCACATCCAATTAAATCCACTTGATCTTATTTTATATAAATTAATATAGATTTATATAATTACATTAAGTCAGATATATTTATGTATAACCTCAGATAAGAAAATGGAGCCACAATAAATCCTAGATAAAACTAGATCTGAACATATAAAATGATATGATTGTATCAAATTATATATCATTATATCAAAACTTTTTTACCAGGACATTTACAGATGTTATTTGAAAAAGATCAATTGTGATTCAAAAATTCTACTTGTAACTCGAATATTCCATTTGTAATAGGATAACTCCCTTTTTTAATTCACAAATTCCAATTATAATTCGAAAAAGATTCATTGTAAGTCGAAAAAAAACAATTGTAATTCCATAAGATCAATTGTAATTACAAAAAGTTCAAATGTATTTCAAAAAATAGTATTAAGTACAATTGATATTTTTGAATTTCAATTATAATCTTCGAATTAAAATTGATCTTTTCGACTTCAAATTTATCGTTTTCGAATAACAATCGATCTTTTTCAAATTATAATGGATCCTTTTCGAATTACAATTGATCTACCTAGAACTACAATCGATATTTTTCGAATTGTAACTGAAGTTTTTGAATTACAAATGGAATATTCGATGTGCAAGTTGAAGTTTTGAACTACAAGTAACTAGAATCAATTCGAATTACGCAGAAAAAAATTGAAACGAATTTCAATCAACAAAAATGCGGATTCAATCAATTTTTTGATTGAAATTCCTCCAATTAAAAAAATTGTTATACCAATCATCAAATCGTAGGTGATTGATTGAAAAAATTTTCAATCAAACATTTTTTCGATTTTGATCAAAAATTTTATCAATTTTATATTAAAGTCAATCAAAATAATGATTGATTCAACATATGAATTGCTTACAAATGGCAAAATTATCAAAAAAATTCATCTTTTTTGCTTTCCAATATTTAGCCAACAATGAAAAAAAGTAAAACCCGATTATTTTGTATATTTTTGAATTTATCTATTCGAATAAATTAAAGAGGAAAAAATCTGGATTGTTAAAAATTTTTTATCGACAGTTAAAGAAAATAACAAAAATTTTAATCAAACATTGATTGACTCATTTAAGTTTTGTTGATCAATAGATCTGATTGAAAATTTTTAGCTGATAATTTTTTGTGTGTACAACTAGAACCTTTTTTAAATTACATCTATATTTGCTGTACTTTTTGAACACAGTGTAAATTCATACATTACTGCATGCATTTGTTCGTGTTTACATTAAATTGTCTTATATAATTTAATGTATAAAAAATTGTTTTCAATTTTTTATCACTTGTGTATATTTTTTTTTCTATTTCAGTTAGTTTTTGTTTTTAATACCAAGAAAATTTATATCTAACACTTAAAAATTTGTATCAAATTGATACGATTTAAAATTGTTGTCCTTATTTTTTTTAACAAAAATTTAATTGCAGCAAATGTAGTTTTTACAATTTTATAGTTTTTTTGTTTGTGTGAGTGTGTATGTGTGTGTAGTGATGTAGCAATTAAAAGTTTATGTAAATATTAACACTAATTACAAAATATAAATTTCTATTGCTGACATTTGTGTGTTTTTTGTTGTTGTTTTTTAATATTGTTGTTATTGTTTATGATGTTGTTGTTGATGTTGTATTTTGTTGTCAGTTTAAATTAAAATTAATTTTATTAAAACAATCAACAAAAAACAACTTTAATTTGACATACAAAAATGTCAAGAGCATTAAAATATTATATTTATTACTTTTAGCAAATATCCTGAAGGATATTATACGCAGAGAAGAGGCATGATTGTGGCAACCATAATTTAAGAGCATCATATTATAATTGAAAATTTTGTAATAATTTGTAAAAGCAACCATAAGATTTTTGCAGCAATCATGTTATGACTAGCTGGCCCGGTCCGCGTTGCTGGCCCAAATATAAGATAAGTGTTATATTTCGTCTCGCTTTAAATATATAGCCCTGCAAAAAATGTCATGAATTTCTTGGCTTATACAAATTTGTGGGCGTGGTTTTAAATACCCGATCAGGCAGATAATCATCTTTAAATTATATTTTAGGAACTAAAAAAAATATTACCATGTCTTCGACTTTGCGAACTGTACAAATTTAAAACTTCTTTTGTATCAATAAGAACAACACAAAAATAAATTACGCATATCCTTCGTTCTTATTGTGAGCTATTGTCTTGAGTTCAAACAAACCTTTATGGTTTTGTGGTGCCACTGTACAACAACTCTTCAAAAATATTTATGAAAAATTAATTGTTTTAAAATAAGTTACTTTGGAAAAGTTATAAACAATTTTCACTTCAGATTTTGAATTTAATAAAATACAACATATTGTCGTTTAATTAAAAAATAAAATTTTATTATTAAAATACCACGACAGTTTTCCCGAATTTTTCATTTTTCCGGGACACTTTTCTCATTTATATTTCCTTTAAAACCTAATTAGAACTATAGTTAATATAAAAAAAATCGGTCCGGTCATTAGTAGTCGAAATATATTGTCAAAAGTGGGCGTTAAAATTGGTGTGGTAAGTTAAACTTGTGCATATGTTAACAATACCCAAGGATTTAAAATCATTTGTACCAAGTTTAAACGGGATCTATTAAGGGCGAGTTTTTGAGTTGTAAAATTTAATGATTTTAGGTTTAAACTGAGTTAAAACCACAAATTCTGTTTTTGAGAAGTGGTTTATTTTAAGTTTAACTCACCAATGTTGGAAAGTTAAACGAAGGTACAAAAACGTAAAAAAAACACCTCTGATTTTCAAATATACTGGTTAGTATTGCCATGTTGTGGTATTTTATTCGATAAAATGTGCGATGATGGCAACTATTCTAATTGGAAATGTGGCATTTGGTATGGCAATACCGCGTTAATCGACATTTGCTAAACTTGAACTGAAAAACAGAATGCTTGATTAAACTTGGTTTTATTTTTATAAAGTTTAATAAAACTCCCGGTTAAACTAAGCTAAAGCGATATGTCAAAAACTTAGCCTAAGAGTTTTAGATATATCGCAAAAAAAGTGCGTGAGGACAGTTTTCTCAAGTGTTGCAAATTTTAAGGATATTGAAAAAAGTGGGCTTTGAAGTGGGGGAGGACAATAATTATTTCCGTAAAATCCTTACATGGACTATAATGATCATTAAGGAAAAATGTTAGAAATCAGGCCAGTCGATCAACTATTTTAGATGTATTGATAAAAGTATGAGTGAACAATTTTTCTTTTATTAATATTTTATTTGTCTAAAGAGCAAATATCGAAAAAAAGAGTGGTTTTACAACATTCTTACCGTAAAAACCTTATTTGAATTAAACCAACTCGGTCCATCCATCCAAAAGTGGGCGTAGAAATGGAAAATTGTTCTTTCAGAAAAACCTAAGTTGGACTATGACGAACATTAAAAACAAAATGATACAATTTGATCCAGATATTCCATGATTTAAAATATATATATCGGGAAAAGTGAGCGCAAAAGTAGGCGTATACAATTTGTCTTTCCTTAAAAATCTTCTGCGGACTATAACCAAATCGGTCTAGCCGTAGTTCTTTCGATACATAGAAAAAACTGGGAGTGGGAAATTTTACTATCCGTAAAAACCTTAGTTGAATTATGGCGAAAATTTTCAACAAAAATTAGCCAAATTGGGCGTGGTCAATTTCTTTTTTCGTTAAAACCAAAGTTAGAATATGATGAAAATTCATTTAAAAAAAATTTAGTCCAATCGGTCCAGCCATTATCAGATTTAAGATAAATTGAAAAAGTGGGCGTAAAAGTGGGCGTGGTCGATTTTTTATTCAGTAAAAACTTAAATTGGATTACTACGAACATTAAAATAAAAAAATACCCAAATCGGTCCAGCCATTTTCCGATTTTAGATTAATCGAAAAAAGTGGGCGTAAAAGTGGGCGTGGTCAACTTTTCATTACGTAAAAACCTAAGTTGGACTATGACGAACATTTCAAAAAAAAAATTGTCCAAATCGGTCCAGCCGTTCTCAACTGATGCTGTTACCAACGAACGACAATTGATTTTTATTTATATAGATATAACAAGTAAAAAAAAAAAATAAATTCGACCTTTCCGAATGTATTGATACCTTATACAATGTAAAACAAAGTTTTTTTGAAAAAAAAAAAGATTTTTTGTGAAAAGAAAAAATTCGGGGATTTTTTTTTTTTTTTTGAAGAAATTTGTTTGTACTTGTTTAAATACCATTCGGTAATCAATTATGTTCACATGTATCAACCACCAGCCGAATTAAAGCATTCTGTATTTTTAGATTATGTTGAATGTACCAAAATTTTCGAGGTGTCCTTACATTTTCTTTCATAACTTTTGAACCGCTGAACCGATTTCGTTGAAATGCAACACCAAACTGGTTAGGGCAACAACAAGTAAATATACTTAGTCTTAGTCATATCTGTTTAATACTTTGGTCGTGGTTACCATTTCCGCAGACGGATAGACAAACGGACATCGCTGGTATGTCTTAAAATGTGGAGCCCTAGACCGATATTTCGATGAGTTACGCACGGAATGACAAACTTATATGTACAGTTGCGAAAAAAATTGGACCAGATGGAATTTTTTAAATTTTATGCTAACACTAACAAGGGAAGTCTGCCTGGTGTCACCCTCCGATCTGTATGAAATTTGGATATGTTGTTAAGAACGAAAATGAATTCGACACGTATTTTTTTTTAGCGGCCCAGACTCATTTTTAGGGGGGTCGATTTGTATGGGGGAAATTGACTTTTTTCAGTTTTTTACGATTTACGCCTATTTAAACAAAATTAAAGGTATTAAAAATATCTATCTCATGGTGCTAACAACGGGCCAAAGAAATTAATATTTTTCGAGTTATTAACAAAAATATCCTAAAATTTTGGTATTTTACTCAATATGACAAAAAGTTGCGCCTGTTTGGACACGTTCTTAGCACACATAGATAGGTTTTCCAAAGACCTTTCATCTGGTATGTAACATGACTACGATTCTTTGCATAATATAGGAGATAAACGAAAAAACCTGAAAAATGGCCTTGTCTTCCCTCCTCCTTTTTACCCCCTGAATATGAATTTGGGCCGCTAAAAAAAAATAAATGTCCCTTTATTTTTCTGATATACTAAATAAAACCAATTCCATAAAAATCCGCGGGTGACACTAGGGAGACTTCCCTTGTAAGTGGAGGGTATAAAAAACCTAAAACTATAATTTAGGACCATACAACAAAAATTGTATGATTGCTACATATAATAAAAAAAAATTCAATCATAATATGACGCTCTTTATGGTTGCTACAATCATATCTCTCCTATGCGTGTAGTGTACGATTCAAAAACAGTTTAAAAATGGGAAACATTTTATTTCAATTCAGTTCATACACATTTGAGGACCCCATTGGGTTCGGAACCGATGGGTCCAGACCCCGATGGGCCTAGACCTAGTTGGGTTCCTTAAAAATCGTCATAGCTTTTGATCCAAAATTTGGGTCCGTTTCGCTCTACCTTGCTTAGTTTTTGAGATACATGAATTAAGGGGACCACGGGGGCCTTGAGAATTTCAAAAACTTGACAACTTTAAAAATATTACTCTGAGATTTGGCGGTTTGGTTCTCCGTGCTAAGAGCTACAAAAATGTTTTTAGACTTTTTGTTGTGTCGGCAATATTTACCGAGATATGAGCATTTTAAAATTTTCGGGAATGCTAACTTTTTTGTAACCAAAGTTAGGACCCATTAGGGTCCTCACATGTGAAGAGGACCGGCGAAACTATGGCGATCCCGAGGACAAAAAATGGCGTCCATTTTTCTCCATCTGGCTTAGTTTCCGAGATAGCGCCATTTTAATTTTTAGCAAAAAAGCTTGTAAAAATTTTGTCAACTCAATTTTAAATTTAGCAAAAAAAATCAGTTCAAATTTTGTTTAAAATTGCTAATGCGCTAAATGAAGTTTACAAGATATTTTTGCTAACATGCTAATCTCAACTAAAAATTTGCTAAAGGTCAGCCTACTAGCATTAGCAAAAAAAATTTGTATATCTACTAATGAATTATTTTGAAGCAAAAAATCTGGTTAACTCACGAGACTTCCTTGTAAATTTTTTCGCGTCAAAAAAGTTGTAAATTTACAATTTTATTGGTAAAAAAGTTGTAAAATTACAAAATTATTGGTAAAAAGCTTGTATAATTACTAGGAATTCTCGTCATATAGGAGGTAGCAAAAAAAAAGTTAGAAACTTTTCTTGTCATTTTACAATTTTTTTTTGTGTATAATCTCTGTCATTCAGTTTTAGAAAATAACAAACATCTTACTGCGTTTTTACTGATCCTGTTTGCTGAATTTCAAAATATTTTTGAACCGAACAGATTATTTTGTAATTTAACAGAAATAATTTGCTATCATTCTTTTTTTTTAAGAAAATTTTCAAAGTTTTTTTTTTCAAAGAGTTTTTTTTTCACTTTTTATACAATTAAAAAGATTTTTGAACATATTTTTAGCAGATTATTTTAAAATTTTACAGAAATAGTTTTCTGTAATTAAAAGTTTTTTTTTCAAATTGTGAATTTTTAACTTTTTAATTTTTTTGCAAATATTAAATTTTACATTCGCTAGCCAAAAAGTCCATACAAAAATATTAAGAACCGCAATTTTACTTTTTCGCTGCAGTCAAAAAGCTCCCGCATCAAACGAGATGAAATGTGGTCTATGTATATTTTTTGAGTTTAATTAAAATATTGTTTTTTTGTTCATTTTTTGCCAAAACAATATTTTTTAGCATTTTTATTTTTTTGGTAAGAAAATTCAATAGCGTGACAGGGCATTAGTCATTTTTTCTTACAATTATAATTTTTTTATTGCACAATACAGAGTCTTGCAAACTGAGTCTGCTAAAATCCGCAAATTTATCATATAGCTCAAGGTCGGTGTAATTTCAGCAGATTTTTCTGCTAAAATCATCAGATCTCTCAGCTTTCTCAGCAGATTTTCTGCTGATTTCACCTAGATAATTATGACAGATATTTAGCAAACCGCGTCTGCTTAAATCAGCAGATTTCTCTTATGGCTCACAATGGGTGCATTTTCAGCAGATTTTTCAGGTGATTGGACAGAGTATTTATTGTTTTGTACATTTATGAATAAAAAAGGTAGTATTTATTAAACAGTTTCCCAAATTCCCCACTACGCCTCTGACAAATACAAAATGTGCGTGCTGTATACAAGATAATTTTATTTATTACATTTAAATGCAATTTAAATTTCAACACCCTGGCAAATCAGACAAATCTAAAAGAAAATTTACAAAGTATTAATATTTATGAGTGTTAAATAAGTAACACTGTGCAACAAAATTTGGTATCTTAAATGGAGGATATTAGAAAAAATGGACTAAAATGACTACTAAAAATAGGAGATAAGATATATGTTTCAACGTCATTTATCTCAGAAGTAGATTTAATATTTATTTTTGACTTATTACACCGTCCGACAAAACGAAAAAAAAGTCGGTAAACACGAACTGAATAATATGCGTTTGATAGTAGAGACTAAATGTAGTAAAACTGCATTTACAGTTTTTTTATTTCGTAATCCTGTTTCCTTTTAAAAGGATTTCAAAGTTTTAGTGATGGCAAATGAAAGGGAGGATGTCCACTTATTTTCACATTTTATTATTTTGACTTATCAGAAAAAATGAGGTAAGTAATGTCCTTCCAAAACTGTATCCTTAAATATCATTTAAAATTTTTAGTAAAATATTTTGATAATGTGTTGAAAGGACATTATTCACATCCTTTTTACTGATATAAAAAAATAAAAAATGGAAAAATTTGCAAAGATTCTTCTCTTACATATGGCATCAATAGTGTCATCGTTGAACAAATACAAATATTTAAAAAATATTTTACAAAAATGTAACATAAAAAAAAAATTTACAAAATGTAATCCTTTAAAACTTTAAAGTCCTTTTAAAAGGAAACAGGATCACAAACTGAAAAACTGTAAATGCAGTTTTGTTCCATTTGATATCTACATTTTGAGGTATATCATCCGGTTCATGTTTAATATTGACTGCCAGATGCCTATAAAAAAAATTAAACCGTCCGTGGACCAATAAAAATATAACTCGAGCTAAATTTTTAAAATACTAAACGGGTTTTGGGAACTATACTTTCATTTCTTTTATCCCATTCAACAAGCACTTGTTGACTCCCAAATTTGTTGCACAGTGTAAATTATATCAATTTAATTTCTAAGAAAATTACAATTGACACAACTATTAATTGAGTGTATTGATAATTAAATGATATTAATGACACATGTAGACCAGGGGAAAGATATTATTTTAAAATCTTGATTTAAAATTTAAATAAATATTTAAAAAAAATTTAATTCATGTGACTTTTTTTGTGTGCGTTAAATGCCTAACAAAATATCTAAATGTGTATAATTTTATTAACAAAAAAATAAAAACATTTCCTATTTTTACAAAAAACACTAACTAAAACAACGTTTTTTTTTTTTATTAATACATATACATGATGATTAGATGGCAATTTAAAAACATTTTCGGCAAAAAAAAGTATAAATAAAAACGACAATATGTATATAAAACTTACGTCAAACAATTGCTAAAAATAAATAAATAAAAAAAACAAGTAAGAAAGCTATATTCGGCTGTGCCGAATCTTTAAATACCCTCCACCAATGTATTGATTTAAAAAACAAAAAAGTTTGTTTATTTATATCTCAGGAAATAAAAAAGTACCAAAAAGTGTACTTCCGGTACTTTTAATAAAAGGTACTTTTTATAAAAGGTACTTTTTATAAAGGGTACTTTCTATAAAAGGTACTTTTTCTAAAAGGTACTTTTTATAAAAGGTACTTTTTATAAAAGGTACTTTTTATAAAAGGTACTTTTTATAAAAGGTACTTTTTATAAAAGGTACTTTTTATAAAAGGTACTTTTTATAAAAGGTACTTTTTATAAAAGGCACTTTTTATAAAATGTACTTTTTATAAAAGGTACTTTTTATAAAAGGTACTTTTTATAAAAGGTACTTTTTATAAAAGGTACTTTTTATAAAAGGTACTTTTTATAAAAGGTACTTTTTATAAAAGGTACTTTTTATAAAAGGTACTTTTTATAAAAGGTACTTTTTATAAAAGGTACTTTTTATAAAAGGTACTTTTTATAAAAGGTACTTTTTATAAAAGGTACTTTTTATAAAAGGTACTTTTTATAAAAGGTACTTTTAATAAAATGTACTTTTAATAAAATGTACTTTTTATAAAAGGTACTTTTTATAAAAGGTACTTTTTATAAAAGGTACTTTTATAAAAGGTACTTTTTATAAAAGGTACTTTTTATAAAAGGTACTTTTTATAAAAGGTACTTTTTATAAAAGGTACTTTTTATAAAAGGTACTTTTTATAAAAGGTACTTTTTATAAAAGGTACTTTTTATAAAAGGTACTTTTTATAAAAGGTACTTTTTATAAAAGGTACTTTTTATAAAAGGTACTTTTTATAAAAGGTACTTTTTATAAAAGGTACTTTTTATAAAAGGTACTTTTTATAAAAGGTACTTTTTATAAAAGGTACTTTTTATAAAAGGTACTTTTTATAAAAGGTACTTTTTATAAAAGGTACTTTTTATAAAAGGTACTTTTTATAAAAGGTACTTTTTATAAAAGGTACTTTTTATAAAAGGTACTTTTTATAAAAGGTACTTTTTATAAAAGGTACTTTTTATAAAAGGTACTTTTTATAAAAGGTACTTTTTATAAAAGGTACTTTTTATAAAAGGTACTTTTTATAAAAGGTACTTTATATAAAAGGTGCTTTTTATAAAAGGTACTTTTTATAAAAGGTACTTTTTATAAAAGGTACTTTTTATAAAAGGTACTTTTTATAAAAGGCACTTTTTATAAAAGTTACTTTTTATAAAAGGTACTTTTTATAAAAGGTAATTTTTATAAATGGTACTTTTTATAAAAGGTACTTTTTATAAAAGGTACTTTTTATAAAAGGTACTTTTTATAAAAGGTACTTTTTATAAAAGGTACTTTTTATAAAAGGTACTTTTTATAAAAGGTACTTTTTATAAAGGAACCTTTTATAAAAGGTACTTTTTATAAAGGAACCTTTTATAAAAGGTACTTTTTGAAAACCCTACAGAATTTTCGGAAAAAACTTGCTCTAGAATGTTTTATTTTACTAAAGGAACTTACATTCTAAATTTTAAGTTTGATTAACTATTATTTCAGTAAATAAAAAAAAAGTACCAAAAGTACTTTTTTACCTATTAGTGAATCTTTTTTCCGGAAGGTGAACCGACATTGCAAATTTCAATTTTCTAGTACCATTTTTTAAGGAAATATAAAATTTAACAAAAGTACATATTTTTACCCTTTTTACCCTATTAGAAATATCATTCGCAAAAACCAAGTCTTAGGGGATCTTTATTCCGGGATGTGAACATGCAGTCCAAATTTTAAGTCTATGTGACAATTTTTTAAGGAAATATAAAAGGTACCAAAAGTACAGAATTTTTCCCTTTTTACCCCCTTAGAATCAACATTGGAAATAATCCAGCCGTACTGGATCTATATTCCAGGATGTGAACATACTGTCCAAATTTCAAGTTTCTATGACCATTATTTCAGGAGATATAAAAAGCACCAAAAGTACAGTTTTTACCCTTTTGACCCCCTTAGAATCAACACTTGCAAAAACCCACCCTTAATGGATCTATATTCCGGGAGGTGAACATACAGTCCAAATTTCAAGTCTCTATGATCATTATATCAGGAGATTTAAAAAGTACCAAAAGTACAGTTTTTTACCCTTTTTATCCCCTTAGAATCAACATTGGCAAAAATCCATCCTTAGTGGATCTTTATTCCGGGAGGTCAACCTACAGTCCAATTTTCAAGTCTCTAACTTAAGCGGTTTGGGCTGGGCGATGATGAATGAGTATGTCAGTCAGTCACATTACTCTTTTATATATATAGATTTCCGGATTTGGGCGATTTTTGCCATAAAGTTTATTTCTGTCTTTTATTATTTAACAAAATTTATTTTTTTTAAATGAAAATATTTTTTTTTTTTTTTGAGAAATCTGAACAAAATTGAATTTTGGCGATATTTTCCATCCGATTTGGCGACACAGCCAAAAAAAAAGTCTGGCAACCCCGTTAATATGACGAAGCAAAAAACGGACACACACACACTCATGCTATGTATGTACATAAAAATAACTCAATTTTTTTATTATTACTTAACGAGCTTTTTTTATTAAATTTAGATTTTGTTTTACATATTTTAAAGTTTTTTGTAAAGATTTTTTTCTTTATCTCCGTTTTTTTTTTTTCATTTCCGTATTCTTTGTTATGTTTGTATCTACACAAAATATGAGTTAATTTAGGGTTATGTTAAAAAAAACTATGATCAAAATCAGAAAATCAGAAAATCACTCATAACTTTTAAAATACTTAACCGATTTCAATAAAAAATACACCAGTTTTTGCCTGGGAAAATTACGCAACTTTTGGTACCCCAAGCGTTTAAATCGGTTCCGGATTTTTGCCAAAAACGTGATTTCAACAGACAGACAGACAGACGGACGGACAGACAGACAGACAGACAGACAGACAGACGGACATCGTTAGATCGACTTAAAATCGATCAGGGATCATGAATATATATACTTTATGGGGTCCTAAACCAATATTTTAATGTGTTACATACGGAATGACAAACTTATATATACCCTCTATCAACAGAGTGGAGGGTATAATAAATCGAAAATTAAATAAAACAAAAAAACATTTGTTACAATACAAAAAAGGGTGTGTATGTAGTAGTATTTGTGAGAATTTTTTTAAAGGTGTATGCGAAATTTAGCAAAAAAAACCTATACTACTAAAAAAAATTCTTTTCTTTTAAAATATTATCTTAAAACACAAAAAAAAAGATTATTTAAAATCGTAAAAAAACAAAAAAATTTGGTGTATTGTAAACATTATTCAGCAGTAAATATTTCTTATTAGTGCAAAAAAAATAAAAAAATTCAAAAAAAGATATTAACCTCTTCAGGGTCTTGTAAACATATGTGGACGTTTACTTTGTCAGCAATAGAATTCACATGTTTTGGGGCACAATTGATCTCAAAACTATTTTGCCAAATTATAACTGACCTACACTACAAGAATGCGTAGGTCATTAAATTAATGAAAAGTAACATCAATATTATGAAATGTTTCATTTTTTGTGATAAATGGTGTTGCTTGGCTACTCAAATTGGCGAAATATCAGTTTTACAAAAACGGCGCCCAGCGTGGGGCACGAAGGATAGGTTATATATGTCAGGTTTATAATTGTTTTGAAATCTGTATAAACTTAAAATAAAAAGATCTAACTACAGATTATTATTATTCAAAGGGAGATTTAGCCCTTTCGGCCGGCACTGCGACCTTAATGGGTCTTTTGTTCCAAGATCTATAAATTTAATTCAAAATCTGTTCAATGTTCCTTATGAACATTATAACAGAGGATGGAGAAGCTAGCCTTATATCCGCAGAGTTAAGCAATTCCCTGTCTATGAACCGTCTTTTGATCCTACAAATTACGACGCACTCTGACAAAGTCGACACAAAGACGATGCACAAAGTTTTAAATTATGCAAGTGATAATTTACCTAATATCCCGTTTGGTGTGATTGAGAATATGATAGGGGTGCAATTAGTATTTTGGATTGTCGTAGATCTTAGATCGGAAGTTGTTATAGGTAAGCTCTTCTATAGAAATTGATACAGAAATAATTGCTCGGTGCTAGTAACTAAGACATAGCTGATCTTCATAAACAAATAAAGCGTCATTATCAGGGAAACCAAAAATATTCTCTAAAAAACACGTTTTATGCGCTTAAAAAATGCCCTTAAAAACGGAAAATATGCTCTCAAAACAATAAAAATATGCTCTTAAAAAAATTATGTCCCTTTTTTTGCGGTGTTTTTTAAAATTTGTTAGAGAATATACCCTCCAAATACCATTAATATTTAATATTTTCTACTAAGTTGCTGAATCTAAAGAAACTATAGTTTCATATACCGATATGAAGCAAGAACAGGCTAAAGGGGAATCAATCGTCACAATTCCGTAATTGTTGAAATAAACATCCTTGTTGGAAAAAAAAATTTAAAAATAAATGGTGTCATTAAAAGAATGCTCTAAAAATTGAAAAAAATGCTCTAAAAATGTAAAAAAATGCTCTAAAAATGTAAAAATATGCTCTAAAAAGTGGAAAAATGCTCTAAAAATTGAAAATATGCTCTAAAAATATGCTCTTATGCTAAAATATGCTCTTAAACCTGAAATATGCAAAAATATGCTCTTAAGGCTAAAATATGCAAAAATATGCTCTAACAAATCGATGACAGATTTCTTAAAAACTTCTGAAACGGATAAATACCTTACCCATTTATCAATGAAAAGCACAGGAAAAAACATGATATTGCATATTTTTGGTTTCCCTGGTCATTATATTACTGAAAATCTACATAAATATTATGAAACGTTTTATGATTTTTCATTAATATGATGACTAGTGTTGCTTGGCTGCTCATAGTGCTGGAATATCAATATTACAAAAATGGCGCCCAGTGTGGGGCCTAATGTGGAGTAACTACTTTAAGTAAAAAAAGGTTTCGGACTAGCCACAGCTACTCTAGAACAAGTAGGATTGCACCTCTTTTATATATAATAACAAAAAAAACTCTCATAGTAAAAGCCGAAAGTTTTGTAATTATTTTGTAAATTTAAATTCTAAAAGTTGAAAAGATACACAGAAAATATAATATAATAAACCATTTTTATACTCTCCAACGAAATTATGGAGGTATAGTCAATTTGTTATTCCATGTGTAACGCATTGATATGTATATCGGTCAAGGACCTCAAAGCGTTGTACGTCCGTCCGTCTGTGGAAAACATGATGCAGTCTAAACTAAAAGACCTAAACTGGGGCCCTAAGAAGAACATCAGCTGCATCCATTGACCCAATACAGCACCAGTTGTCAATTGATGTCTATTCCACGGGTGAGTCATAAAAGGCATGCCTCAGACTCAAAGAGTCCAATTGGCTCAGGCTCTGAAATTTTGGACACAGTAACTTGGACAATCTTTGAGCGCCACTTTACCACTATGATACCATCCAGAGAGTCTTGGATGGGGGACATTCCGGGTAGTGGAGCCACCATAAATTTTTACACAGATGGATCGAGGCTGCACGAACAAGTAGGCTTTGGAGTCTATTCGGAAGAGCATGGATTGAGCCTGGCTCGAAGATTGCCAGATCATTGCAGTGTTTACCAGGCAGAGATGCTGGCAATAAAGGAAGTGGCTGACTGGTGGAGCTGCAATGTCTTGTCTACAACCGCAGTCAACATCTATACTGACAGTCAAGCCGCGGTCAAGTCCCTGGATTCAATGTTTCTGAAAACAAGATCTGCTCGTAACTGCCGCACGTCTTTAAATGAGATGGCCAAGCAGTTTAACATACGACTCATATGTATCCCAGGGCACAGAGACATTCCAGGGAATTGCAAAGCCGATGAGCTCGCAAGACTAGGAACTACCTTACATGTTCCAACAGAATCGGAATGTGTTGGTATGCCTCTAGAAACTTGCAAGCAAAACCTACGGCTTTGTTCAGCGACGGAGACTAATCAAAGATGGGCAAATGGATGGACGTGTGAGACAACACGACTGATTTGGCCTTCTCTTAATCAGGGGCGCACAAGTGAGCTGATATTGCTTCCAAGAGGAGAGATTTCGACGGTGGATTCTATAATTACCAGACACTGTCTTATAGGGAAGCACACAGAGCGGTAAAATGTGCCGTCGAATGACTTTTGCCGAAGTTGCATGGATGAAGAGGAGTGGGAAACTATCGAACACTTTATTTGCCATTGCCCTGCACTTTCTGGTCAGAGACTTGCTTCACTGGGATCTAGGGAGCTGTACGATCTTTCTGATTTGTCGGATGTCAAAATTCAACATCTAAGGAGTTTCATAAGAAGCTCAAACTGGTTTAACGACAGGGACTAGTAGGGAAACCTATTACGGTCCCGTAGTATCACAATGGACCTCAGAGTCTACGTGTGTTGAAGTAATACGTCAGCAGCCACTTACAACCTAACCTAACTTGGACAATTTGTATAACGTTATCACTGACTACAAAGTGCACAAACTACTTCCGACTCGACAATTTCGAACTGGCGTTGCGTTCCAAATAACGTTTTTAATATCTTCACAGAAGGCTCCAAAAAATTGACGGGAGTGGGAGCTCCCATCTTTTAATTTAACTTTGACATGCAGTATTTTCTAGGCTGAAATAGTTGCTATAAATAAGGTGCGCTTACAGTTTCTTGGAGAATTGGAGTGAATAATAAACTTTTACGTCGACAGTCAAGCTGCACTAAAGGCTGTTATTGTTAGAGGCTTTTGTGTAATTCAAAAGTCGTTTTTAAGTGTTACGAGAACCTTCAAAAACTACCCGGCAATAACATTGTTTTTCTAATATGGGTACGAGACTAAGGGAGTAAACGGGAAGAAGAAAGCTGATATGATTGCAAAGCTGGATGCAAATGGGGTAGAGGCTTTTGTTAATATTGAACCCCTTATTCAATACGACAGATCGAAAAGTGATTGTCAGTGTATTTCCATGACGAACATAAAATGAAGAGAGGTTAGTACAAGAAGAATTACTAGAAAGATTTGGCCGCGTTACGACCCCAGAAGAATCCGCTACCTACTTTCTCTTAACAGAAGAGAGTGTCGTTTACTTACGGAAGTGATCGCGGGACACTGCCTAATTGCTTTCCACTCAAGAACGATTGAACTCATCTCTGATTCTAATTGTAGAAGTTTGTATAAGATGTGATGAATCGAATACGGATGAAATAATTGAACATATGCAAAGCAGAACTCGATAATTTGAAAAGTGATGGACCTTATGTCAGTTAAACTGTCTGCAACATGGAATAACACTTTATATACTTGTCGCTGAAGGAACATGTGGTACAGCTATGAACCAGCCGCTCTATGTAAGAAGATACAAATTTTAAGTTCCACCACTCCTACCCTAACCTATGATCATTCAAATTTCTTTTAGCTGCTTATATGCTGAATAATTAATATTACAAAAATGGCTCCCAACGTGGGGCCAGGAGTGTTGGTTATGTTTTTCAAAGTTACAAGAAGATCAACATTTTGAGCTCCACCACTCCTAACCTATGATTATTCAAATTGTTACTGCTTATATGCTGAATTATTATTATAACAAAAATGGCGCCCAACGTGGGGCCGAATAGGTTTTTCTAGAACCTTTTATGTAGAACAAGCATGATCTTTTTTAACTAGAAATTTAAATATATCTGACCCACACTAAAAGAAATAGGGGCCAATTTGTTAATTAATAGTGCTGCAATATTAATATTTCAAAATGGCGCTTATCGTAGGGCCCGAAAGTTTTGCATATATTTTCTAAATTGAAATTCACTTGTAGGGTTAAACAAGAATTATATATTTTTTGTGTGTAAGTACAAATACAAAAAAATAATAACAAAAAAAAATTAAAAAACGCAAATAAAATAACTTTTAGGTACTCATATTTGTATATTATAGTATGTATTTGTATATTCACATGTAGTATTTAAATGTACTTAAACGCCAACTGTGCAAATATTCTATGTATGTACAAAATATATATATAAAATAATAATTTAACAAGCATTCACTGCGGTATGTACGTATTTTGTTAACCCTTAAATGGGCAAGTTATTTTAGACAATGTAAATTTGAGTTTTAAGTGTAATAAAGCCGAATCTTAAATACCCTCCGTCATAGTAAACAAAAATAAAATAAATTGAAGAGAACGTTTTTGGGGGGATTCAACATTATTTTTCACACGAATTATTAAAAATTATAAATGATACAATTATATTATAGCATAATTATTTCTTATGACCACACCCACAAAAGGGGCAGTAAAAAATAAAATGTTTTTTATTTTTCCCTTAAACCAATTCCTACAGTTTGAACTCTTTCTGGCATCAAACTGTTGAAGTGTTAATAAAATCACAAAAATTAGTTAAAATGGTACCATTTTTTAGGTTCATCTAGGTTCTTCTAGAAAACGGTCATTTCTAACCATTTAACCATTCTAACACATTTAAGGTTTCCACCTGCTTTCTTTTAAGCTCTATTGTATTTTCAAAACAGACAGTCTCATATCGCCTGATCGAAATCCATCATATATCCAAAACTTTGAGATCTAAGACTGATATTTTGATGTTTTTCCCACACCAAGTAATACTAAACTTATAACAGATGCTCATCTGAAGGTTAAGCTTTTTATATTTTTTTTGGCAACACTTAAACAACCAAAATAAAGCGCCCACTTATTTGTATTGTTTATATCACTAGAAAATATTTAACATCAACAGTTAACAAAATAAATAGACCCAGCTATTATAAACTATTCGGATATGCAAACATCATACTCGTAATAGGGTAAGAGATGAAGGTTATCAATGAGGTTTTTTTTTTTGGTGTTAATAAAACAAAAATATTATATAATAAAATTTAAAGGAAGTTTTATGCATAAAACAAAACAAATAAGAGAGAAATAATTTCGATTAGTTTTCTCACAAGTCTACTATATTTTTAATCAATAGCGTCAAAATTTATAAGAATATACTTGAGTTGCTTAATATTCTTCGAAATCATAAGATTTGCTCTATATAATACTTCTTTTTCTACTTTCATATGTAAAACGAGTCAAGTTTCGAACTATAAATAGGAAAATTTCTATTAATTTCAAGTAGATTACAGAGTTTTTTAAAATTTACCCAATTAATATAAGTACCATTTTGATTGGAGTGTACAAAAGATTTAAAAAAGCACTTTATAAGAATATGTTTTTAAACCCTCTATGAAAAGTACTGTTTTTTTACTAGAATTCAAGGTTTTGGACAACTTTTAGCTGTATTTTGAAAAAGTACCTACATTTGATGAAATTCTAAAAATCTGTCCGTTTTTCCCTACGCTTCAATTTTGAGAACAAAAATACCTACATGTAGGGATTTTCCCCTACTTCTGGCAACACTGCATTACAATTGGAATCTTCGAATTACAATTGATTTTTTTCGAATAACAATTGATCTACGAATGTTTCGAAATTCAATTGATCTTTTTCGAATTAAAAATGATCTTTTGATGATGACCCCTGATGATGCTTTTCAGTGAAAAGCGAAATATTAAAAATGAATCAATTATTTATACAAAACCCAAGACCTCGAAGTCGAGTATTTTGTTTCCTAAATATACAAAACAAAAAGGTCGAAGAAAGTCTTATTCAACATCTTATTGATCTTTTTCGGATTACAACTGATCTTTTTTGAATTTCAATTAATTTATTTCGAATTTCAATTGATCTTTTTCGCATTACAATTGATCGTTTTTGAATTAAAATTGGAATCTTTGAATTACAATTGATCTTTTTATACCCTACACCACACTGTGGTACAGGGTATAATGAGTTTGTGCTGATGTTTGTAACTACCCGAAATATTGGTCCTAGACCCACTTTTAAGTATACCGATCGACTAAGAATCACTTTTTGAGTTGATTTAGCGATGTCCGTCCGTCCGTCCGTCTGTCTGTCCATGTAAACGGTGTAAATACGATACAGGTCGCAATTCTTAATCAATTGACTTGAAATTTGAAACTTAAGCCTCTTTTGGCCCAAGGACGAAGCCTATTGACATTGGAAAAAATCGGTCCATATTTAGACCTAGCCCCCATACAAAGGTCCTCTTTAGTTTTGGCTCAAATTACTCTAATAGCCGCATTTTAATAGGTATCTTTTCGAAATTTGCCAGGTAACCATGTTTTATCCACACAAATCAACATTCCGAATTTTAAAGAAATCGGACCAGTTCTTCTTGTAGCCCCCATACAAACCACCTTCCCGATTTTCACATAAATCTCTCAAATTTCATGAAAATAGAAAATATTTAATTAAAATTCTGTTTGTGTATGTTAAACGCGTTCTTTAATAACCTTATCAAATCTGATTATCATCGGAACATTTTTGGACTTAGGTCCCATGTGGAAATTTCCCCCGATATTCAGTTGAAGCGATTTATTGTCAACAAAAAGAAGCCTATTCCACTCAAATTTGATTAGTGAGTGCTTTTTACACTTATTAAAGATTTGACAAAATATAGATCTAATCAGTCCATGTTTGAACTTGGGACCCATTTTCCGGGAAACTCTGGTGTAGGGTATTATATGGTCGGTCTTGACCGACTATAATTTTCTTACTTGTTTAAATTTCAATTGGAATCTTCGAATTACAAATGGAATCTTCGAATTACAAATGAAATCTTCGAACTACAAGTAGTGTAGTGAAAAAATTTAAGTTCTCGAAACAAGAAAATTTATTTTTTAAATCTCGTGACAATATTTAGAGCGTGAGAAAAATGTGGATAAATTACACAGGTTGACAAAATTTTAACTTTTTTAATTTGCCTGACCTTTGACAACTGATTTATATGGATTTTAGTGTGATAATTCCGAATCTGTTATCCAATTGTTTCCATCAGCTCGCGTTCGCTAGCAAATCGCTGTTAAAGTGTCGAAAAAGTGCGTTTTTTACCAACTTTTCTTGCACTAAAAAATATTATTCATTAACTGTTTGTAGTTTATTTAAAAAGTTTTCCGTTTAGTCGTTTTTAAAAGAAAAAACATTTGATGTTTAGTTTTTATTAATGACTACTTCTCTTCTTTGTTAAAAAAATAACACACAAAAAAATAAAGACTTTCATTAACATTTAATCTTTAAAGTCATTTATTTTTGTTCTGTAAGTAAAAACTACTAATTATTCTTTAAATTTTTAATGATTTGTGTAAGTCATTTTTTTTAAATTGTTGGTATTTTTTAATGAGATATCATTAGTTTTTACCTACACAAGTAGGTTATTTTTTTGTAGAAAAAAAATTCAAAAAATTATTTATAGAAATATAAAAACATGTTTGTATCAAGTGACTTTGGCACGATGGGTAAAAATAACAGAACTATCATTAATTTTTAATTTTTTCGTAGATTATTTTTTCGAATTTGTTGGTAAAAAAGAATGAAAAAAACGTAATTTTTTAATTTTTAATGTTATTTATTTTAGAAAATTTTGTCAAGAGAAAAAAATAAATGTTGATGTTTGTTAAAACAAATGAATAATTACTGGAATGGTTTTCAATTGTTTATTCACGGGTTTTAAGTGTGTTTTTCATTTGTTTTTGCCTACAAAATATTTTGAGTGTGGCTATAATTACCAAAAAAAAAATTTAGTGCCTCAGTTTTTAACACGAACTTAACTATATTGGATGCCAGGATTCCAAAACTGGTATTAGCTTTTTTCTGACAGCTTTAGTTTTCGAGTTATTAAAAAGGGCATAAATATTCAGACAAAATTAAAGAGGTCATAAATTTAAAAATTTTATTTTAGGGATATCTCAAAAACTAAAGATGGCTCAACAAAAGTAAGAGCATTTTTGGAATCAGCATATCCAACATACCTAAAATCGTCATTCACTTTTTGGATGTAAGACTAGTGTTGGTAAATATAGACTCACAAACATGCCAAAAACAGCCTATTTTCAAAGTTTCCTTAGGCTATATCTCCAAAACTAAAGCTGACCCAAAAAAAACGGCAGCCAGATTTGAAATCAGCGTACCCCTAATACCCAAAATTAGCTATCAGAACCCGGGCAAAAAAAAGTGTTGCCCTGTGTTATGGTGAGCGTTATCGAAAATTGATAGAAAGGTCACGTGAGAACTTGAGTAAATCTAAATTCACTCACATGATAAGTGTTTAGGCCGGATGGGTATTCACCATTTGCGAATTCACTCGGAGGCCATAAGGCCCATTGAGACTCCCTTAATTATTTTTCCCTACTCACCCTCTGATATAAAGTTTTACTTCTTAAACCACTCCGATTCTCTAAGGTATTCTGCTAGAGACGTCAATGAGACACCGTTTAGACAATCCAGGTCATTGAAAAATCTTTGCCCCAAATACTTAAGGCGGCTTCTCATTAGACCCGTACATTCACATAACAAGTGCTTCACAGACTCCTCCTCCTCCACTTCTCCTCAACTTCTACAATAGTTAATATCAGAAATTCTTATACGCACGGCCATCTGGACAATTATACAGTGTCCTGTAATTACTCCTGCTAATAGGCTAACCGTCCGTTTGCCAAAAGTAAGAAGACTTTTTGTCCTCTTGGGATTTGGCAGTGGCAACAGGGTTCTCGATATCCTTCACGTAGTCAGTGATATCCACCTATATTTCATTCTATTCTCAGATACCCTATCGATTTCGTTCATCAACTCCACTTAGGAATCGAGATGTCAGGTTCCACAAGCTCCCCCACCGATTCCGAGATATTTCTCGCACATTCATCAGCCAATTCGTTCCCAGCGACCACACTATGTCCAGAGACCCAGATTAGCTTGACTGTGTGCTGATTGATTCGACGAAGGGATTGTATACAATTTCCAACGATTCCCGATTTTACAGTGTTTGATTCTAAGGCCTTTAGAGCTGCAAGACAATCAACAAAAATGTTAATGACGCAAGGACGAAGGTCCCGTGTCATAATCATCTGCGCGGCTTCATCAATTGCAAGTACCTCAGCCTGAAAAACACTATAGAAGGCCAAGGCCGATCATATAACACCTTACACTAGGGAGTTTAACAAAAAAAATCCTTTTTTTAATTTTTGCGGGATATGAAAAAAAAAATCCTTTTGAAGCGGGATATGAATTCTTATAGACCGAAAGATTTTTGAGAATCTTTTCAAATATTTTTAAGTATTTAATATGGTTGTAAAACACAAAACATAATATTAATATTTTGTACTCTATACTTAACTGGTATTGTACTAGGTCACATATGTATTTAAGGGAACGAGAGAGCGGACGAGCAACAGAAAGTGGAGAGAGCTAATAGCAAAAATGATCAGTAGAAGATTGTGGTCATGCTACAATCTAAAAAACACTAACTATTTACTTTCACTTACAAGATGGAACTGCCGTACACTTACTACACAGAAAAAAATAAAAATGAATTTCAATTACGAAATTCGTTGATTCAATTAAAAAATTAATTGATTTCGGACGTATCACGAAAATGCGCATATTAATTACTCATTTTGTTTGAAAACAGTTTTAAAACTTAATTAAATTGTTAATTGAATCAATTAAAGTTTTAATTGAAAATAAAATGGAAAACCAATTAAAATTGTAATTAAATAAACTAAAAAAAAAATAATATAAAATTAAAAATCAATAATATAGATTTATTGATTCACATAAAATGTTTAATTGAAAAAAGACCACAACTCAATTTAATTTTAAAGTTAAACTTCAAAAAATGCCCTAAAATAAATAAACATAGAATTTTTTTGTTTTTTATTATTAAGATTTTTTTTTTCTTTATTAAATATAAACACTTGGTATAGTTTTGCATAGAAACATTAAAGTAGTATTTTAAAATATCAATAACTATTTAAAACTACATTTTTATTTTTAAATCATGTTATTGCATGCATTTTTGTCGCTTTACTAAAGTTGAAACAAAAAAAAATTGTATTATATTTCAATGTGCACAACACATCATATAATTTTTTTTTGTTTCAACTGTACAAATTTTATCAGCAAACAATTTATCCGCAACGACCAGTCGCCTTAAAGAAAACAATAAAACTAAATTTTGTTCTTGCGTTTTTATGTATTCATTGGCTGCTAGTAGCAGCCTGCTACCACCAAAATATACAAAACAATAGTTCAAAAGTTTTTTTTGTTGTTTTTTGCATTTTTATTTTTTCATTGGCTACTAACACTAATGCATACAAAACCGGTTTCGTTTGTTTATTTAATTTTTGTTTTCAGTAAAGTCAAGAATTCAATTAAATCATTAATTGAATCAATTAAAATGTTTAATTGAAGTTAAATTTAATATCAAATCCACTTTTAATTAAAAAAAAAATTACGATATTATTTTCTGTGTAGAGTGATCACCGGGCACTGCCTTGTAGTTTATCATAAACTGCCCTGCTTTTTCCAGAATCTCATTACACATATTGGGCAGACATGTCTTCGAAAGCTTGGAAACGGTTTCAAATGTCGACCTTAGGCAAATAATAAAATTAGCGTTGAGGACTAACGCGTTCTATCAGCGTCACTAAGGAATTACTGTGGTTTAGCTATGAAAAATTCGTGAAAAATTAACGCGTTAATTAAACATTTTACAGATTTTTTACTTATTATTTTGAGAGTAAAGTTTGTAATACAAAAATTTTCAATATTTTTTTTTTTAATTTTGTGTTACGACCTAAAAATATTTAGTTAAAAACCTACACATGTTAATATTTTTTAGGTGTTTTTCTGTAAGTGCCATTTTACATAATAATAATTTTTTTTATACATAAATGTATCTAGGGCCAAATAAGATTACATGTGTTTTGCAAAAAAAAAAACTGAAAAAAAAAAATTTCAAAGTACAACGAAATACAACATTTGTTGCTGTCTAACATTTAGTAAAAACTACAAGAGTTTTTAGCATTTATGACTGTATTTATGTTTGTATAGGCAACCCACACTAAAATTTCATACTGAACGCCAAATAATAACAATATTTATAAATACAAATGTTTTTTTTCTATTTTTTTTTGCGATTTTTCATTTTTTGTTTTCATAGCAAAAAACGAAAATAAAAAATGCAAATATATATAAATTCGTACATATAGGGGAAGCTTAAGGTAGAAACAGAACAAGCACGGCACGGGGGACGGTTGCCGTTGCCGGAGAATATAGGCCCAAAACAATGACGGGGGACGGCGACGGCAAAAAATGTCATTTGTTTGTTCAGTGGTGCTAACTTTTAATAAAATAAGCGTAATTTTACGGGAAAAAATCGCTAACCACATAGTCAATGTGGTTAAGTTGGCACTACTGTACGTTCGTTACACCATTGTGAATGAAAAGATAAAAATTTGTTGTGAAAATGCGGCAACCCTGGAGTGTGAGAGGAAGGGAGAATGAGAGAACCCGGAGAACAATTAAAATAAGTTTTAATTTTTTGCCGTGCCGGTCACAGTTTTTAACTGTCAAATCGAATGGAAAAAGTCGTGCCGGGCTTGTTCTGTTCATACCTTTAAGTGGATTTTTTTGATGTGTTTAGACGACGATGATCAAGTTAAATTTAGGTCAAAATATTTAATAAAGTGACAAATAAGTGTATAAAAATTTGAATTATTTTGTTTAGTATGGATTTTGGAATACTATTAGGACTGATAACTCAATTTTCCATAGCTAAATGAGACTTTAAACAATAGGAACAATTTTGTTTTAATTATTTGGATAAGATTAGAAATTTCTAATGCAAATATACAGTGACTCACAACTTATTTCGTGCACTAGATAACAAAAAGTAAATTTTTAAAAGACAAACCTTTTTACTAGGGATGTGATAGTCAAAAACGATATCTACCAATTATCTTTCCGAATCAAGAAATTATCGTTAAAATGGCATCGATTTGTTTTTGCGTATTTTGGTGAAAATGCATATTTTTGCATATTTTGTGTATATTTCCAACTTTTAAGTGCCTATTTTAGCATATTTTGGTCTAAATTATCAAAAACACAAATTTTAATTCTTTAAATGGTAAATTATCCGATCTTTCCCATCTCCGAACTTATCCAGCCTATGAGAAGAAGTCTATAAGAAGTTACTGCATCGTGCCTTCTACAGACGTACAGACAGACGTACAGGCAGGCGTACATCACATGACTGACCGATATGTTGATGCTACACACATGAAATGACAACATGGGTATAAAAAAACAATTTCTAGTTCAACGCTCGAAGCACATTTATTATTTACTCAATCTGGACGTTGTTAAGCTTAAATTAAACACAGCATTTTTTTTAAATAATACTCGTTTGGTAATAATAAGGTTTGATATTTTTATTTTTGTCTTTAACGAATTATGATTTATTATTTACTGCACGAAATAAGATGTTACCCACTGTCTTTGTATTTAATTAATCTGGAAAAATTTTTTGGGTGTAAAACCCCCATTAAGTATACTTACAAACACAAAATCATCATTATTACAATAAACATCCAAAAATCTTACCTGTAATGAGAAGAAATAAAAATTTTATATTAGTCATTTTGTCAAATTAACAATTAATTAATTAAAATTATTAATATCTAAATATTTGCTAAAAATATCAGAAGTAGTATTTAAAACATGCATGCCGCCCTCGATTATTTTTCATTGTCAGAAGGTGATAAACCAGTTTATACTATATCTTACAAGGGAAGTATCTCAACCCTTATGAACCGATTTGCATGAAACGTAAAATATATATAAAAGAGACAATTCTAAGGTTGGGGTGTCTCGGCTTATCGGCCATATCGGGGATTTAGGGGTTCAAAACATGGGTCATAAAATGGCGAAAAAATTGTTTTTTGGATTTTTCAGCAATTTCTTTTTAAGAAACTATATGATGTTTACATATGAGAAAAAAGGTTTTTTTAATGCCTATTCAATGGTGGCAAAACCTTGTAAAATTTTGGTTTCGTTAAATACTTTTTTCATGAAAATGTGTAAATTTTGGGGGGTATTTATATGAAGACATAGACCCACGGTGTCCATATGAATACGAAATAATCTTTATTAAATTTAAGTCGACACGTATTTTTGCACTAGAGGATATTCCTGTTACTTCGGGAGTTATCGAAATTTTCCCGGAGGTCCACATTGTTTCATAAGGCGACAACGAAATTTTAAAACACTGATATGGCCGATAAGCCGAGACACCCCAACCTTAAAATCGTCTCTTTTATATATATTTTAAGTTAAAATATTAAAAAAAAAAAATCAAAAATTAGTCTAGGTTTCATGGACCACGCCCAAGGCAAAAAAATCAATTTAAAAGTCTCCGAAGCTTCTCATCCGATTTCAAAAATGTTTTCACCAATATTAAGATTGGTGACCTCTCGTAAAATTTAAAAATTTCTAAAACTACTCATCCGATTTCAAAAAAAGTTTTTTACAAATATTTTAAATCGACCACTCGGCGTAGAAATCGCCTATTCTACGCCCTCTTTTGGCAAAAAAAAATAAATTTAAAATCTCCTAAAATAACACATCTGTTTTCAAAATATTCTGAAAAAGTATTTTTATAAATTCCATTTCTAAGTGGCAAGAAGGGGTAAGGAAGTGTACTTTGGAATTTTTTTAAGAATTAAAAAAATTTTAAAAATATCATTCTAAATTGATCTCCTGAATATATGGCTCTACACCATTTACAGATGTAATTCGTAAAAGATCAATTGTAATTCGAAGATTATACTTGTAATTCGAAGATTCCATTTGTAATTCGAAGATTCCATTTGTAATTCGAAAATTCTAATTGTAATTCGAAGATTCAATTTGTAATTCGAAGATTCTATTTGTAATTTGAAGATTACATTTGTAATTAAAAGATTAAATTGTAATTCGTAAAATATCAATGGAAATTCGAAGATTCGAATTACAAATGGAATCTTCGAATTACAAGTAGAATCTTCGAATTACAATTGATCTTTTAAGAATTGCATCTGTAAATGGTGTAGAAACTTGAAATACAGGATTAATCCATTATCAGAATAAACATCGCGGAGAGAAAGACATATTGAATTTTTAAAATTTTAGGGGAAACAAGTAGAAAAGTTAAATTCGACTTGGCCGAATCTATGAATACCCTCCACAATGCCCTTTTCAAGTGATAGTAAATTTTCTAACGTGAAAAAAAAAAAAATTTGATTAGAAATATTTTATTTTGTGTAAAAAAACTTTTTTTTAAGTAATTAAAAAAAAAAATAATTTACTAAATTTTTTTTGAGTGTAAAATTTTTTTTGAGTGTACATTTTTTTTTCGATTGTATTTTTTTTTATTGCAAAAATATTTTTAAGTGACAAAAATATGTTGTAAAATATTTTTGTGACTTACCAATGTTTTTAAAACATGTTTAACGGGTTTTCAACATGTGAATTTAAGGTGAAACTAATCTGATATCCACCGTTTTGCTAATAACTTTTGAACCCCTGGACCGATTTGGCTGGAATTCAATACGAACGAGGCCAGGTTAACTACAAATATATAAGCCAAGCTTCAGCATTGCCTTTTAAAATTTAGCGTGTTTTTTATCTCGTAAATTCACGAAAAACGGACAGACGGTCGGACATCGTTAGATCGACTTAAAATCGATCGAGGATCATGAATATATATATATTTTGTCCTAGACCAAATTACAAACGGATTGACAAACTTATACTTATACCCTCTATCACTAGAGTGGAGGGTATAAAACGGAATAAACAACAAGTGAGAGTGTTAAATTCGGCTGTGCCGAATCTTTTATACCCTCCAACACGTTAAAAAAAACAGTGGCGTCTTTTTTTTGGGGTGGGGGGGGGGGGTGGTTTGTTTGGTGGTGGGACAACCTTCCTGTACCCGATTTCTGTAACTATGCGAGAAGTTTTCGCATCGAAAAAAATAAAATAACATTATAGTCATCCAGTATGTCTCAGAGTGATTCAGAAAAAAGCTTTGATTTCTTTTTTGTATTCGATGTTTTTAACACTAGCATCATTATACTCACCCTGTAGAAAACTAAATGACTACAATATTATTTATTTTTTCTCGATGCGAAAACTTTTCGCATAATTACAGAAATTGGGCACTGGATCCAACTGCAGGAATTTGAACTTCTTTTGACATAAAACGTTTTGTTTGCTAAGCAAAAGTACAAAAAACCTATAAAAAATGGAGTTTTTTCAGAGGTTGGTTTAGTTCTTAAGAGGGGAACTTTTTTCCCCCTGATCCGATTTTTCCCATGTTCGAACTTAACCAGCCCAATACCATAAGACATATTCGTGCCAAATTTCAGGAGTCTACCTCTTTTACTTTGGACTGTATCGTGTCTTCCATAGACGGACGGACGGACGGACAGACGGACATCGCTAGAATGTCTTAGAATGGATCACTGATCAATAATATACACTTTATGGGGTCCTAGACCGATATTTCGGTGCGTTACACACGGAATGACAAAGTGAGTATACCCCCATACTGTGGTTGGAGGGTATAAAAATTAAGTTTCAGCCAATTAAGGTATAAAAATTAAGTTTCAGCCAACAGACGGACGGACGGACGGACGGACGGACATCGCTAGAATGTCTTAGAATCGATCACTGATCAATAAAATATATACTTTATGGGGTCCTAGACCGATATTTCGATGCGTTACACACGGAATGACAAAGTGAGTATACCCCCATACTGTGGTTGGAGGGTATAAAAAGACGACCCTGGATTTTTTTTGCATATTGGAGGGTATAAAAGATTCGGCACAGCCGAATTTAACACTCTTACTTGTTTCTAATAAAACTCTACTGTCGATTCTGTTTATAGTCTGTGCCCATACTGTGGTTGGAGGGTATAAAAATAAGAAGTAAAAGTGGACTAAAATGGTACTTTTTATATCTTCATGAAACGAAATAAAACTGGGAGCGAAATGGAATGAAACGGAGAACAAAATGGAATGAAACAGAAAACGCAATAGAATGGAACAGAAAGCGAAATCGCAATATTTTCTAATTTTTTACTCTGATTGTTTTTTTATTAAAATTTTTTTTACACTTTTTGTTTTTTTTTTTCTCTTTCATTTTTTTTTCAATTAAACTTTTTTTACTCAAAATTTTTTTTACAATTTTTTTTTTTTATTTCATTTTTTTCTAAAATTTTTGTTCACTTAAAATTGTTTTACTCAAATTTTCCTGATTCATGGGGGCTCCTGTAGGTTAGTTGCCAGCGTGGAGAAAATATATAAAACACACTTTGTCAAGGGATCAAAAATATCAATTTTGTGGTTATTAAGACAAAAGGGTTAGCAAATGTTTATGATCGTATCTGATCGTTTTTTTTATATGTTTTAGTATGTATTAAATGCAACTTTCACTTATATTATCAGCCTTTTATACCAAGTTGGTGTTGAGATCTCAATTCTTCAAAATAGCAATTTTTTCAAAAAAATTTTAAAATTTTAATTTTCAATTAATTGCGACCAGTAAAAAATATAGATACCTTAAAAAAGTTGGACAACGTTTTGTGGGTATTAAAATGTAGTTTTAGAAAAAAAAATATGAAAAAATTATTCGTAGTAATTATCACTTATTTTTTAACGTTTCAAAATTAAAATCGACTTTATAAAAAAGTCCGAAACCTTATATTTTTTAAAAAAAAGTCTAAAAATGCTACTCTAAATGACGCAACTTAAAATTTTTAATAGGCCTAATATGTCCAATTATGTAAAAAGATCTTTAAGACATTTCTACAAATTATTTTCTATATTAAAAAATATTTTTTTAATAAAACTTCTCATTATTTAGAAATTATAACTTCACAGAATTTTAGTTTTTATATCATTTATCATGCTTAAATCATTTATTTACACCTCCTGCCTTAATCCCACAATAATCTTTTTATATGTAAAAATGTATTTGAAATGTCACCTGACGGTTTTTTTTAATTTTCTGCAGCCCGTTATTGTAAAGTGTCTTAAATTAATTTAATATTAATTCACACGCCTACACGGTAAAAGCATAATTAAATATGTACTATGAAACTAAATAGAAATTATAAGGTAGAAAAATTGTTTTAAACTATAAAAAAAAGGAAAAAAAAAATACATAAAATTATTATTTTATAAATAAATAACAACTGAACTTTTATAAACAAACAACACAGTAGTATTCACTCGTACAACTTTTTTTTTTCTTTTTTGATGTCGTCTAACGTCACAGACATTTTGTCATTTAAACTAAAATGATAATTAGCACTTTATAGTAAACACTCAAACAAACACGAGTTCAGCAAAAAAAAAAAATTATACAAAAAATAGCAACACAAATTCATCATAGTGCCAATTAACAGGCATGTAGATTGTACATAAAATAATATTATAAATTGTACATAGAATATTTATACTATTACACTATACATGCATGTAATTAAACATACACAATTTTTTATTAAAGAACATTCCTAATACACTGTAGTGTACTGTAGTACAAACTACTCTTTACACACACACACACTAATACATACTTGAAACTATCAAATGCCTTGCATTAAATTAATTAACACTAAATGTGCTATTAATGGTCAAGCGATATCATAAAATTTACTTACACTCTAATTTAAATTAAAAAAAATATTTTTTAAAGAAATTGGATAAAAATCAACAAATTCTAATTATGTACTTCTCTAAATTGGCTAAATTTCAACAAATTTTACTTAAAATTACACAATTTGTGAAAATTTACCCAACAATAAAAGGGAGCCTAGGTGAAGTCTTTCAAAAGTTAGCGTGTTTTCAACAGACAGACAGACGGACGTAAGGACGGACGAAAGAACGGACGGTCAGACGTCGCTAGATCGTCTTAGAATCGAGTATAATGAATATATCGCTCATTTACTTGTATAGTGTCATAACTCAAAATGTTTGATTTTACAGAAAACCTGTTTAAAGTTTACAATTGAAACTTGGGTTACGTTGCAAAAGGCCCGTGAGTAGAAAATGTTATAATGGCGTGTTCTCTTCTCAAACAGTAAGTTTAAAAGATATTTATACAAATTTTTGACACAATATAAAGCAGGATAGGTATGGTGACCATTTTTTTCTGAGCTGAAATCAGTACGCCAAAGTTTTTATGTTTTTTTTTTAAATAACTCTATATTTTTTTATGGAAAAACACTAATGTTTTTTCAACACTCAAAAAATTTCGGATAAACCAACTTGACCCCAAGTATTTTGAATAAAAGCAACTGATAAAAACAACTGCAAAAAAATAACTGTTAAAAAACAACTGCAAAAAACAACTGATGTCGTTATTTTGCATAAAATTCACTTTAAACGACTTCATTTGAATGTTTTGATCGTTTCACTGTAGAAAATGTAACGAAATTCTACAGGTTTTGAGAATAAGAAAACTTTTTTCCGTAAGTTTTGACAATTTTTCCTTTAAGAAAACTTCACAGCTAATAAGCATGTGTTTTTTTAATGTCCCTGATTTTCTGAGTGCTTTTTCGAATAAGCTCTGATGACATTACCTCATTTAAGATATCAGAATCATTTGGATTCATGCAATTTACATCATATTTTTAAAAATATTAAAAACTGTATCGGACAATTGAACTTTTCGTTATAAAAAACCTTAACGATTCTGTGGGAATTTTATATATGTTTAGGAAGATCAAAATAACCTAATGCTTAGATACATTTTTGCGTTAAGGAACCTCTTGATTCACGAACTCTAATCTCCTTACAACAAATTCATTATAAATTATTTCATTGTCAGACTTAAATTATAAAAACAGCTTTTGTATAGAATTTTCGACTAAAACTATTTATTTTTGATATTGAAATGTTCAAAAATCAGTACAATCAGTACATATTTTAAAAAATCAGTAAAAATCAGTACAACGTTTTTTGATCAGTACACGAGATCAAAAATCAGTACATGTACTGATCAAATCAGTACGAATGGTCAGCCTATCCATAGGGCATCTATATATAGGGTGACCATTTTTTCCAGAACTCAAATCAGTACACCCATTTTCTTCCTAGAAAAAATTCTGTGAAAAGTCTTGCTATAGAATAAAATGTATGACGAATGTTTTCAGCTGTCAAACATTTAAATTAGCAACAATTATTTGAGGCCAACCAGTATTACAGTAAAACAACTGTTAAGAACAACTGATATTAACTGTTGTAGTTGTTTTACAAAAAGTTGTAAAAAAGAAGTTGACCTGCAACAACTTCATAATAATTTTATTTCTTTACAAAATCTTGCATATTCTGAGGACTTTCATTTAAGGAAACCTCCCAAATTATGATCACATTTCTTAAAAAACTTTGATCTAGGATCGATTTTTATTTCAATAAGAAAAAATTTTGATTTTGTGTATATTTTTAGGAATAAATATCCTAAGATTCTGATAACTTTACTAATCAAAACATCTCAGTTTTATGTGAAATTTTGAATTTTTTTGTATGAAGATAAAAAGATCTCGATAAATTTTTCGTTAAAAAACATTTTTTGGATTCACGCACTCCTGGATCGTTATAATTTGTACAATTAAACATCTCCGATTCCTTATTTTAGGAAAATTACAGTTTTTGTAAAAAAATTTTGAATAAAAATATAATTTTTCGTTAAAATATTAAAAAAAATCAGTACAATCAGTACATATTTTTTTTTTTCAGTACACGGTTTTTTGATCAGTACACGTGACTAAAAATCAGTAAATGTACTGATCAAATCAGTACGAATGGTCAGCCTATCTATATACACAATATCGATATTTTTGGCAACATATTAGGAAGCAAAAAATAAGCATTTTTAAATAGTTTTGTCATAAGCTTACAATTCATTCGTTAAATCAATCATTATTTTGATTGACTACAAATAAAAAATTTATCCAATTTGTGATCAAAATCGAAAATGTTTGATCGAGAAAATATTTAATTAATCACCTATTAATTTGGTGATTGGTATAACAATTTTCTAAATCGATAGAGCTTCAATCAAAAAATTTATTGAAACAAATTTACACTCAAAAAAAAAAAAAAAATTACGAAAATTTTTTAAAAAATATTTAAAAAATATTTTTTGCTCAATATAAAATTATTGTAGACAAGATTTTTATACTTTTTTGGATTCCGACAAGTCTTTGAAAGAATATTCAATTACGCCAAATAATGTGTATTTGGTCGGACTCTAAATATTTAAGAGACAGACAAACATCGCTAAAATGTCTTAAAATCGATCGAGGATCACGAATATATATATGGGGCATTCCATGTCAAATCGGATATTTTGAAAAAAATTTTTTTAGATTTTCCCAATTTGTTAACAGTTTTTAGCACCCTTCGAAAACTCCTTCGTAGTAAATTTTCAGATTTTTTTTGATGACCCGTTCAAAAGATATCGAATTTTTAAAAATTGGTAGTTTTTACTCACTCACGAACATATTTTTTCTACTCACGCTCACTCACAATCACGTGAGTAAATTAAATACAACTCACACTCACGTGCACTCACGCAAGCTTCACTCACACTCACGTTGACTCACACTCACGAATCTCATATTTATACAAAAAAAACTTCAAAAACTAAAATTTTAAAAATCTTTCAAAATCTTCAGCAAAATATAATATAATTTTGTCTTAACATTTCTTTGGAACAAACTAATACCCTATCTCCAATTTCTAAGGGGGCTCCCACACAAAACGACATTTTTTAAAATTTGCTCCAACCGCTCTAACTGCCCTAATAGTGCCCTTAGAGCAACAAAATGTATGACCGACCTACAATATTTTTTTAGTCCAAACATTTTCTCTGAACACACCTACCCTCTATCTTTAACTGTTAAGGCGGTCCCCATACAATTTTTTTTATTTTTTGTAAATTTGTTTTATTTAATCAGCTTCTACCGGTCCAATGGTGCGTCCGAGAGGGGTCATTGGTGAGACCGACCCCCATTTATTTTTACCCTACAACATTTTTTCAAAACATACCTACGCCCTATCTACTCCCTAAGTAGGCTTCCATTTAAAATTACATTTTTATAAAATTTGATCCAACTGTTTTTTGAAAATTTTTCAGAAGTTGAAAAAGTCTCAGAATCTGAGACTTCTTCTATAGAAAAAAAAAATTCTCAGAATCTGAGACTTTTTTTTATAGAAAAAATGTCTTAGAATCTGAGACTTTTTCTATACAAGAAATGTCTCAGAATCTGAGAATTTTTCTATAGAAAAAATGTCTCAGAATCTGATACTTTTTCTATAGCAAAAATGTCTCAGAATCTGAGACTTTTTCTATAGAAAAAATGTCTCAGAATCTGAGACTTTTTCTATAGAAAAAATGTCTCGGAATCTGAGACTTTTTCTATAGAAAAAATGTCTCAGAATCTGAGACTTTTTCTATAGAAAAAATGTCTCAGAATCTGAGACTTTTTCTATAGAAAAAATGTCTCAGAATCTGAGACTTTTTCTATAGAAAAAATGTCTCAGAATCTGAGACTTTTTCTATAGAAAAAATGTCTCAGAATCTGAGACTTTTTCTATAGAAAAAATGTCTCAGAATTCGGGAGTTTTTTACAGGAAAAATGTATCAGAATCTGAGAATTTTACTATAGGATTTTTTACTATATACAAAAAATGTCTCAGAATCAGAGACTTTTTTATAGGAAGATGTCTCAGAATCTGACACTTTTTCTATAGAAAAAATGTCTCAGCATCTGAGACTTTTTCTATAGAAAAAATATCTCAGCATCTGAGACTTTTGCTATAGAAAAAATGTCTCAGAATCTGAGACTTTTTCTATAGAAAAAATATCTCAGAATCTGAGACTTTTTCAATAGAAAAAATGTCTCAGCATCTAAGACTTTTTCTATAGAAAAAATGTCTCTTTTTCTATAGAAAAAATGTCTCAGCATCAGAGACTTTTTCTATAGAAAAAATGTCTCAGCATCTGAGACTTTTGCTATAGAAAAAATGTCTCAGAATCTGAGACTTTTTCTATAGAAAAAATCTCTCAGAATCTGAGACTTTTTCTATAGAAAAAATTTCTCAGAATCTGAGATTTTTTTTCAATCCTTCCCGGTTTCAATTAGTGTTAACAGTATGTGTAAGTAAATGCCTGCGTGTGAATTTATGCTGCTTACTCTATTGCAATTAATGACAACATAATGTTATACATTTAAATCTTAAGTATATCAAGTGAAAAGTGTGCGTTATGTCTGTCTGTCTCTTTTTTTGTGGTATATTGCCGCACATACACACACATACGCACGTAGTTACTGTAACCACAGCATATGTTTTATGTTTGCGGAAAATAAAAAAAGGAAAATATGAAAAGCTGCCATCATAAATGAGTGGGTCAACACGGCTAATAGTACAACAACTCTCATATAGCGTTGGCTGCATATAATGCAACGAGGCTACTTTGTGTGGCACGTTGCTGCAAAAATTGCCTTACTGTGTATAATAATGTAATTGCCAATGTATGCTCTGTGTAAACGTCTGTGTGTGTGTGTTTGTGTTTTTTTTGCTAATAAATTATTTTAATTTGCTTTAAATTTTCATATAATGTATATAATTATATCAACACGCTTTATATTTATTTTTTTTGTGCACAGATTTATTTGATGTGATTTACACAGATTTATTTTTTTCTGTTTTTTTTAATTTTTTTTTAAATAAATATTTTAAAAAAAATTTAATTTGACATGATTTTTAACATTATCATGATCTTTGATTTATGTCTTAATCGGTTAATGTTGTTAATTAATTTGTTATACAAATATTTATGCGGTTTCACTAGGCGTATGAGTGTTAATGAATTTGAAATGCTGCACTTTTTGTAAAACAAAAAAAAATTCATAATACTCATACGTATTGGTGTACCTTTTGTTTAATTTTTTTTTTCATTAAAGTGCAGTTTGAGTTAATTAATGAATTGTAATTTATTTTTGTTTTTTGTTAAAAATGCCGGCTGAGTTGGGAATTTTTTTTTTATCCATTGAGTGAAACTTTTTTTGTGGGTCTAAAAATGGTATGACTACACTGTGCAGCAAATTTGGGGTCTCCGAGTGTATCTTGAATGGGTCCAAAAAGAAAAAAGAAAGTATATCTTTAGTTAGAGTTTGCAAATAATCGAGATATTTCATAATCGCGATTACGATTAAAAAAATCGCCGTTAATCGCGATTATCGATTAATCGAATTTTTTAAAATTTACAAAAAAATAGATTTATTTTTTTAAAACTTACAATATAATTTTTTTTTTCGATAAAATTTCACACATGCTTTCCTTTATTACATCTTTTAATACTTTTTGAATGATAAAAATGTGAATTTTTGGAGAAAAATATAAAATTTCCTTGCCTTACAAAGAAAAAAATATGGAGGAAACAAATTTGAGTAATCACTTGTTTATATTTAAAAACAAAAATTGAGTAATTTTTTAATAGACGAATTAAAAATTTACTTAAAAATTTTAAAAACAATTTAAGTAAATAACTTAATAAAAATTTAATAGTTTTTTTAATTTTTTTTTAAACTCTTATAGTTTTTTTGAATTCTCGTTTAGTTAATAGTTTTTTGTGTATATGTATATGAAAGTTTATAATCGTCTTTATAAAATTTTCCTATGTCTTTGAGACATAAATATGTTTGGTAAAGTTTGAAAAAACAAGTTTTTGGTTTTTTTTTTTTTTTTGTAAAAAAATTTAAAACTTTTTTAAACTTTAAAAAAAAAATAAATAGATAAATTTTTAGTAAATTTTTAATTTTGTCAATTACTCAATAGTATTAAAAATTTACTCAATTTTTTTTTTTTATTTTTTTCTGTGTATTATTGCTCTTAAATCAACTCTACAAAGAGTGCTTGAATCAGCGTTGAAAATATATATGATTTAACTGCGTCTTAATAGAGATTTGTCTGTATTACCAAGAAATGCTTTGAACTGTGGCATCGCCCACGGAAATCATGCCTAAATTCATTTCCTTTCCAAAAGATACTTCCAGTTCTTCAAAATTTCTATTGGGTCGTGTCGGAATACCAGCCAATGGCAAGTGAAGATCTGATTGTGGAAATATTTATTAATCAATTTTACAACAGCATCTTCAGTTAGCAATCAGCCGTCAAAGTTTAAAAAAATTGAGTTTTTCGACAAAATCATATAACGTTCTTTTGACCAGATCCGGCCAACGCCTTTTGAATATATTTTTACAGCAAAATTAAGGGGTTACTAACAATAAGATCAGATTTTAAATTTTACTTAAAATTTGAATGACATTTACGAAAAAAAAGAAAAATTACAAACAAGTTAAATTAATCTTGGGCCAAGATTTTATACATTTTAAACTCGTTAAAAAACAGTGTTTTTTATAGATAATGATTAATCGTAATCGAGTGATTTTTTTGTCGATTACGATTACGATTAATTGGTCCGATTAATCGCGATTACGATTACGATTTTAATCGTTTTGCAAACTCTATCTTTAGTATACCAAAACCAATGAAGTGTTTAGAAATCTTAAATTGAGTTTTTTTATGGCCCATTGTAGTTTTTAAATTTTTTTAAATGCGTTTTTGATATGTAAAAAAAATATTAAATCTAAAAAAAACATATATGTTTAGCTGAAAATTTTTTATCGCTTAATTTTTTTCCCCTCCTAAAAATATTTTATCCATTTTTCAAAATTATTTTCAAAAATATTTTTTCCAAAAAATTTTTTTTTTCATTTACCAATTTTTTTTTTACAAAATTTTTTTCACAGAATTTTTGATTTTTTTTTTTAATACATTTTACATTAATTTTTGCATTGTGTAGGTTATCCCTAAGTTCACCAAGCCCGAATTTACCTTTTATTTAAGTTAAATTTAAACCTCTTGGGCTTTCATTTTAAACCACAACATTTATGGTGGGTAAAACCGCTTGAATTACATGATATATTTATGTATGTATAAATTTAAATAATTTTGTTTAATTGGGAAATTCCCACATATAAATTTCTTAGAATATTTCTTAAGACTCTTATCACACATAAATTTATTTATTAATTTTAAATTGTTAATTTATTAAAACATTTAACAAAAAATATAAAAAATTTAGTGCTACAGATAACATGATAATTTCTGTGATTAGGATTTACCATACATAATGTGGACTTATTTAAAAATCTAAATCACATAAGGAATTTATTTTTCTGCAACTTTTCCTGTGATTTTTTATTATAATTTTACTTATTGAAGTTTAAAACAAAAAAGATCTAAAACGAGTAGATGCGCTGAACACGAATATCAAAAAAAAAATAATCAAATCGGTCGAGTCGTTTTCGAGATATCGCTATTTGAAAGTTGCAAAAAGTATCGGTTTTCTACTACGTTCAAGATTTTTTTTTACTCTTACTCTTTCATAGAGCTTGAGACAGTCTTTCATTTAAACTTAATCCAATCATTTCAACCTGTGGCGCCCTTCGATCAAAATTTTGGATTTTCAGTCGAGTCGTTTTCTAAATATCGCTATTTGAAAGTTGCAAAAAGTATCGGTTTTCTCCTACGTTCAAGAATTTTTTTTTTTAATTTTTTTTTACTTTAACTCTTTCATAGAGCTTGACACAGTCTTTCATTTAAACTTAATCCAATCATTTTAACCTGTGGTGCCCTTCGATCAAAGTCTTGGATTTCCAACAAAATTTTGGAGTTTCGAAAAATGAAAAAATAAAATATCACGCAATACATTCTGTGATTTCAAAAAAAAATTTTGAAATCGGTCGAGCGGTTTTTGAGCCGATTTTTTCCTACATTCAAGAAATTTAAAATGAAAACTCTTAAATGTTTTTGCACAGCCCATTTCATAGAGATTGAGAAAATTTTTTATTTGAACTTAACTTGAGCCAAATCAGACCATTTTAACCCATGGCAGCCTTCGATTAAAGTTTAGAGTGAACATTCTTTTTAAAAAACTAAAACTTTTATCGAAGGGCGCCATGGTTTAAAATGATCGGATTTGGCTAAAATTAATTTTAAATGAAAGTTTGTCTCAAACTTTATATAAGGGGCAAGGGAAAGAAATTTGGAGTTTTTTTGTAACTTCTTGAACGTAGGAAACACCGTAATTTTTTTAAAATTTCTACTAGCGATATCTCGAAAACCGTTTGACTAATTTGTTTTTTTATATTTGTGTTTAGCGCATCAAAATTACTTCAGATGAGATGTCGCAAGACATGATTTTTTATTTTTTTAATTTTCAATTCGAAACTTTGATGATTTAATCCGATTGGCCTCAAAGAATTTAAATTTGTCTGGACACTTGGGAAAGTTAAAAATTGAAGAGAAAATGTCACTCTAATGTTATATGAATCGCTTAACTCAAAAATTTCATTTCAAATATTTTTCACATTTTTTTTAAATATTTTTTTAAACTTTTTTGAGGTATTTTACTATTTTTCTTATATTTTAAGTTATGTACCTCCGATCTTCTCGCAATAAAAATTTAATTGAAGTTAATCAAATTTGCAAAAAATCCTGCACACATAATTTTCTTATCAGTTCATAAGTTTAAGCGGGATAGACATGCATCCCTGCAGTAAAAGTGTGTCTCTTGATCCGAGTCTATGCCGTGACTGGTAAAAACAGGACACATCACTAAAATGTCTATCTAGATAAAAATTAAACTTATTACTACACTAACATATCACTAAAAACCAATTTTTTTCAATATTTACCAAGTCCTGAAAATTCAAAAATGTTCTAACAAGGGAAGTATCTCAACCCTTATGAACCGATTTGCCTGAAACTTAACATATATACTAAAGAGACGATTTTAAGGTTGGGGTGTCTCGGCTTATCGGCCATATCGGTGTTTAAAAATTTCGTTGTCCCCTTATGAAACCATTTGGACCTTCGGGAAAATTTTGATAACTTCCGAACTAACAGGAATATCATCAAGGGCAAAAATACGGGTCGACTTAAATTTAATAAAGATTATTTCTTATCCATATGGATATCGTAGGTCTATGTCTTCACATAAGTACCCCCCAAAATTTACACATTTTCCTGAAAAAAATATTTAAAGAAGCTGAATTTTTACAAGGTTATGCCACCATTGGATAGGCATTAAAAAAACCTTTATTCTCATATGAAAACATCATATAGTTTCTTAAAAAGAAATGGCTGAAAAATCCAAAAAAACGATTTTTCGTCATTTTTTGACCCATGTTTTGAACCCCTAAATCACCGATATGGCCGATAAGCCGAGACACCCCAACCTTAGAATTGTCTCTTTGATATATATTTCAAGTTTCAGGCAAATCGGTTCATAAGGGTTGAGATACTTCCCTTGTAAGTTTCAGACACATTTTTTTGCGTTTTGTACACACAAAAAAAAACTGTCAAATTACTAGAAAAAGTCTCGTAATCTCATTGCACCAATATTTGACAGTTTTCCTTGTTTTTTTTAACAAAGAATTTTTTATCAAAATTTAAAATTTTTTTTAATTTTTTGTACTTTCACAAATTTCCAAGGTTTTTTTACAAAAAAGCTAGTAAAACCACAAGAATTCCTTGTAAGTCTTTTTACCCCAAAAAAGTTGTAAATTAACAATTTTATTGATGAAAAGTTATTTTTACCAGGAATTCTCGTAATTCTCGTAGCAAAAAATCTAGCAAAGTCACGAAACCTCGTTGTAAGTTTTATCCCATCAAAAAAATGGTAAATTTATAATTTTATTGGTAAAAAGTTTGTAAAATTACAAAATTATTGGTAAAAATCTTGCAAAATTACAAGTTATTCTTGTCAAATAGGAGGTAGCAAAAAAAAAAGTTTAAAACTTTTCTTGTCATTTTACAAATTTTACAAAATAAATTTTGATAAATTTTCAATATTTTTGTTGGTTATTGACAATCGTTGCTTTACTAGTATAGTACAATTTCTTCGTCTTTCTAATTCACATTGTGGATAGAGTCGAATATGTATTAATACTTTAGTTTGTGCACAAACGATTTGTCATTAGACTCGTTTGCTACTTTGTAGTAAATCGTTTCTATTTTTGCTAAATAATCTTGACAATGGAATCTGACAAATTCCGAAACACGTGTCGATTAAGTCTTGCAAAAATGACCAACATAAATAAATTTAAAACAAAAAATAATTTTCTTGAAAATTATGCTATGAGAATATCATGGTTTTAATTAGTAAAGAAAATAATGACCTCGAGCCAGAATAAACATCCTCACAAAATATAATATTTTAAAGGTCGAATAAAACAATTTTTATTTTTTAATAAAAATTAATCAGAATTTGAATTTTTAAAAACTTTCCATGTTCCAGACATACATTTTTTTTTAATTTTTTTTTTGGAATTTAGAAATATCAATTATTTTAAAGCAAAAAAAAACAATAAAAAATTTTTCGAAAATAATTTTTTTACAAAAATTTTATTGAGTACCGAAAAATTGTCACTATTACACTGGCACGGGTTATGTTCCTAAGGGACATCTCCAGCAGTACCGTTTTAACCATTAGGGCACACTGGACACGTGCCCATGGCACCCGACCTAAGGGGGTAGGTCTTAGATCTGAGACATTTTTCGTATAAAAAAAATCTCCAATACTGAGACATTTTTCGTACAAAAATATTTTCAAATTCTAAAACATTTTTCGTAAAGAAATTAAAGCAGATTCTAAGACATTTTTCGTATACAAAAAGTCTCAGATTCTGCGACATGTTTCGTATAGAAAAAGTCTCAGATGTTGAGACATTTTTCGTATAAAAAAGTCTCAGATTATGAGACATTTTTCGTGTAGATAAATTCTCAGATTCTGAGGCATTTTTCATATTAAAGAGGTCTAATATGCTAAGACATTTTTCGTATAAAAAAATCTCAAATACTGAGACATTTTATCAATATTATCAAATTCTAAAGTATTTTTCGTAAAGAAAATATCGCAGATTCTAAGACATTTTCCGTATAGAAAAATTTCAGATTCTTAAACATTTTTCATGTACAAAAAGTTTTAGATTCTAAAACATTTTTCGTATAGAAAAAGTTTCAGATGCAGAGAAAGAAAAGGGAATATCATGGTTTTAATAAGTAAAAAAAAATATTACCTCGAGCTAGAATATCCCTACTCAAAATATTTTGTTTTTATTTTCTTTGTCTTATAACAGGTAATAACATGAGTTTAATTTGTACCAAAAAAATATTTTTTTTTGTCAAGCAAATTTCTAGCGGATTTCTTGTGTGCCCAGTGCCCCGCCGTGTCTTAAAGCGGCCCTGTTGTCCAGTGCCATGTCACTAGTGATATATCCGGGACTGAGACATACCCTAAGAAAAGTAATAGGTATTTTTATATGAAACGTGTCAAATTTGTAATAAGTTTTTTGGGTTCGGGTGATATAACACGTGACCTCTCATGGACATATAACTTTTCCTGTAGGAATATTTTAAAATTACGTTTTTTTATTAAAAAACTGATTATTTTTAAGGTTTTTTTATAGAAAACGTTGCAAACTAACAAAGTTTTTTTATTTATCTTTAAAGCCTGAACCTTTACAAAGATAACAAAATGGGTTTCATAAAAATCTATGGGCAAACACCAATGTTATAAAGAACTTTACGAAACAACGCATATAATTACACTTTAATTTTATTTATTTTTAATACAACAAAAAAAAAAACTTTGGTTAAAACCAAATGTTTTATACTTATGTTTTTTTTTTTATACAAAATATACACACAAAAAATTATTGGCTAAAAATTTTCAATTAAATCTATTGATCAACCAAATTTAAATGAGTCAATCAATGTTTTGATTCAAATTTTTGTAATTTTTTTTTAAATGTCGAATTACAAATTTTCAACATCCCGAGTAAAAATAATTATATATAGACGTATATAATTTTATCCAATCATATAAAACATTATATGATTACATATAAGTTAACAGATTTTCTTGATTTTCATATGGAGTTATATGTAATTACATATTATTTGATGATAATTCAGATATAAATAAATATGGTTGATGTTATTATATAAAATTATATAAGGCACAAGCATCAAAACTTAATTTTATATAAAAATATATATTACGTCACCTTTAATTATATAAAATTATATATTAAACTAAACTTAAATGTTTTTCAAGAGTATTTAATATATAATTATATATTTCTTAGGTGATGTCATATATAACCATATATGTTAAAAAAAAGTTTTTTTACAGTTTGAAATTGTTCTAAGATTTTTTACAGTTTGAAATTTTTCTAAGTTTTTTTACAGTTTGATAAACTACATCTTCTGGTTCGAAGCGTACACAAACTTTATTTGGTGTATGTATCGTTGACCTGTGATGTATATTATTTCAACCAAAAAAAGATTCACTATAACCCGATAAAATTTTATACAATTAGATATAATTGGATCTTATTGTATCCAATCACATATAATTTGATGCCATTGGATAGAGACAAATTTCGGACAAAATTGTATCAAACTATATACAAATGAATAAAATAAGATATTAATAAATCCAATTTAATGCAATTCTATCCACCATTTTTGGGATAAAATTATATCTAATTGTATTCGAGGACAGATCAAACGTTATATAATTTTATGTGACGCCATATTAAAATTTTTACTCGGGATGCCAGATTTTTTCGCTTTAATTATTTGAAGAGATTAATTCAAAAATATACAAAATAATCGGGTTTTACTTTTTTTTTTATTGTTGGCAACATATTGAAAGCAAAAAAATTTATTTTTTTGTTAATTTTGTCATAAGCTTACAATTCATTTTAGTGCCTACGGTCAGTACCGTAGTACCGGGAATACCGGTATTCCCGGTTCTCGGTATTACCGGGAAATGGTACCGGTTTTCCGGTTCTCAATTCATTCCCGGTATTCCCGGGAATACCGGTATTCCCGGTTCCGGTTCTGACGGTATGCCCGGTACTACTGTTATGTATATTTTGTAAAATATTTTAAAATTAAAATTTTTTCTTTGCTTTAGCCAAAAAAAATAGAAAACATGTGAAAAACACCATTTCCATTTTATTTTTTGAATTTAAGAAAAAATAGTTACATGATTTTCAAATAATTTTACAAACACAACTAAATGTTTCTAAATACTGATTAAATAGTGTAATTTAAATATTTTATGGCATAATATTTTTTTGGTTTCTCAGAACCGGTTCCAGGATCAGAACCGGGAATACCGGTATTCCCGGGAATATATCTAGAACCGGGAAACCGGTACCAGAACCGGGAATACCGGTATTCCCGGGAATACCGAGAACCGGGAAATGGGGGGCACTAATTCATTTGTTAAATCAATCATTATTTTGATTGACTTTAAATTAAAAATTTATCAAATTTTTGATCAAAATCGAAAAAATGTTTGATTGAAAAAAATTTCAATCATAACCAACAATTTGATGATTGGTAGGGTTCGGACTTTTATGCAGTTAAAATCGCGTTTTATGCGCATAAAACATGCACCAAAAATAGAAAAATATGCGCTTAAAATGTAAAAAATATGCACTTAAAAATTTTTTTAAAACATTAAATAATGATAAAAAATAAAATTAACAAGAAAAACAAAAAAGAACATAAAAATAGTAAAAATTAAGTCTTATAAACGAAAATAAGGTACAATAAACACAAAAGTTCAAGTTCAAATAAAGTAAAACACAAAATTATAAAAGTAAAAAAAAAATTAAAAGTATTTAGTAAACTTTTAATAAAAATTTATTTAATATATACCAAAAATTTTTAGTAAATTTTTAATTGACGATTTTTTTAATAAAGTTTTTATTTGTGTCAAGTAAAAATTTACTCAAAATTTATCAATTTTTTTTAAAAAAGATTAAAAAAGTTTCACATTTTTTTTAATCTTTTACCAAAAACATTTAAGACATTGGAAAATTTCATAAAGATGATTTCAAACTTTGATTTACATAAACAAAAAACTATAAACTAAATGAGAATTGAAAAAAAAACTAAGAGAAAAAAAACAAAATAAAAAAAAAAATTATAAAATTTTTATTAAATTATTTACTCAAATTTTTTTAAAAACTTTTAGGTAAATTTTTAATTGTGTCAGTTAAAAAAATACGCATTTTTTTTTTTTGAAATTTAAACAAGTGATTACTCAATATTTTTTCCGTATTTTCTTCTGTGTACTTTGACGCATAAAATAAAATAAAAAATATATACAGCAATGTAAAAATATCATAAAATAAAAAAAAAAAAAACATTTTTTTTCAAAATATGCGACAAAAATATGTAATATCAGCAATATATGCAAAAATATGCATTAAAAGCAAAATATGCAAAAATATGCACTAACAAATCAATGCCATTTTACTGCAAATTTCTTGATTCGCAAAGATATTTAGTTTTTGTTGCTCTCAGACTGACGACAACAAATATGCATTTGCATAAAAATCCGAACCCTAATGATTGGTATAACAAATTTTTTAATTGGAGGAATTTCAATCAAAAAATTGATTGAATCCGCGTTATTGTTGATTGAAATTCGTTTTTCTGTGTAGTCACATTTTGTGCGCAGAGAATTTTTTTATATTGTAAACTAGTGATATTTTTGTAAAATAATCATAATATTTTTTAAAAGCTGTCCAACGTTTTTTTTAGAGACTCAGCCAACAAAATCAGTAAAACTTCTGAAAATTTTAAATCGTTTTCTTAAACTAAACACCAAGAAAATTTTTAAAAATATTAATTTAAGCAGAAAATGCTACTAAACATTTGTTAATTTAAACTTTTTTACCGATTTTTTTTTCTTTTAAATAAATTTTGCAGTAATTTCACTTTCATTGTAATAAAGCACATGTTTTAATTAAAACTAATACAAGTTTTTGTAAAACGCGGAAAAATTTGTAATTAAAAAAAAGAAACAATTGAATAAATAAAAATACTAACCTTTTATAGAAAAATTTAAAAAATGTATAATCCAAAATTCAGCAGAATTTATTGAAAAAAGAAAAATATAATCCAAATGTGTAATCCAAATTTTTATATGGCAAAGGTTTATCCAAAACACTAAAGAAGTTCTAAGTTTTTTTTTGTTTTTAAGTTTAAATTTTTATAAAATTTTAAAAAATTTTGTTTTTTTTTTTTTAATTAGATTTTTTTTTTGTGAAACCAATTAATTATTAATCCATTAAAAATTGTGAAGCACCAAAATCCATTTTTTTTTTTTTTTTTTTTTTTTTTTTCAATTTACACCATAAATTTTAAACGGCACATTTTTTTTTAATTCAAAAAATTGTTAAAAAATTATTATAAAAAATAATTATTAAATAATTATTAATTTTTTTGCATATAATTTATAATTTTTTTTTGTGAAAAATATTTACATAATATTTTGTAAGGCACTTTTATAATGATTTAGTTGTGTTTTGTTTTTTTGTATATTTTTATAATATTAATTTTTGTTTTATTAATTTTTTTATGTTTTTTTATTTATTTATGAATTTGTTTAGCTAAAAAAAATATGACACTTTTTTTTTTTAATATTATTAATAATTTTTCATTAATTCTAATTAAAAACAATAACAGCAATTTCTTTTTTTAATTTTTGTTTATTTCCCATTTTTTGTTTTTTTTTTATTTTTTTTTATAAATTTAAATTTTTGCAATTTTTTTTAATTTTTTGCTTAACCGTTTCCGAATTTTTTTGTTTTTTATGTTAAGCGTTATATTACAAATATGTAACTAATGCTTTTATGATCAACTTAATGTTGCGAACCACCAACTACACCAAAAATTTTGCTTTTGTATTAGAGAGCAGCGAGAGAGAATCACAACTACTCTACGATCGTTTAATTTTTTAAATATTTTTTGCTTGCTTTTTAAATTTTAGCAAATTATTTGTTGTTGTTTTATTTTTTTTTTAATACGAGTGGGTCTGCCTCAATAAGAAAAATTTTACGAATTTCCTACTAAACCAAAAAATACAACATATGGTTTTACATACTTATATAGTCACATATGTGTGAGTTCGCAAAAGTAAAAAAAAGCTCATACACATATACACGCATAATCATTTAGTACACTTTTTATACCCGTACTTTTATACAAAAAAAAAGCTTCAAAGAATTAATTCTTTTTGTAAAAAATTTACTAATGAGTAAGTTTTTTTTTACGAATCGAATTTTAAGAAGCTGTGCTAAGTTAGTAGAAACTAGAGATGGGCGCGTGAGTGATTTTTGATTCACACTCACTCACGCTCACGACAGGAATTTTTGAATCACGCACACTCACTCACGATATTTTTTCTACTCACACTCACAATCACGTGAGTAAATTTAATACAACTCACACTCACGTGCGCCCACGCAAGCTTCACTCACACTCACGTTCACTCACGAAACACTTATTTATACAAAAACAAATTTCAAAAATTAAAATTTCAAAAATCATTCAATATTTTCAGCAAAATTTAAAGTTCAGCGAAATTTTTTGAATTTTTTTTTTTGCTTTTTTCATGACGAAATATGAAATTAAGCCATATTTTAGAATTTTTTGTTGCTTTTTTTGGTACAAAAGGAAATATGAAGAGAAAATAAATCACGCAAACTCACGCAAAAAAATCGACTCACGCACACTCACTCACGAAAAAATCTTACTCACGCACACTCACTCACGCAATTTTTTTCTCCACTCACACTCACTCACAATCACGTGAGTAAAATTGAAATCAGTCACACTCACGCGTGAATCACGCTCTAATCTGCTCATGTGCCCATCTCTAGTAGAAACTATCGCACTTTCTAACCTGTTAAATTTTTTTAGTAAGTATATAACTCTTCGAAATATCGGTCTGGTACCCCCACAGTATATTTATTACACAGTGCAACACCCAAAATCGGAATGGGATGAAACCAAAAGCAAATGAAAGTTGACATATTCCATAACAAACCCATCAAGGCATTTTTCTAGTTCAGAGCTAGATTTTGTTTTACACGCATTTGAAGTTAGTGCACTTTTATTATAATTATAATAATAAATGCTTGAAAACTGTATCAGTGGCGAATGATTAATATTGTAATTGCCTTTAAATAACAATCATACGCAACGGTGTCCAGTGATTTATATTAATAATTGCCTTTAAATAACAATCATACGCAACGGTGTACAGTGATTTATTTTAATAATTTGGCTATTCAGTAAATAGGTACTGGACCGATTGCAGCAAAATTCATACCAGTCATAGCTGAAGTAATTTTGAGCTTAAGTTTGGAAACTGGACCCTACATGTCCAATAAGGGCACCACCAGGGGCCTTTAAAGTAGGACATGTTTAGTACACAAAAACTTTAAATGCTTTAAAATCACCAACTTTAAATGCGTGCAAAATAAAATCTAGCTCTGACCTAAAAAAAAGGCATGGAGGGTTTTGTTATGGAAAACGTCAGCTTTCATTTGCTTTTGGTTTCATCCCATTCCGATTACGAAAGTTCGATTTTGTATCACTGTGCTATTAATCAATGATCGATTCATAGACATTTTAGCAATGTCCGTCTGCTGAAATGGCGATGACGGCCAAGTTTCTGAGAAATTTCGTGTTGCATTTGATTCTTAGAAAAACTTCTGTGAAAGCATAGAAGACGTCTCTGAGGCATACAGGCTGCGCAAAGTTCTGGCTTCTTTTCTAAGCATCCTGGGATACCTAAACGATCCTTCTGGGGAGTGGTCTACGTCCAGTGGGGGATCGCTGGTGCACCTTCTCAACAGGCGTTTTCCGGGCAATTCCTTTACTCTGTTTCAAGCTTTAAAAACATCTGAAATCGATTTGCGGCAAACAAAATGTGCCAACATTAATCTGAACAATTAAAAGTTTCAGGCCCTATAAATTCCTTAGACCTGATGGCATAATACCAGCTAAGATTCAGCAAGTGTCGGACTATATAGCCCAATGGTTCCCAACACTTTTAAGTTAAAAAAACTTAAATGTCCCCCCCCACACTCAAAAAAAAATTGAAAATTTTTCAAATTTGTTTTAAAATTAAAAATTTACTTGTAGTTAAGCAAACTTTTTGTTAAAATCATCTTTTAAACAAAGTTTTTTGGAAAAGTTTTCAACAACCAACTAAATAATTGAACTAAAATAATATTTTTTTTTTTAGTTTTTTAACAAAAAAAAATCTTTAAAATTTGCTTGTTGCCCCCCTGAAACATTCAAATTGCCCCCAGTGGTTGTATAATCTCAACATAGCATGCATAAACTGGTCGTACATTCCTTTGAAATGGTGGGGTTCCTTGGAAATGGAGGGAAAAACTCCCAAACAGTTCTGAAGGATTTCAGACCAGTTATTCTATCATAATTATTTTTAAAGGCATTGCAACGAATGAGACACTCTTAAAAATGAGTTTAGTTACCTTTTATAAATTGGGTAAATTTTAACAAATTTCTATTATATAGTACTTTTAATTCAGTAAATTCCAATTATTTTTAAGTGAAATTACACATTTTGTTTAAATTTATTCAACTTATAGTAGGAAACTGAAATCATTTTAATTAGAGTGTAGAATCATATTTGCGTAGACTGACTGATCCGAGGTTGCTTTCGGTTAGGCAACATACATACAGCAAGGGTAGATCAACGGAACTGCTTTTTATGAACTCGTTGGTACCATCGTGAGATCGCTTTCGGTAAAGGAGTACACTATGGTGGCATTTCTTGATATAGAGGGGGCTTTAATAATGTCATCCCCGACTCGAAAATATTGCCATTGCCTGGTCTAGAAGTGAAGCATGGCATCGTTTTAATGGTGAAATATATATTTGCCAATGAACATATAACGTCAAAGTTGCAGCGTCTGCCATATCTTAATTTGTCAATAGGATGGCGTCCTTTCGCCGCTTCTTTGGAACATGGACTAAATTCAATGCTTCTCTCTCTAAGAGCACGTGGTGGTCATGTTGTCCCATATGCTGACGATCCAGGAGACTCAAATAGGTGATAACCAGGGAAACCAAAAATATGCTCTAAAAAAACATGTTTAATGCGCTTAAAAATGCCCTTAAAAACGGAAAATATGCTCTAAAAACAATAAAAATACAGTGTATCACAAAAGTATTTTGCCTATGCAAAATATAATGAAATTTAATAAAAAATCGCTATAAAAAAATATTTATGTTTAAAAATAAATATATGTTTGATTGAATATTAAATAAGGGAAGATTAAACTTTAATTCTGTATTTTTAAACACTTCATTTTAATTTTTTATGCATGAGATTTTTAAGAAAATATCAAATTGTCTCATTTTTCAGCTCACAAAAGTATTTTGCTTTTTTAATTTTAATATTTCATTTTGTAAATTTATTAGAAAAAATTAACAATTTTAATATTTTGAATGGTATTTATTGTTAGCCAGAACTAATTCTAGACGTCTGGGCATTGATTCCACTAAATTGAAAAATTTTTGAATAAGTATTTTTTACCATTCTACTTCCGATGCTTGTTTTAAAGTAGTTTTTATGGAAATGTTGCGTTACATGATTTTTTTGTCCAAATGAGCCCAAAGATTTTCGAAAGGAGTAATGTCGGGACTTTGTGGTGGTGTTGCCAGATGTTTGGTCTTGCATAAAAACCACTTTTTAACGTCAAAAGCTGTGTGTTTTTACTCATTATCACGTTGGAAGTAAAGCCCATTTCGCGATAGCCCCGTTTGTTCAGCACTTGCATGTTAATTTTTCCTCAAAAAGGATAAATCTCTACATGACTATCCATATTTTCATCAATAAACACCAACTGGCCCTTTTCAAGGCCGGCATACAGCCCTACAACACCAGAGAACCACCATCATGTTTTACAGTTAATCTTATATTTTTTATATTTAAGGATTTATTTGGCTTTCGCCAGACCATAAGTCGTCCATCTGACCCAATAAAGTTTTGGAAAGCTCAAATGTGCAGTGAGGAAACCAAATTCAACATTTTTGGGTGTGAGGATCGACGTATGGTCTTGCGAAAGCTAAATAAATCGTTAAATATAAAAAATATAAAATCAACTGTAAAATATGGTGGTGGTTCTCTAATGGTTGAGGACTTTATGCCGGCCTTGAAATGGGCCAGTTGGTGTTTATTGACGAAACTATGCATTGTCATGTAGAGATTTGTCCTTTTTGCGGTAAAAATTAACATGCCAGTGCTGAACAAATTGGGCTATCGCGAAATGGGCTTTACTTCCAACGTGATAATGAGCCAAAACACACAGCTTTTGACGTTAAAAAGTATTTTTTTTACAACATTAAACATCTGGCAACATCACCCCAAAGTCCCGACATGAATCCTATCAAAAATCTTTGGGCTCATTTGGACGAAAAAATCCTGTAGCACAACATTTCAATAGAACTACTTTAAAACAAGCATTGGAAGAAGAATGGTACTAAAAACCTCTCCAAAAATTTTAGAATTTAGTGGAATCAATGCCCAGACGTCTGGAATCAATTCTGGCTAACAATAAATACCATTCAAAATAATAAAATTGTTAATTTTTTTAATAAATTAAAAAAATTGTATAGTAAAATTAAAAAAGCAAAATACTTTTGTGAGCTAAAAAATGAGAGACAATTTGATATTTTCTTAAAAATCTCATGCATAAAAAATTAAAATTAAGTGTTTAAATATACAGAATTAAAGTTTAATGTTCCCTTATTTAATATTCAATAAAACATATACTTATTTTTAAAAATTAATATTTTTTGTAGCGTTTATTTATTAAATTTCATTATAATTTGCATAGGCAAAATACTTTTGTGATACACTGTATACTCTTAAAAAATTATGTGCTCTTTTTTGTGGTGTTTTTTTTTTTTACAATTTGTTAGAGAATAGACCCAAAAAATACCGTAGTTAGAGGGTTAATATGTACTACAAAGTGGAATCAATCGTCAGAACCCCGTATTTTTGGAAAAAGCTTGAAATTATTGTTATATGTAATTTTTTTCGAGCAGAGTTACCAGACATTTTAAACTCACAAGAAAACAAAACCAAAACAAACAAACAAAATTAAAAAAGAAAAACATCCCACAAAAATCAAAAAATTTTAAAAATAAATGTTATAAAAAAATTGGAGAATAATGCTCTAAAAATTTTAAAAATGCTCTAAAAATATGCTCTTATGCTAAAATATGCAAAAATATGCTCTTAAGGTTAAAATATACAAAAATATGCTCTAACAAATCAATGCCATATTTCTTAAAACCTTCTGAAACGGATAATACCTTACCCATTCATCAATAGAATGCACATGAAAAAAACATGATACTGCATATTTTTGGTTTCCTTGGTGATAACCCTACTTTTCTCAACATTTTATTTTTAGGGTGTACAGTCAAAGCTCGATATAACGATTGATATAATGTTAGACCTATTCGTTATATCGGGAGATTCGTTATATCCCGAAGGCCTTTTTGGTATTTTTTATTAAAATAACCAAGTTAATTCTTAACTCTTTTAACATAAAATAATACTTTATTCAAGAAATAATCAAAATATATTAATTGAAAACAAAATTACTGTATTTTTCGTTTTTGGAAACTACTGATTTCAAGAACTCCTTTGTAGCGAGTTTAGACCAAACTATTTTTGTATTTTTCAACTGATTTTTGTGTTTTTCTGGTGCAAACGTTTGTTATAATGACCGCAACATGTTTTAAACATTCGTTATATAAGGTAAATAATGCTTAAATGTTGGTCGTTCGTTATATCGAGCACAAAACTTTTGAAACGTTCGTTAAATAAGGTAGTCAATGTTAAAATTTTTGTCGTTCGTTATATCGAATATTCGTTAAATTGAGATTCGTTAAACCGAGCTTTACCTGTATTTAATAAATAACATTTTAACATTAGGTTGACTTGAATGCTTTGTTTAATAAAATTTTCAGAAATTTAAACATACTCGTTAAAAGTTTTACATTCAAAAAAAATTTAATTAATTATTTTTTTCTCAAAAATTACTTTTTAATAGAAATAAAATATTTCTAATCGAAATTGTTAACTTTGTTCACTTTAAAAATGTATTAACACTTCAAAAGCGCATTGTGGAGGGTATTCATGGATTCATGGAAATAGGGCAAATTTTAGACCTCTTTGTTTGTTTAACCCTCTAACCGGCCATTTTTGTTTTTCAATAAAAAAGTATTTCTAGGGTAATTTGGGCACGGAAAGTCCATTTCTGTACTCAGAAATATCAAAAACTTAGCCGATTTCCGTCCAGATGAAAATGTTGGTACCCCGCCTAGAGACGGTCTTGCCAAGTAACGGATAAAAAAATATATAAAAATTATTTTAAAAATTTAATTTTTGTAACAATTTTTGTTAAAAAATATTTTTTTAATGCATTTTTTGTTTTCATATAAAAAATTAAGAGAGAAATATAAAGAAATAGTAGTATTAAAGAAATTGTGTAGAAATAGAAAAATAAAAATAAAAAAGTATCAGAAATAACCAAAAAAAAACAACCTCTAATGGGCAAGACTGCCTCTAGACGGGCTATCCTTCTAGGCATCTCCTGGAATATCCTTGTAAGTAGTACAATCACTGAACATGCAAAATCATTCTAGAGGATTTGATCTACGCAACTGAATTTTTTAAAGCTCTGAATCAATTGAAAATATATTTTTTAAATTTTTGTAAAATCACGTTTTTGCAAAATATTTAATTTTGGCAATTTCCCTAAAACTTGCATTTTGGTTGACAATAACTTTTTAACTATGTATATGTCTGATCACAACAGTGAAAATATGTACGGGTCCCTATTCACCCTTGATTGGCATAAAAAAATAATTTGATGCATTTTGGGTGAATTTAGTATACCCCGTCTAGAGGCGGGGCTGCCGGTTAGAGGGTTAAGAAGTAGGACTCATATCTCATATCAAAAAACTCAAAAATAGACCCGTTACGTGTCATATAAAATAAGGCTTAAGAAGGGAGCTGAGAAACTCTGATCCTTGCAGAATAACTACTAATGAGTTGTAGATTTCAAAAATCAAAGTGAAATCCAAATAGCTATGGCCAGAACTGCGTAATCGTCAAAGGGCTATTTTTCCCCCAGCAAAAATAAGTAGTGTCCGACCGAATACACCTTTTTTGGCCGAAGCCGAATATTAAAAAAAAATATTTATGTAGTAAAAACAAGAATAAAAATAAAACTCGACTCGACTCGGCGGGATATTCAAATGCATGAAAATGTTGTCTAGAATGATTTTATTTTAGGCAAAAAATTTTTTTGGACATTTTTGTAAAAATATATATTTTAGAGTGTACATTTTTTTCGACCGAAATTTTTTTTTTTAATGTAAAAATGTTTTTAGTTGCAAAAACACTTAGTAAAATGTTTTTGTGGCTTACTTATGTGATTCAAAGTTAGTTTAGTGTGTTTTTCAACACGTAAGCACAAATATTATACAATTATTCGGTATTCGGCCAAAATTGTGGCCGAAGCCGAATAGTGGCCGAATAGTGCTTTTTGGCCGAAGCCGAATATTCGGTCGGACACTAAAAATAAGTTGTCAAATTACTAAGAAAAGTCTCGTAATCCCATTTTATCAATATTTGTCAGTTTTCCTTGTTTTTTAACAAACAAATTTGGATCGAAATTTAAATTTTTTTTGTAATTTTATCATGTTTTTTTAATTTTACAATGTTTTTTGTAATTTTACAAATTTCCAAGATAATTTTACAATAAAATCTAGTAAGTTCACGAGAATTCCTTGTAATTTTCATTGCGCCAAAAAAATTGTAAATTTACAATTTTGTTGGTAAAAAAAGCTTGTAAAATTAATTGGAATTCTCGTAAAATAGGAGGTAGCAAAAAATCTAGTAAAGTTACGAAACCTCCTTGTAAATTTTATTGTGTCAAAAAATTTGTAAATTTACAATTTTATTGGTGAAAACCTTGTAAAATTACAAAATTATTGCTAAAAAGCTTGTAAAATTACTAGGAGTTATCGTCAAATAGGAGGAAGCAAAAAACAAGTTTTTCTTGTAATTTTACAAGGTTTTTTTTGAGTGCAGAAAATGTTGCTTAATTGAATTGTTAAATAAAAAAAATAAATTATTTATTTTTTAGAAAGTTCTAAAACGGGCTTTTAAGGTCCTAGTGGTATTTATGCAAATAAAAAACTATTTATTTTCAAGTTTCCTCCGACGTTAAAATTTTTTAAAATATTTAGCTTAAAACTTGGTTAAATTATGTACGTTAATTTAATAAAATCAGTTTACAAATTAAAATTCCGTATTAAAAACAAAATGAAATCATTCATTTAAAACTCTTCACTACATACGTAAGTATTATTATATCTCTACAGATACTAGTAACAGCCACTTAAAGATTTTTTCTTTTCTTTTTTTCATAAATTTTTTGCAAAATAGAAGACGATCACAATTAGAAGAAAAAATAAATAAAAAGAAGCAGCAAACGGCAGAAAAAGGCACGAAATCGAGAAAAAAAATAAACCGAAGTAATAAAATTTAACAACAGCAACAACAAATTTTTTTAGTTATGTATAATAGAAGCGCGCGGATTGAGGCGTTGCGTCGCAACGTCACGACCTACCAACCGACTGAAACCACAACTACGAACCAAATTGCCAAAAACCTTGATACCGATCACCAAAAAAAAAAAAAGTACAACAAAATATAATCATTAAATAAAAAAACAATAACAACAACAATCCACACACAACAAAAAAATTAAGCTCGCCAAATTTTTTTTATTTGTTTTCTGTTTTTTTTTCGTATTTTTTGCGCAGAGAGTTTTTTTGAATGGCGTTAATGATAACGTCGCCGAAGACAACAGCGACGACGTCAATATCGTCAACGACGACAAACCCACTACCGACTACCGCAAACAAAAACAAACCAACAAATAAATAAAGAAAAAAAAGTGAGCAAAATTTTTAAGCAGCACATTTTTGCTTTTGTTGTTATATGCTCAAACAATCTATGATAAAAATATTTTTTTTTTAACTAACACAGCGAGATATAAAGAAACACATGATAGAGAGAGAGTAGGGCACAACAGAATTTGCAAACAAATAAAAATTATACATATTTTTTTATGATTATTTATATATTTCTTTGCTAAAAGATAGAAACGTTAACGCTGGCTGAGCTGTTGACGTCAAATGTTAGTTTTTTAATGTGTTTGCTGTGTGTGTGTGTGTATTTTTTTTGGCAAATCATAAACCCTGACTTGAAATACTTATACATAGAAACAAACAAATGTAGAATGCGTTAAGATGACGTTGCTGTTCAAAAATTATACCAAAAAGACAAGATCATTGAATAACACAAAACTTGAGGGCTATTCTATCAATGTCTGACCATGAAAAACTTAGCAAAAACCTTAGAAGTTTTTTTGCTGATGAAGATTTGTTTTACAAACTGTTTAAGTAAAATTGTGAAGAAGTTTCAAGCCCCAGTTTAAAAAAAATCCATTTTTTAAGAACTCAAAACCATTCGGGGGTTTTGGTATTCTTTAATTTTATTGGTCCCATTCAAGATACACTCGATGAACACAAATTTGTTGCACAGTGTTATTGATTCATGATCGATTTTAAGACATTCGAAGAAGGTCCGTCCGTCTGTGTAACAAACGATTTAGTCCAAAATAAAAAGCTGGACTCCTAAAGTTTGCGCGAATATTTCTCATTAGTCTATGGGTCAGTCTTAGTGAAATCAATCAAAAAATAGCTAAAAATTTTCGTGACCCCCTCTGATTTTGATGAAATTTGGTTTAGTTGTAACACCAAGTGATAAACTGACGCACACTTATTTTCAGCCCTCTAAGTAAACAGTGGGCGAAAACACGGAGGGTCAAAATTTCCCCCAAAATCTCCCAGTCGCGACACTTTGCACCGTAAAAACTTAATATCGTTGGTTCTATTACACCGTCCGACACACTTTTGTACACATGGACCGGACCCGAAAATTCTGAAAGTAGGGCCAAAAAAAAAATACCCGTGTCTCCCAGTTTTTCTAGATCAATTCGCGTTTTCGCGAAAAACGCAAAAAAAAAAAAAAATTTACATGTAAAACAAATGTTCGCTTTTTAGAAAGTGGGGCTCAAAATAACATTCTTGTGTTTCCCGGTTTTTCTATAACAATTCGCGTTTTCGCGAAAATGCATTATTTTTTACACACTTGAAAAAATTTACTGCATTCCGAAAATAGGGCTTAAAATAAACTCACTCACACTCACTCACGCTCACGACAGGAATTTTTGAATCACGCACACTCACTCACGAGCATATGTTTTCTACTCACACTCACTTACAATCACGTGAGTAAATTTAAAACAACTCACACTCACGTGCACTCACGCAAGCTTCACTAACACTCACATTGACTCACACTCACGAAAATTTCAAAAACTATAATTTCAAAAATCTTTCAAAAATTTTTAGCAAAATTTACAGTTCAGCGAAATTTTACATTTTTTTGCTTTTTTTGGGACAAAATCATAAATTAAACCAAATTTTAAATTTTTTTTTGTTGCTTTTTTGGTACAATAGGAAATATAAAGAGAAAATAATTCACGCAAACTCACGCAAAAAAAACGACTCACGCACACTCACTCACGCAAAAATCTTACTCACGCACACTCACTCACGCAATTTTTTTCTCCACTCACACTCACTCACAATCACATGAGTAAAATTGAAATCAGTCACACTCACGCGTGATTCACGTGAATCACGCTCTAATCTGCTCATGTTCCCATCTCTAATAAATATACATGATTTACAGTAGAATTACGGTCCTTATAAAAAATTGCTAAAAATAAAATTCTCGTGTCTCCCAATGTAGTATGTATCTATTCGCGTTTTCGAAAAAATGCATTTTTTTGCACACTTAAAAAAATTTACTACATTCGAAAAGTGGGACTAAAAATAAAATATTCACCTAATTTTTTTTTTAAATTAAAATTAAATTAGCTGGAAAAACTCTGATACATGGGAAATTTCTTTTTAACTCTACTTGAAATTTTGCGAGTGTGCTAAAAAGAACAAAATATTTTTTTTTACAAATTTGCGAATTGATATGAAATAACTGAGACATAAATGCTTAGATTTAAACCCATTTTTTTTTTTTTTAACAGTGCAAAAAAAAAATGTTTTAGCGTTTTTCGCGAATACGCGAATTGATCGCGAAAACCTGAAAGACACGGGTGTTTTTTTTAACCCCCACTTTCTGAATAGCATAATTTTTTTCTATTGTGAAAACTTTTTTTTGTTGCATTTTTCGCGAAAACGCGAATTGATCTAGAGAAACTGGGAGACACGGGTATTTTATTTTTGGCCCAACTTTCCGAATTTTCGGGTCCGGTTCATGTGTACAGCCAAAAGTTGCAATTTGTTGGACGGTGTTATAGCTAGAAAGCCCATTTTTGGTTTGTTTTGAAGCTCATAATATGCTCTACAAGACTTACCATAACCAAAAAATTTTCGAAAAAAATAAGGGTTTCCTCCCTTATTTTAAGGTCGTGATATACGGAGGAGAAAATGGGGAGGATGGTATCCTCCGATTTTTTTTTTACTTGCTAATCTTTTAGAGAAAGTCCTAAAGAATATATTCTAAAATTTTTATGTTGGGACAACAATGGGATCGCTCAAAATCAAAATTTTTCACAATTTTCCCCAAAATCTCCAAATCGCAACACTCTTTAACCTTAAAAATTTTATATCAGAAGTGCTTTTGTAGCTACAGAGCCCATTTTTTTTTTTTTTGTTTTAAAGCTTATAATACGCTCTACAAGACATACCAAAACCAAAAAATTTTCCAAAAAAAGGAATTGGTGCCCCCTTATTTGAAGGTCGTGGCAAAGGGTGGAGGAAATGGGGGGAAATTATCCCCCGATTTTTTTTTTACTTGGTATTCTCAAAGTGCAAGTCCTAATGAACATAGTCTACAATTTTTATGTTGGGACAACAATGGGGTCGACTAAAATCAAAATTTTTCAAAATCTTCCCCCAAAATCAACAAATCGCGACATTCTTGCGCCTCCCATTGGACTCCCAAGATAAAAATTTCAGGATATGCTCTCTAGAACTTACTCTTTTAAAAAAAAAACAAGATGAAAAAAAAATTGTGGGATACTATCTCCCAATTTCCCCCAACCCTTGCCACGATATTTTAATACAAGAGGCACACCTCATTTTTTTTTATTTTTTTTTTTTTGTGATAGTAATATTGTAGGGCATATTAAGAGCTTTAAAACAAGCCAAAAATGGACTCTGTAGCTACAATACAGTCCACGATATTAAACTTGTAATGTGCAAGATTGTCGCGATTTGGAGATTTTGGGGGAAATTGTGAAAAATTTTGATTTTGGTCGATGTGATTGTTGTCCCAACATAAAAATTTTAGGATATGTTCATTAGGACTTGCACTTTGAAAATACCATGTAAAAAAAAAAATCGGGGGATACTTTCCCCCATTTCCTCCACCCTTTGCCACGACCTTTAAATAAGGGGGGCACCCTTCCTTTTTTTCTAAAATTTTTTGGTTAAGGTAGGTATTGTAGAGCGTACTATAAGCTTTAAAACAAAAAAAATGGGCTCTGTAGCTACAATAGCACTTATGATATTAAATTTTTAAGGTTCAACAGTGTTGCGATTTGGAGATTTTAGGGGAAATTGTGAAAAATTGATTTTGAGTGATCCCATTGTTGTCCCAACTTGAAAAGTTTAGAATATATTCTTTAGGACTTTCTCTATAAGATTATCAAGTAAAAAAAAAATCGGGGGATACCATCCTCCCCATTTTCTCCTGCCTTTATCACGACCTTAAAATAAGGGAGGTAACCCTTATTTTTTTTCGAAAATTTTTTGGTTATGGTAGGTCTTGTAGAGCTTATTATGAGCTTCAAAACAAACCCAAAATGGGCTTTCTAGCTATAATAGAACCAACGATATTAAGTTTTTATGGTGTAAAGTGCCGCGACTGGGAGATTTTGGGGGAAATTTTGACCCTTCGTATTTTCGGCCCCTGTTGACCTAGAGGGCTGAAAATTTGCATTTGTTAGTTTTTTACGTAGTGTAAGAACTTAACCAAATTTCATCAATATCGGAGGGGGTAAAAAATATTCATGATTGATTTCACTAATAATGACCCCTATGCCATTTTTTTTGTATGGCAAAAAAGTTTTTCTTCCGATTTTTAACGCCTTGGCAAATTTTGATTATCCAGGCCTAAAACTTATGTGGTACAAATTTGAGGCCAATCTGATTAGATTAACGAGTGGCGCGCTGCAATCAAAGTTTTGAATTTGGAAAATTAGAAAAATAAAAAATATCTCTTGCGACTAGATTTTTTGTTCCGGGAATCCCCGAAATAAAATTTCCTGAAAATCCAATTTTCAGTCACTGTTTTTCGAGAATTTAACCGGGAATTCCCGGATTTTTATATAAAACATGAAAACGTGAAATCCTCTGTTGCAAAAACTTTTCTGACAAAATTGCTAGATGTGCTTAAAAAATAACCAAATTTTTCCAAAATAGTAAGAATTTATCCAATAAACCAAACGATACCGTTATGACATCGAGGCAATATCATCTAATTATCACATATTAGCCTTGCTTTTTGCAGACCGGATTAAGATTAGGATTAACTTTATTTTTTTAAAAAATGTCCAGAATTTTTTTTATAATTTTTTTCTGAAATAATATACAATTAGTAAATAGGTATAAACAGAAAAACAAATTAAGATTTGACAAAAATGTAAAGAATGAAAAATAAATTTAGTTAAATCCTATAGGATTAACTCACAAGGAAGGTCTTTCATAGTTCACCCACCGATTGTCCTGAAACTTGCATATGGGAAAGAGGGAAGGAAAATAAGAGTTACATTTTTTTCTTAGCAGCCCAATCTCACATTTAGCGGGTCAAAGGAGAGGGGGAAAAACGTGATTTTTTTCGTTTTTTTACGATTTTTCACATTTCTTCAGAAGAAACTATATGAACTTTTTATACAGATCGAAAGGTTTTTTGAAGGCCTATCCGATGGCGTATCGGCGGTTTCCAAATTCGGCTTTGTTAAGCTCCTATTTTCGAAAATGTAGAATCGTAGGGGTAGTTTATATGGAGATTAACATACGTAGGACCGCCAAAATCACATGAAATAATCTCTATTAAAATTAAGCTGACCCGTATTTTTTCGTTTGACGAAATTTCTAACCTCATTTTTTCATAAGGTGGCAACCCTTTTTTAAATTTGGGATTGGGCAGCTAAAAAAAACGGTGACTCTAATTTTTCTCCCCTCATTCCAATATTCAAGTTTCAGGACAATCGGTGGTGCCCTGTGAAAGAACTTCCTTGTCAGATATTTTTATACCATTTTACATTTTGGACAACGCTTAATTTTTTTCCTGTTTATATTTTTTAATTGAATGTAGATTCAGAAAATTTTTTTTAAAAAAATGTCTGGACTTGAGTTGACCCATTTTTTAACTAAATAGAGTTAATCCTAATCTTAATCCGGTCTGCAAAAAACAAGCCTATTATACGTTCGTTCATAATGTACCTTTCCTTATGATATCGTCGTTCCATAAAAATATGATATCGTTTTCGCTAACGTTAACTCCAGTCATACCGATAGTAAAATCGCCATTTTCCAAAATTTATCGAAAAACTATCGTTATTCCAGGCTGTAACGATAACGTTTCCATATGGAAATGTGATACCTTTTTCGCTATCGAAATTTCCAGGAATGACAATTGCAAACTCGCCTAAAATTCGAAAATGGTATCATAATTTTAATTTAAGGTGATAACGTAATCGGTATCATACAGGTGATACTATTTTCGATATCACTTATCGTAATTTGGTTTATTGGGTATAGATTTTTTAAAATAAAGTTGCAATTTTAAATGTTTTTTTTTTATAAATCGAAAACAAGCTGAAAATAAGATTATTAGTTTTTGAAAATTTAAGTTTAAGCATATTTTAACAAATGGATTAGTCATATTCAGATGTAATTTGAAAAATTCCATTTAAATGTAAAGACTACATTTAAAATTTTAAAACGGTAAACTGAAATTCTGCCAAAAATAAATAAAATTTAAATTAATATTAATTTAAATTCGAAAAATATTAAATTGATCTTCAGAAAAAGTTCAACTGAAATTCGAAAAAGTCAAATTTGAAAACTAAAATTCGTTCAATTTGAATTTAAACAAGTATAAAAGTTAAATTCGACTTGGCCGAATCTATGAATACCCTCCACAAAGCCCTTTTTAAAAGATAGTACATTTTTTAATGTAAAAAAATAACAATTTTGATTAGAAATATTTTATTTTGAGTAAAAAACTTTTTTTTTACATTTTTGTAAAAAAAAAATAATTAAATAATTTTTTTTTTTAGTGTAAAATTTTTTTCGAGTGTAAATTTTTTTTTAGTGTAAAAATATTTCTGAGTGACAAAAATACTCTGTAAAGTAATTTTGTGGTTAATACACTCAAAAAAATAAAACTGTAAGGTTAGCATAAAATTTAGTTAAATTTAACTAAAAAAACACCTGATTTTGAACCTACTAAATTTGTAGTTAATTTAACTAAAAATATTTAGTTAACTTTTCGTAGAATGAATGTAGCAAAAAAAAACGTAACTTTAACTAAAAATTCAGCTGAAAATTTCATAACATTTTTATGTACGTATTAACAAAAAAATTAGTTAAGTTCAGCTTAACTTTTTGTAACAAAATTGTAAGTTTGTCAAATATTGATTTCATACACTAACACTTCACTTATTTTTTTCTTTTTTATGGCATTAAGTTCAGCTTAAGTAGAACATATGAGATTTGCATAGAAGGCTACACAAAAATTTCTAAAATTTTTTCACTTTGCAAATATGTTACTAGAAATCTGCAAATTAATTAATAAAAATTCGTAAACTCAGTTTTAAAGTCAACAAAAAAAAATTAATTAAAAATTTGTTCAAAACTAGTATTTTCGTAAATTGAACTTAACTAAAAAAAGTAGTTAAAACGCTGATTTTAACTAAAAATTTGCTAAAAAGACAGTAAACTCGAGTTAACAAAAAAAAATTTGTTAACTTTACAGTTTTATTTTTTTGAGTGTAATTGTTTTTCAAGCTTGTTTTTTAAAACTCGGGATTTTCAGCACGTGAATTTTAGGTGAAACCAATCTGAAATTCAGGGTTTTGCTTATAACTGAAAAAGGTCAATTTCCCCCCATACAAATCGACCACCCCTAAAAATGAGTTTGGGCCGCTAAAAAAAAATACGTGTCAAATTAATTTTCGTTCTTAACAACATATCCAAATTTCATGAAGATCAGAGGGTGACACCAGGGAGACTTCCCTTGTAAGTGGAGGGTATAATAATAAAATAATCAATTGAAATTTAAAAGATTATACACACATATTTAAATTGTTCTACTTGAAAAAAAATTTTAATACCAATTCCTCCAAATGTTCAATACCTCCCCAGTTGGAAAATGTGTCACTGAGGAAATTTCCATAGTGATTCCTTGAGGAAATGTCTTCACGTTCTGACAAATCATACACTCAAAAAAATAAAACTGTAAAGTTAACAAACTTTTTTTTGTTAACTCGAGTTTACTGGCTTTTTAGCAAATTTTTAGTTAAAATCAGCGTTTTAACTTCTTTTTTTAGTTAAGTTCGATTTACGAAAATACTAGTTTTGTACAAATTTGGAATTAATTTTTTTTGTTGACTTTAAAACTGAGTTTACGAATTTTTACTAATTAATTTGCTGATTTTTTGTAACATTTTTGTCAAGTCGAAAATTTTAAACATTTCTTGTGTAGCCTCCTATGCAAATCTCATTAGTCCTACTTAAGCTGAACTTAACGCTGTGAAAAATATTTTTTTTTTTTTATTTAAAAAAAAAGGTTAGCTGAATTCACCTAATAAAAAATGTTACGAAATTTTCAGCTGAATTTTTAGTTAAAATTACTGTTTTTTTGCTACATTCATTCTACGAAAAGTTAACTAAATATTTTTTGTTAAATTAACTAGAAATTTAGTAGGTTCAAAATCAGGTGTTTTTTTAGTTAAATTTAACTAAATTTTTTGCCAACTTTACAGTTTTTTTTTTTTGAGTGTAGGTAATCCTTGATGACATGTCCTAACATTGTCAGCAGTAAATGTTTGCTTTAAGAGTGTGGCAAATTCCTATAAGACGTCTAACAGGAAATGCAGTATATTAAATTATAACTTTAAATCTGGGCAACTGTATTCATTCGGTTAATCACATCTTCTTCAATTGGAATTAGAGATGAGTCTAATTGTTCTTGCGTGGAAAGCAATTAGGAAGCGTCCTTTGACTCCTACTGTAAGTAACCGACACACCCTTCTGTTTACAGAAAGTAGGTAGCGTCAGAGCTTCGAAGGATTTCATTCCCTAATTCGATTTAGCATTCTGAATGAAAATTTAGTGATTGCATTCTTCAATCACATTTTAGCGAATTGAATGAATTCACTTTAGTCTCATTCGATTTATAAATAGCGAATGCATTCGATTTATTTTTCATTCGACTTTCAAATATCGAATGCATTCGATTTTTTTTTTTTCATTCGACTTTTAAAAATCGAATGCATTCACTTGCGAATGCAATCGATTTTCTTTTCATTCAATTTGAAAAATTGAATGGCTTATTCATTCATTGCATAAAAAACTTAAAAAACTAACCAAGATAGAGCACAACGGAGCCAATTTTTTGTCCATAGTATCGCCAACACTCTTCACCCTTTTTGTCGTTTAGGCATTTGATATGTGCATTTTTAAAATTTTCGGGAACACCAATTTTTTTGGACTCAAAATTAGGCCCATTAGATCACGGTATGTAAAGAGAGTCGGCGATACTATGGACCAAAATTTGGCTCCATTGTGGTCTATCTATTTAAAAAATCGATTACATTCGCAGTGGAATGATAAAAAATCGAATGCATTCATGTTGATTTATGAAATGGAATGCATTCACTGACTATGAAAATTGAATTGATTTTTTTGAGAATTCATTCGAAAAGGATTTCATTCTTCGAAGCTCTGGGTAGCGTGCACTTCTGAGGTCGTAACGCATCCAGATTGTTTTAATAATTCTACTGAAGATGCTTTGCAAATTTTTTTCATAAATTTTTCACAATCAGCTCTTCCATGCTTATCATTCAGCAGGAATTCCAACTTAAAATTCTAAAGTTTATAATTTTCGGGACGCCCTAGTTAAAATCTTTTAAAAAGCTACTTTTACTTGAAAAAACTACTTCTTGGGCGACCTTTTTTTCGAAAACGACTTTTTGTGCGACTTTTTTAAAATTCTCAACGGTAACCCTGCTAAATTCATTTTGACGATTTTTAGAGTAAAATTTGCAAGAATGACGATTAATGATTTTTTTTATTTATCTACGATTAAAAATGACGATTCTTTTAAAATTAGAGGCAGGGTTGCCTGTTAGAGATTTAAATCTGGAAGATTAAAAGTCAAAAAAATTAAGGGCGGATTACTTAATGTCCCGTTACCTGGTAACTATAGATTTAACGGAGCCTTGAGTCAAAATTTGTATGAAAAAATAAAATTCAACAGAGATTTATTTTATAACGGACCATTGAGTAATCCAGCCTTATCAGTTTTTATAACAGTTTTTTTTTTGTGAATCAGTTTTAGAAACAACTATGCATGTCAGTTTATGGTCCATTTGGTTTTGACTTAAATTTATATTCAGTACAGTTCTCGTTTTTTTACTAAAATTCGTAAAATTGAAAATACCAAATTTAAAAAAAAAATATTACACCCAAATGATAAAAAACGAATTAACAAAAAAAAAAAAACTTTAAAATGGGCGAAGCACAAGATTCATAAAAAAATTTGTGCAAAATTTTTTTTTTTATTAATTCGCTCAAAATGTGCTTTTTGTGCTCTTTATAGCGTTGTAGGATTTTTTGTTGTAATTATTGTTGTTGTTGTTGTTGCTATAGTTGTGTATTTGGCAAATGTAGATGTTTGAAGGTCAGCTTTACGACCCATAAGCGCATATTTTGTGTTTTTATTTTTCGGCTGCTGGTGTTGTAGTTGCTGCTGCTCTTTTATTGTTGTTGCTGTTGATTTTTGTTACTTATATTAGTTTTGTGTTTGTTGTAGTTATTGTAGATTTTCGACTTTTTTTTTTAAATATTTTTGGCAGTTTTTTTTTTGTGCTTTAATATCATTTTGCTGTTGTCTTCGTCGTCGGTTGTTCGAAATTAGTTTTAATTTTGTTGTTGTTTTTATGGGATTTTTTTTTCGGTTTTTATTGTCGATGTTATTTTACGCTTGTAGTGGTTTACATGTTTTTAAATACTACAACAACAATGACGACAACGAATGTGGACGATGGCGACGATAACGACAACGAGTACCTACAACATCACACAGATCACATATGAATCGATGATTCTGTTTAGGGCTTTTTTTCCTTTTATTTCTGAATTATGTACCATATTTTTTTTTGGCAGGGGTGTACCGGTAAGGGGGGGGATGCAAAATGATTAAAACACAAGTGAGAGTGTTAAAGTCGGCAGTGCCGAATCTTTTATACCCTCCAACATGTTACAAAAAATTACAGGGGCGTTTTTTTTTGGGACGGGGGTGGCTGTGGGGAACACCTCCCCCACTCGAAATTTTTTTAGCTAATTTGTTTATTATGCTTTTAACATTAAAGTTATACAATTTTTCACTATTTAAAGTGTTTTTTTATATCCACGCCCTAAAAAGAGGGGCGGGCCAAAAAAAAAACAAAATTTGTTAGTCACCCAGGTCTTCGTGCAGGACTCTGAACTTTTTCTTGCATAAACATGTTTCATTAGTTTAACAAAAATATAAAAAACATTTAAAAAATATCGTGTTTTTCAGGGGTCGGTTTAGTTCTTCAAGAGGGAATAACCCCTTGTCCGATTTTGCTCATTTCCGAACTTAACCTGCCTAGGACACATTCGTGCCAAATTTCAGGAGCCATCTACAGACAGACATTCACAGAATGTCGTAGAATCGATCATGGATCAATAATATATGTATTATCAAAAATAATATACTTATGGGTGGGGAATGACAAAGTGAGAATACCCCCATACTGTGGTTGGAGGGTATAAAAATAAGATTTTGAGTTGTAAATAAATAGAAAGAATAAATAAAAAAAATAATTGATCATGTGATCAAAACTATTATTAAAAAAAAAAAAAAAAAAAAAAAAAAAAAAAAAGGGGGTCCCGTAGGCTAGTTGGTAGCGTGCTAGCCTTTCAACGTGGGGGTCGTGGGTTCGATTCCCACCAGAACCCTTGGTTTTTTTCGCTACAACGAGACGACGGTCATTGTAACCAGTTCTCGATTAGGTGGAATTTATTAAAAATGAGTTGTAAATAAATAGAAAGAATAAATAAAAAAAAAAAAATAATTGATCATGTGATCAAAACTATTATTATTATTATTATTATTAAATAAGATTTAAAATAAAGCCAGCTCCACTTTTATGCCCTCCAACTACAGTAGAAGGGCATATTAATTTTGTCATTCCGTGTGTAACGCGTCGAAATATCGGTAGAAGACCACATAAAGTATTTGTACAAATACATATATTATTGTTGATCCATGATAGATTCTAAGACATTCTAACGACGTCTGTCCATCCGTCTGTGGAGACCCCGATGCAGACCAAAGTAAAGGAGCTAGACTCCCGAAGTTTGGCCCGAACATGACTTATGTTAGTAGTAAAGTCAAGTTTTTGAAGTTTTTATACCCTCCAACTACAGTATGGGGGTATACTCACTTTGTCATTCCGTTTGTAACGCATCGAAATATCGGTCGGGGACCCAATAAAGTATATATATTATTGATCTATGATCGATTCTAAGACTTTTCTAGAATGTCCGTCCGTCTGTATAAGACACGATGCAGTCCAAAATAAAAAAGATAGACTCGTTAAGTCTGGCAGGAATATGTCTTTTGGTCCTAAGCAGTTTAATTTCGTAAATGGGCAAAATCGGACCAGGGGAAAAAAGTTCCCCCTTGAAAAACTTAACTAACCTCTAAAAAACGCCACATTTTCACAGGTTTTTTGTATTTTTGTTAAGCAAATGAAATAATTTGATGCCAGAAAAAGTTCAAGGTCCTGCACTTGGACTTTTTTTGACCGCCCCCCCCCCCCCTTGTGTGGGCGTGGATTTTAAAAATGTTTTTAGATAATGATAAAATTGCTTTACTTAAGCTCAAAAAGCATAATAAATATATTTTTAAACATTAACCGCATGGGTTTATGTGTCCCCCAATGACCCCCCCCCCCCCTCAAAAGGGTATTATAGATTCGGCACAGCCGAATTTAACTCTCTCACTTGTTTTTTTTATATTTGTTTAACAAATAGAGCATTTTCATGCAATATGAAGTTCATCGTCCTGCACTTGAACCAAGGGGATTAGGAAATGATAATTTTTTGAATCGCCCCCCTTTTGGAGGCTTGGTTTTAGAAAAAATATATAAAATAGTGACATAATTGCAAAATATCATAATAAATGAATTTTTAAGCATTTATGGCTGGAAGAAAGGTGTCCCCGAAAACAACCCCCCTCCCCTTAACAAAAAAAGTCCCCGTCCGTCTGCCTGTGAAAACACAATACAGTCCAAACTATAAGAGCTAGACTAGAGATGGGCACGTGAGTGAATTTTGACTAACGCTCACAACAGGAATTTTTAAATCACGCACACTCACGATCATATTTTTTCACTCGCACTCACTCAAAATTACGTGAGAGAATTTAATTCAACTCACGCGCACTCAAACAAGCTTTACTCACACTCACGTTGACTCACACACTCACGAAAGTCTTATTTATTCAAAAAAAATTTCAAAAATCTAACAAAAATTTAAAGGAACATTTTAAGTTTAGACAAGGTTAGGTTGTAAGTGGCTGCTGACGTTTTATCAGCACACATAGAATTTGAGGTCCGTTTTGATACCACGGGACTGTACTAGGTTCCAATACTAGTCCCTGTCATTAAAACAATTTGAGCTTCTTTTGACATCTGACAAATCAGAAATATCGTTTAGCTCCCTAAATCCTAGTGAATTAAGTCTTTAACCAGAAAATGCTGGGCAATGGCAGACGAAGTGTTCAATATTTCCCAACTCGTCTTCATCCATGCATCCGTCGATTTGCTTGCAAGTTCTAGAGTCATATCAACCATCCCAATTCTGTTGGAACCTGTAAGGTAGTTCCCAGTCTTGCAAGCTCATCGGCTTTGCAATTCCCGGGAATGTCGCTGTGCCATGGGAACCATATGAGTCGCATGTCAACTAATTATAAGAAAAATAAAATCCATTTTGGACCCCAACCAAAAAAAATCTGCGTACACCCATGTTCACAGTTGAGAATATTAAATTTTGTTCCTTTTTTGTTTAATTTTGCCTCTGGTTTCTTTCTATGTTTTCTAATTGTACCATGAATTCTTTTAATTTGATAAAGGTAGTGAGTGGATTGTCTGTCTGCCTGTCTATCTGTTTGTCCCGTTGATCATTTTGAATATTTTTGTGCAAAATATTTAATTTGATTTTAAAAGGGGTATTCGCGTTTAAAAATAATTACCTTGCAAAGATGTTAAACAAAACTAAATTTTTGTAAAACAATTCAGGTAAAGCTGCTCCAAACATTTGCAACACAACATTGGAAATTGTCCAAAAATATCACGTCTGTGTTAAATTTAGTTTAACGTACTCTGAATCTTGGATTTTGCGGGCGAAATGTGCTTTATATAAAGCAAAATCAAGCTTTTTGGCCAACATTTTTGATTGATAACTTGGTAATGTCAGAACAATTTTTGTTTTTCTGATTAACTAAACCTATTATAACTAGGGTGACCATTTTTTCTTCAACTCAAATCAGTACGCCTATTTTATTACACACAAAAAATTATTGGCTAAAAATTTTCAATTAATTCTATTGATCAACAAAATTTAAATGAGTCAATCAATGTTTTGATTAAAATTTTTGCTATTTTTTGTTACAAATTTTCAACATACCAGATTTTTTTTCGCTTTAATTTATTTAAATAGGTTAATTCACAAATATACAAAATAATCGGGCTTTACTTTTTTTAATTGTTGGCAACATATTGGAAAGCAAAAAAGATGAATTTTTTGATAATTTTGTCATAAGCTTAAAATTCATTTGTTAAATCAATCATTATTTTGATTGACTTTAAACAAAAAATTGATCAAATTTTTGATCAAAACCGAAAAAATGTTTGATTGAAAAAAATTTCAATCAATCACCTACAATTTGATGATTGGTATAACAATTTTTTTGATTGGAGGAGTTTCAATCAAAAAATTGATTGAATCCGCGTTTTTGTTGATTGAAATTCGTTTCAAATTTTTTCTGTGTAGGATTTTTTTTCATAAAAGGTGTCCCTAAAAACTCATATGGAAAGAAAAATTATGACGAATATTTTAACACTCAAAAAATTTTTTTAAATTAACACAATTATTGTTGTTTGGGGTTATCTTTTATTTCAGTAAAAACAACTGTAAAAAAACAACTAACATAAACAGTTGTAGTAATTTTGCAGAAAATAAAGCTTATCCTTAATAAAAATTCAATAAAAACCACAAAGGTTTTGAAAAAGGCATTATGAAGATTCATTTCTTTTGAAAGTCGCCACGATTCTGAGGACTTTTTTCATCAAGTTCTCAGATCTCTCTTTGACGAAAAGTTCCCAATTACAGTTTCTTCCTAAAATATAGAAAAACCATCATCATGAACTTTTTCCTATAAAAACCTGACGGATTCTACGAGTTTTCTTATACAGATAAATTTTTGTTAAGAATTTTTTTTCGAATTCATAAGTTTTAAAATACTTAGACTTTTTCAATAGAAAGTATCTACGACTTAGCTTTTATAAAACTTCTCTGATCAATAATTTTATGGAAATAATAGTTTTGGTATAGTTTTTTTAATAAAATAATTTTTTAAGTTGAAATGTCCAAAAATCAGTACAATCAGTACATATTTTACAAAATCAGCACAAATCAGTACAAGGTATTTTGATCAGTACACGTGACTAAAAATCAGTAGATGTACTGATCAAATCAGTACGAATGGTCAGCCTAATTATAACTGAGATCCTACGAACTCGGTCTCGTTACGGCTTTTATTTCAATTTGTAATTTTTTTAATTTTTGCCAAATTTTCTGTTTGCTAAAACAAGAAATGTTACGTAAACACCCTTATTATAAATACTTATGCATATGAATTTTCTATAAGTTAACATTATGAATTTTTAGGTTTTATTATTTATTAATTTTTAAAATTAGATTACCGAAAAAGATTTTTTTTTGTGGTTTTTACATAATCATCATATTTCTAGAAGGTTTACGTGTATACTTCAGTTGTGAAATTAAAAATATTTATCGTAGGTATTTTCTAATTGTGTGGCATCAATAAAATTTATTTAAAATATTTGACATTAAAAAAAATTAATTAAAAATATTGGTTTTTATTGTAGAACTCTGTGGGTTTTCGTTTATGTAAAATGTGGCAAACCAACACAAATTGTGTTTGTTGAATTTCTTTGTTGAAAAAATCAAAATTATTTTTTCAACAATCAAAATTTACAAACATTTGTTGATATTACAAATTTCCATATAGGAGCACTATCAGTGAAAAAATTAATTGTATTCACAAATATGGGGGTCAATATAACAATTCGTTTTTTTTCTGTGTATCAGTGCACGCTTTCAAATGCATTATTTTGGCATAAATTCGAAAAATGAAGCAAACTCGCTTGGGAGAATCTGGGATACTTTTTAGATTTTTTTTTTTTTTTTTACTAAAAAAAAAGAAAAATAATTAAAAAAAAATATTTTTCGTAATCACTTAAGGGGGTTTTACATTGTTATACTTTGTGTGTTGAAATGTATTATTTAAAGCAGGGTCAGCTGTATACACTCAAAATAATAACTCTGTTAAATACTCTGTAAATCTGTAATCTGATTTCGACAGATATTTGACAAAGTTATCTCCCGAAAAATAAATGTTATCTGTAATTTTACTTACCGCTCTGTAATACAGTTTTTAAATAAAAATCTCTTCAGAAAACTTCCAAATATTTCAACCCCTTTTTAAAAAGCGTCTTAAATTACAATAAAAGCTGGTTAATTTTAGAAGGATGTAAATGGTACTCGTAAAAAACTCGTAATTTTTACAAAAAAAAAGGAAATTTACAGTTTGGAAGCATTAAAGCGGGCACGTTTACATGATGTCATTTCCCAATTTTCAACACAACTTTCACATTAAGGAAAAATTGACAAGGAATCAAATAGTGACCGTTGTGTAAAAGCCACATCAAGCACATTAACAAGATATATAAGAAAGTCAATGCATTCTTAAACGATTTTTCTTTAATTTAATAAAATTTTTATTGCAATGACCCCGTTCAAATGTGGAATAAAAAATGAGAAGTTTAAGAAAAAAAAAACGTGATAACATCTAGCGAGTTTATAAATAATTTCTACATAGTTAAACATTCGGGTGCGAAACATTTAAGTGGGCGCATTTAAATGATGGTATTTTCCTTTATTTTGTGTCAAGTTATTACTTATACTTGCTTCTTGGTAAAATACTGGTTATTTTATCAACATTTTACAGATAATTCTGTAAATTTACAGTTTTTTTATCGAAATCATTTTACAGAGTTTTCTTCGTAAAATAACAAAAAATCTTGCTGGTTGGAAATCTATGGTATTTTCTGCTGGCTCAGCAGCGTATCTCTGTATTTTAACAGAGTAATTATTTTGAGTGTAGAGATTATTATACATGATTTTGTCGGCCGTACGTATATACATCTCATTATAAACTACCCCAACATTTTTATATTTTTGACAGGCCTTCAAAAAAAAAAATTTCCATGTAGTTTTTTTTTTAAGAAAAGGAAAAAATCCTTAAAAACAGAAAAAAAAAAACGTTTTTCTTCTCCCCTTTGACCTGCTAAATGTGAGATTGGGCGGCTAGAAAAACTGGTAATTCTTATTTTGATCCCCTCTTTCCTATATGCAAGTTTCAGGACAATCGGTGGGTGCTCTGTGAAAGACCTCCTTTGGAAGTCCAAAGCGAATTCATTGAATTCTCTTTAATGAGAATAAGGAATACAATCGCTAAATTTTCATTTGGAATGTAAAATCGAACTAATGAATGAAATCTTTCGAATATCTGGTCTTTCTCATATTGAATTAGAGCAGTGGTGGACATATTTCTAATTCGTATACCAGCGGGTATAGGCTAAAGAATTCTGTTTGTGCGACGTCGACCAGAGCATCGAGAATGAAATCCTTTTTCGAATGAATTCTCAAAAAAATCCATTCAATTTCCATAGTCAGTGAATGCATTCGATTTCATAAATCAACATTGAATGTAGTCCTTGGAATTCATTCGATTAAATGAACAAAAATGAATGCATTCGATTTCTTGGTCATTTGATTTAGAAAAATCGAATGCATTCGATTTTTTATCATTCCACTGCGAATGCAATCGATTTTTTAAATAGATAGACCAAAACGGAGCCAAATTTTGGTCGATAGTATCGCCGACTCTCTTTACATACGATGACCCTAATGGGCTCTAATTTTGAATCCAAAAAAATTGGTGTTCCCGAAAATTTTAAAAATGCACATATTATCAAAAAGTGTGAAGAGTGTTGGCGATATTATGGACAAAAAATTGGCTCTGTTTTGCTCTATCTTGGTTAGTTTTTTAAAGTTTTTTATGCAATGACCCAGCAAAACTTTGGTAATGGGTGGTGATTATATAACACATTACCAGGTAATGTATTTAACTTATTTGTAGCATTATTTTATGATGTCTTACCAAACATTTGTTCCACAACGTATTATTTTCAAGTGAAAAATAATGCATTACTAATAATTTGCTACGTAATGCATGATTATTGGATAAAATGTATTTCATATTTATTATTTCTAAACACTAAATCATGGATGACTTATATTTGGTTACATTATGTATTATTTCAAAGTTTGAAATAATGCATTATTTATAATTGGATGCATAATGCATTACCATAACATAAAAAATAATTATTTTATAAAAAAATGCATAAGTTTAAACTAGAGCTGGGCTAACGACAGGAAATTTCTAACGACACACACTCACGAGCATATTTTATCTACTTACACTCACTTACAATCACGTGAGTAAATTTAATACATCGTTACTTTTTCACTACTCGTAACACCTTATAAATTATCTTCTGGTATGCTATATTATTTCATTTCTCGTAACCTATAAAATATCATATATTTTACACCTTACTCGTATTCTTCGTTATAAATTTATGACTTATTTTATACCTTACTGGTATTCTTTGTGATAATGTGGATGCATTACTTTGAGTCTCATCGCCTGTTAAAATCATCAATGCTGCAATGTATAAAATAAGAGATCCTATACCTTATTTTATACCTTATTTGGTAATCTAAGTTTTGCTGGGGAATGAATAAGCCATTCGATTTTTCAAATTGAATGAAAAGAAAATCGAATGCATTCGCAAGTGAATGCATTCGATTTTTAAAAGTCGAATGAAAAAAAATCGAATGCATTCGATATTTATAAATCGAATGAGTCTAAAGTGAATTCATTCAATTCGCTAAAATGTGATTGGGGAATGCAATCACTAAATTTTCATTCAGAATGGCAAATCGAATTAAGGAATGAAATCCTTCGAAGCTCTGCTTTTTGAACACCCAAAAAGCACATTTTTTAAATCTAGCGCGTTTTTTAAAAAGGCGGTTTTAACCATTAAAATCAAATTGACAATTCCATGTCACATTTGACGTTTACAACGCCAAACTCGACAGTAAGCAATAGTTGGCAATTTCATTTTGACACTTAATTGCGAACAATCTATGGTAGAGCAGGTACTCTACCATTAATTGTAAACCATCATTGTATACAATTACAAAAAACTATCTACACTAGCAATGTTATCGTTTACAATTGATTATGACATTTGATGGTAATGTTAGTTGCTTATATAGACACAGTGTTAAAAGGTACGTTCCGTAAAATATTGCAATACAAAAGAGCGTTATTTTAAATTCGCATAAAAATAAATTCAAATTTAAAGTATAATTGAAGTTCGATATGGTGATTAAACTATTTACCCGCGCAATACCAGTTTGTGAAATTTTTGATTTCCAATTCAAAATTGCTATTAATTGTTAGAAATTAGAATTTTTTGATTAAAATAAATTTACATCACTCTAATTCAATTTGCGTAAAAAAAAAAAAATCCAAAACACACTTTACAAAATTTTGATTGATGATGCTGTTGCGCTGCTGCTTTTAGTTGAAAATATTTAAATCAATTTAAAATTTAGATTCCATCCACTTTTCAAATTTTTGTCGAACACTACACATTTTTTAATAGAACTTTTGTTGTTATTGTTGTTGGAATCCTGTTAAGAAACACTTTATGGAATAAACCCGATTTATCTATATTTATTTACGTACTCAAAACACAAACAGAAGATCTCCTCAGTACATATTGCTGTTTGTGTTGTTTGCAAAAAAATATTATTTAAATAATTTTTTGCACAAGAATAAAAAAAATAACAAACTTTAATGATCAACAACACAGCGCGCACAAACTACTCTGCACACACAATATATTCTACAAAAAAAAAACCGATTACTCAATAGAATTACACCGCACGCCGATTAGAAAAGAACTAAACGCAATCTTTAGGCGGCCAAATAAAGTTCTTGATTACGACAACGACGTAAATGATGGCGACAGCGATGAACAAAAAACTAATACGCCAACTACAACAATAATAATAGCAACATCCATGGCAGCAACAACAAATAAAATACTAACGACAAATGCTGTTTTTGAGTAGAACACTGAACAGCAACAAGTACGCCCAACCAACAACAGTCAACATCAGCAGCAGCTAGAGCAATAACAACAATAACAAATTATTTTATAAACAACATACAAACTGACAACAACAACAAAAAACCTACAAAAATATATGTTGTGCAAAAAAAAAACCCAAAAAAATTGCAAAACAATTCTTTGAGAGATCATTCAAAACTCAAGTAAAGAGAACATAAGAAACAGAGATGGGAAATGTTATTTTTTTTTTAATTGTACCGAAGCTTTATCAAAATACAAAAAAGCTGCATGGAAATATTCTAACATAGGAAGTTTTCCAACTCTTATGAACCGATTTGCTTGAAACTTAAAATATACATATGGGGCATTCCATGTCAAATCAGACACTTTGAACATTTTTTATACCCTCCACTCTAGTGATAGAGGGTATATATAAGTTTGTCATTCCGTTTGTAACACCTCGAAATATTGGTCTAGGACCCCATAAAGTATATATATTCATGATCCTCGATCGATTTTAAGACGATCTAGCGATGTCCGTCCGTCCGTCCGTCCGTCTGTCCGTCCGTCTGTCTGTCTGTCTGTCTGTTGAAAACACGCTAACTTTTGAAAGACTTTACAGAGGCTCCTGAAGTTTGGCATATATGTTGGACATTTACCTGGTCAGGTTGGTATTGCAATCCAGCGAAATCGGTCCAGTGGTTCAAAAGTTATAAGCAAGTGAGTGAATTTCGGCAAGGGATTTTCTGGAATTTACGAGATTAAACACACTGTAACTTTCGAACGGCAATTCTGAGGGTGCTGAAGTGTGGCATATATATTTACCGTTCCTTTGGTCCGGTTCGTTTTAAATTTCAGCCAAATCGGTCCATCGGTTCAAAAGTTATTAGCAAAACCGTAAATTTCAGATTAGTTCACCTTAAATTCACGTGTTGAAAACCCGTTAAACATGTTTTAAAAACATTTGTAAGTCAGAAAAATATTTTACAAGGTATTTTTGTCACACAAAAATATTTTTACACTAAAACAAAAAAAAAAAAATACACTTAAAAAAAAGTTTACACTCAAAAAAAATTTTACACTCAAAAAAAAAAATTGGTAAATTATTTTTTTTTTTTTCAAAAATTAACAAAAAAAGTTTTTTAACACTAAAACAAAAAAAAATACACTCAAAAAAAAATTAGTATTTTTTTTTTTTTCAAAAATTATTAAAAAAAAGTTTTTTTACAGAAAATAAAATATTTCTAACCAAAAAAAAGTTTACACTTAAAAAAAAATTTTACACTCAAAAAAAAAAATTGGTAATTATTTTTTTTATTTTTCAAAAATTAACAAAAAAAGTTTTTTTACACTAAAACAAAAAAAAAAAATACACTCAAAAAAAATGTTACACTCAAAAAAAAAATTAGTAATTTTTTTTTTTTTCAAAAATTAATAAAAAAAAGTTTTTTACAGAAAGTAAAATATTTCTAACCAAAAATGTTATTTTTTTCACGTTAGAAAATTTACTATCACTTAAAAAGGGCATTGTGGAGGGTATTCATAGATTCGGCCACGTCGAATTTAACTTTTCTACTTGTTTTTTTTTAGATTTTCCCAATTTGTTTACAGTTTTTAGCATGGTTGGTTACCGTTACCCTTATTATACCGTTACCGATTCAAAACCCTTTCAAATCGAATACCGTTACCGTTACCGATACCGCTAAAAATATTTTTAGAATACCGTTACCTTTACCGTTACCGTTATAATTATTATAAGTTACCGGTATTGTACCGGTATTCAAAATTTTACCTGTTTTAAGGGATTTTAACGAACAAAAAATAAAATCAAATTGCTAACATAATTTTAAATTTATAATTTGCAAATTATCATAAAATAAATGACAAAAATAATAATCACATCAAATCTATACTGGTTTTTGGGTCTATAAAATATTTTTAGCTTTCAGTTCTATCTTTTTTCAAATTTTTAACTAAATTAATAATACCGGTACGTACCGGTTTGGTTGGTTCGGTACCGGTACATACCGTTACCGAAACGATTTGAGAACACTTACCGTTACCTTTACCGAAATAAATAAAAATTAGATACCGTTACCCTTACCGTTATTCGTTTCGGTAACCAACCTTGGTTTTTAGTACCCTTCGAAAACTCCTTTGTGATAAATTTTCAGATTTTTTTGATGACCCGTTCAAAAGATACCGAATTTTTAAAAATTGGTAGTTTGTTCCTTTACTCATAACTTCTTCAATAATGGTCCAAATTTCAATTTTTTTTTTTAAAATTTTTGTTTTTTTACGTACTTTAAAAAAAAAATTCCAAAAAATTCTTAAAAGCGCTCAAGTATGCGATTTTTAAGTTTTAAAATTTAAATCTCATTTTTGAAAAAGTTTGTACTCTTCGATTTTTTGGAAATTTGTTTGTGTAAAACTTCTATCGATTCTGCAAATTTTTCGCCCAGGAGGATCGTGGGATAACGATTATTACTATCTTTTAAAATTTTTAAAAAAAAAATTTATAGTAATTTTCCAATCTTAAAATCATTTCTATTGCTCCAATGGTGCGTCTTAGAGGGGTCATTTATAAGACCGACCCCCATTAATTTTAACGTCTTAACATTTCTTTGGAACAAACTAATACCCTATCTCCAATTTCTAAGGGGGCTCTCACACAAAACGAGATTTTTTAAAACTTGTTCCAACCGCTCTAACTGCCCAAATAGTGCCCTTAGAGCAACAAAATGTATGACCAACCCACAATATTTTTTTATTCCAAACATTTTCTCTGAACACACCTACTCTCTATCTTTAATTGTTAAGGCGGTCCCCATACAATTTTTTATTTTTTTTTATTTTTTGTAAATTTGTTTTATTTAATCAGCTTCTACCGGTCCAATGGTGCGTCCGAGAGGGGTCATTAGTGAGACCGACCCCCCAAAATCAATTTTTTTTTTCAAAGTGTCCGATTTGACATGGAATGCCCCATATATAAAAGAGACGAATTTAAGGTTTTGGTCTCGGCCAGGGATGATAAATGACATTTTTAAGATTGTAATGACTTGACTAAAAAGTGTATTTTTTTGACCCTCATTGTATTAAAAAAGTTTCAAACATTTTTTTTTATTTTTTGTAATTTTTGATCAGACAAAAATATAATATCCTAAACAGTGTTGCCATTTCCAAAATGAAGAAAAGCGCAAAAATTTTGGGAAAAAGGGTAAAAATATACAAAAACCAGTAGAAAAGTTAAATTCGACTTGGCCGAATCTATGCATACCCTCCACAGTGCCCTTTTTAAGTGATAGTAAATTTTCAACAGTGAAAAAAATAACATTTTTAATTAGAAATATTTTATTTTGTGCAAAAAAAAACTTTCTTTTTAAAGTTATTTTTGAAAAAAAAAAAATTAATTTATTAAATTTTTTTGACTGTAAAATTTTTTTTGGGGGTATTTTTTTTTTAGTGTAAAAATATTTTTGAGTGACAAAAATACGTTCTAAAATATTTTTGTGGCATGCCAATGTTTTTAAAACATGTTTAACGGGGTTTCAAAACGTAAATTTAAGGTGAAACTAATGTGATATTCACGGTTTTGCTAATAACTTTTGAACCACATGAGCGATTTGGCTGAAATTTAATACGAACTAGGCCAGGGGAACGAAAAATATATATTCCGAGCTTCAGCATCCTCAGAAATGCCTTTCAAAAGTAAGCGTGTTTTTTATCTCGTAAAGTCACGAACAACCCTTGCCGAAATTCAGTCTTTACCTCATAACTTTTGAACCACTGGACCGATTTTGCTGGATTGTATTACCAACCTGACCAGGTAAATGTCCAGCATATATGTCAAACTTCAGGAGCCTCCGTAAAGTCTTTTAAAGTTAGCGTGTTTTCAACAGACAGAGAGGCGAACATCGCTAGATCGTCTTAAAATTGATCAAGGATCATGGATATATACTTTATTGGATCCTAGACCATGGACGTATGCAGGGGGGGGCACAGGGGGCACGACCCCCCTTTTTCGATTTGAAAATTTTGAAAAATTAATACACTGCAACGCATTGCACAAAAAAAAAAACACAGGTTGCAAAATATTTGGGGTTTTAAAGACAAGATTTTAGTTTTTTTATAAAAACTCCAGAGTGTGATCTAATTTCGTTTCTAAAAGTCATTTATATCGAAATATCTGTAAAATCTATATATATAAAAGAGTGTGGTGACTGACTGACTGACTGACTGACTGATTGGCAATAATCATCGCCCAGCCCAAACCGCTGAAGCTAGAGACTTGAAATTTTGAATGTAGGTTCGGCTCCCGACAAAACCACCCACTTAGAAGGGATTTTTGGAAATTCCGATTCTAAGGGGGGCAAAAGGGGGAAAATAGGGCCCTTTGGGGGATTTTGTATCTTTTGAACAAATAGTCTTAGAAACTTCAAATTTGAACTCTAGGATCCTCTCGCGGAAATAAAATTTCGGAAAATTTTTTTTTGGAAAATTCCGCCTCCAAGGGGGGAAAAAGGGGAAAATAGGGCAAATTGGTACATTTTTTATATTCTAAACAAATGGTCCCAGAAACTTGAAATTTGAAGTCTAGGACCCTCTCGCGGAAATAACATTTTGGAAAAAGTAATATTTTGAAAATTCCGTTTCTAAGGTGGGGGGGAGGGGGAAAATAGGGCAAATTGGTACATTTTGTATCTTCTGAACTAATGGTCCTACAGTCTTGAAATTTTGAATATAGGATACTCTCGCGGAAATAACATTTTGAAAAAAGTCCTTTTTTGAAAATTCCGGTTTGAAGGGGGACAAAAAGGGGGAAAATAGGGCAATTTGGTGAATTTTGAACTAATGGTCCTAGAAACTAGATATTTGAACTATAGTATCCTCTCGGGGAAAAAACATTTTTTTACTAAAACTTTTTCACTCAAAATTTTTTTTCACTCAAAATTTTTTTTTCACTCAAAATTTTTTTTTTTTACAATTTTTTTTTTTACAAATTTTTTTTCACTCAAAATTTTTTTTTACTCAAAATTTTTTTTACTCAAAATTTTTTTTTCACTCAAAATTTTTTTTTACTCAAATTTTTTTTTTTACTCAAAATTTTTTTTCACTCGAAAATTTTTTTTTTTTTACAAATTTTTTTTCACTCAAAATTTTTTTTCACTAAAATTTTTTTTCACTCAAAATTTTTTTTCGCTCAAAATTTTTTTTTTTACAATTTTTTTTTTTACTAAAATTTTTTTTTACTCAAAATTTTTTTTACTCAATTGTATTTTATTCTTCAGTTTTTTTACTTAAATTTTTTACTTAGAAGGTGTTTTCACCCAAATTTTTTATACTCAATTTTTTTTACTCAAAATTTATTTCGCTTAATTTTTTGACTCAAATTTTTTACTCAATTTTTTTTCTCATATATTTTTTTATTTTTGGGAATTTATTGATTTAATCACTTAAATTTAGGGGGAAATAGGACAATTTTGAACATTCGATCTTCTGAACTAATAGCCCCAGTAACCTAAAATTTGGACTATAGGATCCTCTCGCGGAAATTATACTCTAAAGAAAGTAATTTTTTTTTTAAAAATAAGAAGGGGAAATGGGGGAAAAAGGGCAATTTGGTACATGTTCTATATTTTGACCTAATGGTCCTAGAAACTTAAAGTTTGGACTATAAGATCCTCTAACGGAAAAAACATTCTGAAACAAAGTTTTTTTTTGAATTCTGATTCTAGGGGGTTGAAAGGGGGAAAGTAGGATAGGTATTGTGAACTAATGGTCACAGAAACCAGATTTGGACTATATGAACTTCTCGCGGAAATAATATTCTGAAGAAAGTACTTTCTTTGGTACAAAGTACACTTCTCTCGCGGAAAAAACATTCCGAAACAAAGTTTTTTTTCAATTCCGCTTCTAGGGTGGAAAAAGGGGGATAATAGGACAATTTGGTACACTTTGTAACATACAAACTAATTTTCACAGAAACTTAAAAATTTTGACTATGGGATCCTTCGCGGAAATAACATTGTGAAGAAAAATATATTTTGAAAATTTAGCTTCTAAGGGCGAAAAAGGTGGAAAGTAGGGTAATTTTGTGTCTGCTGAACTAATGGTCGTAGATCCTTGAAATTTGGACTGTACAATCCTCTCGCGGAAATAACTTTCTGAAAGAAGTACTTTTTTGAATATTCCGGTTTGTATCTGCTGAACAAATAGGACTGCACGATCCTCTCGCGTGGACTGCACGATCCTCTTGCGGAAATAACATTCTGAAAAAAGTACTTTTTTGAAAATTCCGCTTTAAAGGGGGAAAAAGGGGAAGGTAGGTCAATTTTGTATCTGCTGAAAATATGGTCCTAGATACTTGAAATTTGGAGTGAACGATCCTCTCGCGGAAATAACATTCTAAAAGAAGTACTTTTTCAAAATTATGGGGGAAAATGGGGAAAGTAGGGCAATTTTGAATCTGCTGAACTAATGGTCCTTAATACTTGAAATTTGAACTGTACGATCCTATCCCGAAAACAACAGTCTTAAAGAAGACCTTTTTCAAAAATTCCGCTTCTACGGGGAAAAAGGGGGAAAGTAGGGCAATTTTGTAAATGCTGAACTAATGGTCCTAGATACTTAAAATTTGAACTGTACAATCCTCGCGCGGAAATAATATTCTAAAGAAAGTACTTTTTGAAAATTCCGTGGAAAAAGGGGGTGAGTGGGGTAATTTTGAATCTGCTGAACTCATGGTCCTAGATACTTGAAATTTCAACTGAACGATCCTCTCGCGGAAATAACATTGTTAAAGAAAAACTTTTTTAAAAATTCCGCTTCTACGGCAAAAAAGGGGGAAAGCAGGGCAATTTTGTATCTGCTGAACTAATGGTTGAACTGTACAATCCTATCCCGAAAATAACATTCTAAAAGAAGTTCTTTTTTGAAAATTCGTTTTTAAAGGGGAAAGAAGGGCAGTTTCGTATCTGCTAAACGAATGGTCCCAGAAACTTGAAATTTTAACTCTATGATCCTCTCGCGGAAAAAACAGTTTGTAAAAAGTAACATTTTGAAAAATCCTTTTATAAGGGTGGGGGTAGAAGGGGTTTAATAGGGCAATTTTGTATCTTCTTGAAATTTTGAATCTGGATGTTCTCGCGGAAATTATTTTTTTAAAAATATACTTTTTTGAGAATTTTGGTTTTAAGGAAGCCCAAAAGGGGGAAAATAGGGCAATTTGCTAAACTTTAAACTAATGGTCTTAGAAACATGACATTTGGAATATGGGATCATATCGCGGCAATAACATTCTAAAAGAAGTACTTTTTTGAAAATTTCGCTTTTAAGGGGGAGAAAGGGGGAAAGTAGTGCAATTTTGTATATGCTAAAGTAATGGTCCTAGATACTTTAAAATTGGACTGTACGATCCTAACGCGGAAATAACATTCGGAAAGGAATACTTTTTTAAAAATTCCTCTTTTAAGCAAAGTACTCTGTTCGAGTTCACGGGAAAAAATCTGTCAAACTCCATATAAAAAAAATTAATTTTGGCAGCGCGAGGAATTATTGGGAAATTGTTAAAAAAAGTTTTCACCCATTTTTATTATACAAGACAATTTAAATTGCCGTGAAAAGTGACATTTCAGTTTTGTTATGATCGTTTCTTTCTTATAATTGTAAAAATTTGTTGATTTTTAAATGTTTTATTGCGATTTAAGGCGTTAAAAGTTTAAGTGAAATTTTCACCGTAAAAAACAGAGTACTAAGCTTTAAGGGGGAAAAGAGGGGAAAATAGAGCAATTTTGAATCTGCTGAACTAATGGTCCTAGATACTTGAAAATTGGACTGTACGATCCTCCCGCGGAAATAACATTCGGAAAGAATACTTTTATAAAAATTCTTCTTTTAAGGGGGAAAAAGGGGAAAGTAGGCCAATTTTGTACGTTCTTTTCGCGAAAATAACATTCTGAAAGAAGTACTTTTTTAAATATTCAGATTTTGAGTGGGAAAAAGGGGAAAAGTAGGGCAATTTTGTATCTGCTGAAATAATGGTCCTATATACTTAAAATTTGGACTGTACGATCCTCTCGCGGAAATAACATTCTCAAGGAAGTACTTTTTTGAAAACTCTACTTTTAAGGGGGGGGAAAGGGGAAGGTAGGGCAATTTTGTATCTGCTGAACTAATGGTCCTCGATACTTAAAATTTAACTGTACGATCCTCTCGCGGATATAACATTCTAAAAGAAGTACTTTTTTTAAATTCTGCTTCTACGGGGGGAAAAGGGAGAAAGTAGGGCAATTTTGAATCTGCTGAACTAATAGTTCTACATACTTGAAGTTTGGACTTTACGATCCTCTCGCGTAAAGAACATTCTAGAAGAAGTACTTTTTTGAAAGTTCTCCTTCTAAAGGGGCAAAAGTTGGAAAGTAGGGCAATTCTGTATCTGCTGAACTAATGATCCTAGATACTTGAAATTTGAACTGTACGATCCTCTTGCGGAAATAACATTCTAAAATAAGTACTTTTTGTGGAAAGTTCCGCTTCTAAGGGGGGAAAAGGCGGAAAGCATGGCAATTTTGTATCTGCTCAACTAATGGTCCTAGATACTTGAAATTTAGACTGCACAATCCTCTCTCTTGGAATTAACATTCTGAAAGAAGTACTTTTTTTGAAAATTGCTGAACTAATGGTTCTAGATACTTGAAATTTGGCTGAACGATCCTCTCGCGGAAATAACATTCTTAAGAAAGTACTTTTCAAAATTCTGGGGGAAAAAAGGGGAAAGAAGGGCAATTTTGAATCTGCTGAACTAATGGTCCTAGATTCTTGAAATTTGAACTGAACGATCCTTTCGCAAAAATAACATACATAAAGAACTTTTTTAAAAATTCCACTTCTAAGGGGGAAAAACGGGAAAGTAGGGCCCTTTGGGGGATTTTGTATCTTTTGAACTAATAGTTTTAGAAACTTGAAATTTGAACTCTATAATCCTCTCGCAGAAAAAAAACTAAAAAAATATTTTTTGAAAATTCCGCCTCCAAGGTGGGGAAAATAGAGCAAATTGGTACATTTTTTATCTTCTGGACAAATGGTCCCAGAAACTTGAAATTTGGACTCTAGGATCCTCTCGCAGAATTAACATGCGGAAAACAAAATTTTTTGAAAATTTCGCCTCCAAGGGTGGGAAAATAGGGAAAATCGGTGAATATTTTATCTTCTGAACAAATGGTCCCAGAAGTGTGAAGTTTGGTCTTTAGGATCCTCTCGCGAAAACAACATTCCGAAAAAATATTGTTTGAAAAATTCCTCCTCCACGGTGGGAAAGGGTGGGGGGGGGAAATAGGGAAAATCGGTACATTATTTATCTTTTAAAGAAATGGTTCCAGAAACTTGAAATTTGAACTCTAGGATCATCTCGCAAAAAAAAAACACCTTGAAAAATGTATAAGGGGGAAAATAGGGCAATTTTGTATCTTCTGAACTAAAACTTTAAGTTTTGATCCTCTCACGGAAATAATTTTTTGAAAAATACACCTTTTGAAAATTTTGGTTTTAAGGAGGGCCAAGAGGGGCAAAATAGGGCAATTTGGTCAATTTTAAACTAATGGTCTTAAAAACATGACATTTGCAATATAGGATCATCTCGCGGAATAACATATTGAAAGAAGTACTTTTTTGAAAATTACTTTTTAAAGGGGGAAAGAAGGGCAATTTTGTATCTGCTGAACTAATGGTCCTAGATATTGAAGTTTGGACTGTACGATCCTCTCGCGGAAATAACATTCTGGAAGAAGTACTTTTTTCTTCTGCTTCTATAGGGGTAAAAGAGGGAAAGTAGGGCAAATTTGAAATTTGAATCCTCTTGCGGAAACAACATTCTAATGGAAGTACTTTTTTGAAAATTTCGCTTCTACGGGGAAAAATGGAGAAATTAGGGCAATTTTGTATCTGCTGAACTAACGGTCCTAGATACTTGAAATTTGGAGTGTACGATCCTCTCGCGGAAAAAACATTCTGAAAGAAGTACTTTTTTGAAAATTTTGTTTTATAGGTGGAAAAGGGGGAAAAGTAGGGCAATTTTGTATCTGCTGAACTAATGGTCCTAGATACTTGAATTTTGAACTGTTTTGTATCTGCTGAACTAATGGTTCTAGATACTTGAAGTTTGGACTGTACGATCCTCTAGCGGAAATAACATTCTGGAAGGAGCACTTTTTTAGTAAATTCTGCTTCTAAGGGGGAAAATGGGGAAAGTAGGGCAATTTTGTATCTGCTGAATTAATGGTCCTAAATACTTGAAATTTGGACTGTACGATCCTTTCGCGGAAATAACATTCCAAAATAAGTACTTTTATGAAAATTCTGCTTCTAATGGGGAAAAAGGGAGAATGTAGAGATACTTAAAATTGGTACTTTACGATCCACTCGCGGAAATTACATTCTGGGAAAATAAATTTTTAAATTTTTGCTTCAATTTGGTACATATTGTTCCTTATGCACTAATGTTCCTTGAAACTTAAAGTTTGAACTATGGGATCGTTTCGCCAAAATACATTTTTTTGCAACTTTAAATCTACTCAAAATATAATATTTTAAAGGTCGAAACTAACAATTTTTATGTTTAATAAAAAATTAATAATTTGAAGTAATAAAGTTGTTTTTACAGCTAACCGGTAACGAAGTACCGGGCGAGTTAGCTAGTATGTTTATAAAACACATAAATTGGTTTTATATAATAAAATTATGCATCAGGATCATAAAAAAAATTTCAAACTATAAGATTCTAGGACACTTTATCTGTATTAAATTGTGAGATTCTAAAATATTATTTTTATAGAATATTCTCAGATTCTGAATAGATTTTTTTTATGGAAACATTTTCAGATTCTAATACATTTTTTCGTCAGGAAAATTCTTATATTTTGGGAGATTTTTTTTTTTTCTTATTGAAAAATTGTTAGATTCTGAAACATTTTCTCTATAGAAAATTTTTAAATTCTCGTATTTTTTATAGAGAAACTATCAGATTCTAAGCTATATTTTCCATAGGAAAATTTTTATATTCTTAAATATTTTTATAAAAAAATATCAGATTCTGAAACAATTATTATATAAAAACTTTTTAGACGCTGATACTTTTTCTATCAAAAAAATCTTAAATTTTGAATCTTTTTTATAGAAAAATCATCACATGGTATCACGGACCAAGCTTAAATCTAAAACAGCGCGATCACCAGACTTTTTAATGAATATGAATTTGGAATATCTAACAACAGTTTTTGGACATAAAACTAAAATTTTCAACCAAGCACTTTTTCTGGGGTAAAATTGCACAAGTGACCAAAGTTTTGAAACTATATTCAAAAATACTTAAACCTCAAATCTGCGCGAAATACATCCATTTTGATCCATATGAGGATCTGCTGATCTTAGCAGACGCGGTTTGCAAAATTTCTGTCTGGATAATCTAGGTCGAGTCAGCAGAAAATCTATCAAAACAGACATTTTTATGGCTCTGGCAACCCTATGCAACACTGACGATGAGTTCAGAAACTGATTGCAAACAATTGGAATTTGGTCAATCGATCTCTAAAAAGTTTTTCGTCGTAAATTTTTTCAAAGATCGGTTGTCCAAAGCCTGTTCTTTATAAAACATAAAAGTTCTTAAATTTTAAGAGTGATAATATTTTCAACCTCCCATATCTGATGCAGAGAGTGCAAACAAAAGAGCAAAAATAATGATATAATAAGTATGTAAAAAAGTTTAACAAGATCGAAAGTAGAAAGATAACAAAAAGAGCTTTACAAAATTATATGTATAACTAAAAGTGTGCATTGTTGTTGCTATTGTTCTTAAGTATCTAAACATCGTAAAAAAAACGCACATTGTTAAAAATTTTGCAGCAACCGCTGTCGGTGCTGCCGTCTCCAAATACTGCTGCAGCCTGTATTTTACGAGAGTGTGTAAATAACACTTAAGTAATACACCCAAAATTAGGACACATTTAGCAAATAAGCAGAAAATGTATAGTTAAGTGGAGAATTACTTTGCAAAAAAAAACATCATTCGTTTGCAACTTGAAATGACAGCGACAGCACGATGGCAGTCGCATATACTACAATAACAATAATACATAATAATGAAAATGACGTTGTTTGATCTACAACAATGTATTGTTCGTTCACGTGTAAGTTTGAGTTTGTTTAAAAAAATATAGAAAAAAGCTTTTTTTTGCTCTTCTTCTTTATCTTGTGAATTGTATTTTCGCAAATGTTTAGAAAGCAAGAGAATTTTAAAGAACACAAGACGACGCGAATTTCAAGAATTCACTTACTCTTTTATTTGTAAGTTTTGTCATGTTTTTTTGCAGTCATAACTTTGTGTGTTTGCTCCTTCGTTTTTTCGATTGTTCTTTCGTGTTTTTTTTTTTGGTTGTTGTTGAGGAAGATCATAAATTCTATACATTGATGATAATTTTACAAAAAAAAATCCTATTGCGTAGTTTGTATTGCAGGGATGGAAAAATCAGTACTTTAGTACTTTTTTCAGTATTTATTTAGTTTCCAAAATACCGTAGTAAGACCTTCGTGACTGATTTAGTTCCTTTTTTAAACCAAACGTTTTTATATATTTTTATTGCAAAAATGATTCAAAAGCCTTTATTGCAAAAATGATTCAAAAGCCTTAATTTTCATAATGGCCGATATTTCATCATTAATTCTGAAATTTTCCTTAAAAACTGAACAAACTTGCAGTTCTGATCTCGTGGATTTAAATAGACACACGAATCTAAATTTTGACCGTGTTTCGTTACCGTTGAGCCCAAAAAAGTACTTTTTAGGTAAAGTTCCAGTACCATTTCGAAATTTCTAATTTTTAGTACCGCCGAGTTGAAAAAAGTACTTTTTGGGTTAATTTAATTTAATGTACCATTTCGAAATTCCGATTTTCCATCTCTGTTGTATTTTGCATACTCTTGAGCGTAGTAGAGCAAAATATTAATTTTTTTATTAGAAATAATTAATTGAGTGCTATAAATGTTGTTAATTTTGTAAATTACTTCAATTAACGCATGTTATAATTCTGTATCGCACAGTATAAGATGGCATAATGTTTTCTGGTTTTTCAGGGGAGGGAGTAATAAAATGTTGAATGGTAAGTTGCTCGGTTTTTAACGTGAAAATCTGGTTAACTTCAAAATAAATAAAAAAAAGCATTAATTTCACACTGGCTTTACAAAAGCGTAAAAATTTAGCAGAAGAGGTTCTGTTCGCTGGTGAAAACCCGGTAAAATAATCCGGTATGTGTTGCAGCAATACACATCAACACAGAGCTTCGAAGAATGAAATCCTTTTCGAATGAATTCTCAAAAAAATCAATTCAATTTTCATAGTCAGTGAATGCATTCGATTTCAAAAATCAACAATGAATGCGGTCCTTGGAATTCATTCGATTGAATGGAAAAAAATGAATGCATTCGATTTAGAAAAATCGAATGCATTTGATTTTGTATCATTCCACTGCGAATGCAATCGAATTTTTAAATAGATACACTCAAAAAATTATGTCATTAAGGCTGCGTTTTTGACATATCGCTTTAACTTAGTTTAACCGGGAGTTTTATTAAACTTTATAAAAATAAAACCAAGTTTAACCAAGCATTCTGTTTTTCAGTTCAAGTTTAGCAAATGCCGATTAACGCGGTATTGCCATACCAAATATCGCATTTCTAATTAGAATAGTTGCCATCATCGCACATTTTTTCCATTAAAATACTACAACATGGCAACAAAAACCAGTACATTTGAAAATCAGAGGTGTTTTTTTGACGTTTGTGTACCTTAGTTTAACTCTCCAACATTGGTGAGTTAAACTTAAAATAAACCACATCCCAAAAACAGAATTTGTGGTTTTAACTCAGTTTAAACCTTAAACCAATAAATTTTACAACTCAAAAACTCAGCCTAACTGTTTGTAGTTTATTTAAAAAGTATTCCGTTTAGTCGTTTTTAAAAGAAAAAACATTTGTTTGATGTTCAGTTTTTATTAATGACTACTTCAGTCCTTTGTTTCAAAAATAACACACTAAAAAATAAAGACTTTCAGTAACATTCAATTTTTAAAGTCATTTATTTTTGTTCTGTAAGTAAAAACTACTGATTATTCTTTTGATTTTTAATGATTTGTGTAAGTAATTTTTTTTTTTAATTGTTGGTATTTTTTAATGAAATATCATTAGCTTTACCTACACAAGTCAGTTATTTTTTTGTAGAAAAAAAATCAAAAAATTATTTATAGAAATATAAAAACATGTTTGTATCAAGTGACTTTGGCACGATGGGTAGAGTGTCTGGACAGAATGTAGGTGGTTGCGGGATCGATTCCCCAAAAATTTTATTAAAAATTTTTAAAAAAATATTTCAATAAAAAATTGTAAAAAATTACCTACGAAATCATTAATTTTTATTGTTTTCGTAGGTTATTTTTTTGAAATTTGTTGGTAAAAATAACAGAACTATCAATAATTTTTTATGTTTTCGTAGGTTATTTTTTTCGAATTTGTTGGTAAAAAAGAGTAAAAAAATATAATTTTTTAATGTTTAATGTTATTTATTTTAGAAAATTTTGTCAACAGTAAAAAATAAAAGTTGATGTTTGTTAAAACAAATGAATAATTACTGGGTTGGTTTTCAGTTGTTTATTCACTGGTTTTAAGTTTCATTTGTTTTTGCCTACAAAATATTTTGAGTGTAGACCAAACGGAGCCAAATTTTGGTCCATACGATTTACATACGATGGCCCCTAATTTTGAATCCAAAAAAATTGGTGTTCCCGAAAATTTTAAAAATGCACATATCAACTGCCTACACGATAAAAAGTGTGAAGAGTGTTGGCGATACTATGGACAAAAAATTGGTCCCGTTTTGCTCTATCTTGGTTAGTTTTTATGCAATGAATGAATAAGCCATTCGATTTTTCAAATTTAATGAAAATAAAATCGATTGCATTCGCAAGTGAATGTATTCGATTTTTAAAAGTCGAATGAAAAACAAAAATCGAATGCATTCGATTTTTGAAAGTCAAATGAAAAATTAATTGAATGCATTCGCTATTTATAAATCAAATGAGTCTAAAGCGAATTCATTCAATTCGCTAAAATGTGATTGGGGAATGCAATCACTAAATTTTCATTCAGAATGCCAAATCGAATTAAGGAATGAAATCCTTCGAATATCATCATCAACACCATTCGCAACATTTTTTTTAAATTATACACAGAAAAAAACGAATTGTTATATTGACCCCTATATTTGTGAATACAATAAATTTTTTCACTGAAACTGAAATTTGTAATATCAACAAACGTTTGTAAATTTTGATTGTTGAAAAACGAATTTTGTTTTTTTCAACAAAGAAATTCAACAAACACAAACACAATTGGTTGATCTGACAAAAGTAAAAAATCTATTTTTTTTTCAACAAAGGAATTCAACAAACACAAAAACAATTTGTTGATCTGACAAATGAAATTTTGTTTTTAACAAAGAAATTTAACAAACACAAACATTGTGCTCGATTCACCATTCACCTACTTTTTAAAAATTTGATATCTTTTCGAATTTTAAGATTTTTAAATTTTTCCTTGTAAAAATTGAAGATATTAACTAAACATTATATTTTAACAAGAAAAAAATTTTAAATCTTGAAATTCAAAAGAATATCAAATTTTTAAAAATTTGGTGAATGGTGAAAGAGCACATTATTTGTTGACATGATAAAACAATTTTGAAATAAAATTACTTGACTGACAATTAGGGTTTTCACAGTGACGATTAAATTTGCCTTTTTATGTGTGGTATTTGGCAAATGTGCCAAACGTCAAAAAATATGCCAATTTGAATGTGGCATATTTTCTTAAAATGACCAACTCAAACCTTGTCTAAAAACAAAATGCCAGTGTGCAAATAAAAAAAACATAAAAATGAAAACAGCTGTGATTGTTTATGCTGAAATTTCGAACGCGGCAACAAAAACATTTATATAAAAAGAAAAATACAGATTTTTTGTGTTTATTTTAAAATTGTGAATGTAAAAATTTAATTAAAGTTATTTTGTGAAAATTAATAACAAAAAGTGCGCTCACGATATGCAAAGAAAAAATGGCAAACACTTGACGTTTAGTAATATGGCAAATTTGCCAAATACCACACTAAAAATGGCAAATTTAATCGTCACTGTGAAAACCCCAAATGAGTTTGTTGAAAACAAAATGCCTGTTCGTTTACCTTACTACAATCTACTCATTTTTACTACTTTTACTACAGCTGGAAATTTTCAGTACAAAAAGTAAACAAAAATTTCCAGTTGTAGTAAAAATAGTAAGAAATTTAAGTAAACAAACAGACCTAAAATCGAAGTTTTGTATTATGGACTAACAGGCTGCCGTTTTTACTAAATGTTTGGTTGATATCATGCTTGGTGGACCATTTAAAAAGCGGTGAAATTACGACAATATATTTTATTTTATTAAATTCAAAAATATAAATATCATTCACACTTAAGCGAATGAGTATTAAACTTTTCTGAATTTTTCTGAATATTACTGATTTCTATTGGCATATTTTGAATTTCAAATAAAATTTATAAAATTAGTATGAATCGTTATAAATTTTAATTGATATTTCTTAATTTTGAATGTGATTTTCCGAATTTAATTTGGAAACAGTGTAATTTAATATGTGATTAAGCTTTACAGAGAGGGCCATTTCTTAAAGAAATCATAAGCCTAAGGCGATTTAATTAACCCTACCTAAATTTATAAAAGTAGACATATTTTTATTACATACATACAATTTTTATACCCTACAGCACTCAGTGGTACAGGGTATGATGAATTTATGCATATGTTTGTAACTACCCGAACCTAGACCTAGAACCCACCTTCAAGTAAACCGCTCTACTAAGAATCACTTTTTGGGTCGACTAAAAACTGAATGATATTGTAATTGAAAAAAATCAGTCCATGTTTAGACCTAGCCCTAATACAAACGTCTTCAGTTTGGCTAAACCAGGTTTATTAAACCTATTTTAATACATTAAAAAACAACCTTGTAAAATTACAAGAAGAGTTTGTAACTTTTTTTTCTACCTCCTATTTGACAATAATTCTTTGTTATTTTACAAGCTTTTTACCAATAATTTTGTTATTTTACTAGGAGGTTTCGTGAATTAACTGGATTTTTTGCTACCTCCTATTTAACGAGAATTTCTAGTAAAAAATACGATTTTTTTTTGTAATTTTACAAATTTTTTACCAATAAAATTGTAAATTTACAACTTTTTTGGCGCATTAAAACTTATAAGGAATTCTCGTGAATTTACTAGATTTTTTTTTTTGTAAAATTTCCTTGGAAATTTGTAAAATTACAAGAAAAACTGTAAAATTACAAGAAAAACTGTAAAATTACAAGAAAAAATTAAATTTCGATCGAAATTTTTTTGTTAAATAACAAGGAAAACTGTCAAATATTGGTAAAATGGGATTACAAGACTTTTTATAGTAATTTGACAAGGTTTTTTTGTGTGTAGTCCCTATACAACCGCTTTCTTTAAATTTGGCTCAAATGACTTCAATAATACATATTTAAATAATTTCGACCTAACCGAGGACTACACCATTTACAGATGTACATAACTCGTAAATGATTGATTGTATTTCGAAGATTCTACTTGTAATTCGAAGATTTCATTTGTAATTCAAATTAAAATTGATCTTTTACGAATTGCAATTGATTGTTTACGAATTACAATTGATCTTTTTTGAATTACAATTAATCTTTTACACTCAGAAAATTATGTAAGTTACTACATGTTAGTTATTTGTATACTTTACAGTAGTAAGTTGTTTTCAACTACAAAGTCAGTTGTTTTTGTATGAAAAATATCAAACAACTATTTCCGTTAGTTATTTTAAGTCGTTTGAATAACTAACAAAAAAGTACTGTAATGTAGTAACAGTTATTTAAAGTAGTTAATTTTATTTTTTATCTCTGAAAAATTTTCGAAGTTTTTTTTTCAAAACATAAAAATAAATTTTCTTTTTTGTTATTTTTCACATCTTTTAAAAAAAAAGCTTGGAAAAATTTTGGTCTTCCAAAAAATTTGGTCTTCAATTTTTTTCTGAAAAAATTTTTGAAAAAAATATTGATTATTTTATTTTTACTACATGTTAGTTGTTTTGACTACAAATGTAAGTAGTTTTTACTACATAAGTCAGTTGTTTTTTTGTCAGTTAAAATAACTATCATTGTTAGTTGATTTAACTGAAAAAGTAGTTGACCCCAAAACAACTTACAAAGTAGTTATTTTAACTGACATTTTCAGTTGATTTTACTAACATAATTTTTTGAGTGTACGAATTGCAATTGTTCTTTTTATATCCTCCACTCTAGTGATAGAGGGTATATATAAGTTTGTCATTCCGTTTGTAACACCTCGAAATATTGGTCTAGGACCCCATAAAGTATATATATTCATGATCCTCGATCGATTTTAAGACGATCTAGCGATGTCCGTCCGTCTGTCTGTCTGTCTGTTGAAAACACGCTAACTTTTGAAAGACTTTACGGAGGCTCCTGAAGTTTGGCATATATGTTGGGCATTTACCTGGTCAGGTTGGTATTGCAATCCAGCGAAATCGGTCCAGTGGTTCAAAAGTTATGAGCAAAAGACTGAATTTCGGCAAGGGTTTTTCGTGAATTTATGAGATAAAAAGCACTATAACTTTCGAAAATCAATTCTGAGGATGCTGAAGCTTGGCATATATATTTTTCGTTTCTCCAGGCTAGTTCGTATTGAATTTTACCCAAATCGGTCCAGTGGTTCAAAAGTTATTAGCAAAACCGTGAATATCAGATTAGCTTCACCTTAAATTCACGTGGTGAAAACCCGTTAAACCTGTTTTAAAACCATTGGTAAGTCACACAAATATTTTAAAACGTATTTTTGTCACTCAAAAATATTTTTATACCAAAACAAAAAAAAAAAAAACACTCGAAAAAAATTTTACACTCAAAAAAAATTTTACACTCAAAAAAAATTTTCACTCAAAAAAAAATAGTATTATATATTACATTTGATCATTTTCTAACTGAAATTGATATTTTTCGAATTACAATTGATCTTTTTCGAATTACATTGATGTTTTACGAATTACACGAACCAGATGAAATACGTCTGAAAGTAGAGATCATATGGAGAACTTCAAAATTTTAAAGGATACATTTTGTGAAATATTTTTGAATTATTTGCACTTGCCTAGAATGACACTGGTGATGAAAGAGGAGGATCTCCTCTTTTTTTCCATTTTGCCATATCAGTATAAAAGGATGAAAATAAAGTCATTTGAAAATTTTATCAAAATATTTTGCTGAAAATTTTGAATGATATTGAAGGATACATTTTTGAAAGGACGTAACTTACTTCCTTTTACCTGATTTATAAAAATAATAAAATAGGAAAATTGGGGGAGATCCCTCTCTATCATTTGCTATCCCTAGGGGCATCCTAGGACAAATATTAAAAAATATTTGATAAAATTTAATATTTTAAAATTTTTAAGTCCTTTCAAAAGGAAAAATTGTAAATGCAGTTTTAGTACATTTAGTCTCCAGTTTCAAATGTATATTAACCAGTTCGTGCTTAACGATTTTTTTCCTTTTTGTAGGACGGTGGTACAAATGGAATTTGAATTACAATTGGTCTTTTAAGAATTACAATTGATCTTTTACGAATGACAATTGATATTTTTTAAAATTACAATTAATCTTTTTCGAATTAGAATTAATCTTTTACGAATTACAATTGACCTTTTACGAATTACAATTGGAATCTTCGAATAACAAATATAATCTTCGAATTGCAAGTAGACTTCGAATTACAAACGGAATCATGAAAATTCAAGTAGAATCTTCGAATCACAATTGATATTTTACGAATTACATCTGTAAATGGTGTAGTAACAATGACCGTCGTCTCGTTGTTGAGACACTGACCAGGGGTTTTGGTGGGAATCGAACCCACGATCAACACGTTTAAAAGCTAGTACGCTACCAACTAACTTTCGAAATTTAGCAGTTTCACCCCATTTAAACCACCTTGCTGATATTCAAATAAATCTCTAAAAGTGGCAAACACTGTCGTAGGGTATTATATTGGCGATTTTGACCTACTAAAATTTTCTTACTTGTTTTTTTTTTATTTAAGTTTAATATCACGAGCAAATACATAATTCGATTATAATTTTTAAGATCAATATAAAAATTTTTTAAATCAAAAAACAGAAATACATAACAGATTGTCAAGTTATTCTACCTGCTAGGTAAAATTATTTTTGTAAAAACAAAAAAACAATCAGGTAAGAAAATATATATTTTTTGTAAATGCAAACAAACACCAAAAAAAATCTTAACTTGACACTTTTGGTTATCTCATGATTGGGTTGTAGTTGTTGGCTGGCTGGTTGGTTGGTTGGTACTTTGGTAGTTTAACAGTTTTGTTTGGTTTTCGCCGTGTTTGGTTATTAGACTCGTTTGGCATTTAACTAAAGTGTCAAAGTACTCAGTTTAACAAACGCTACAAAATGACATTGAATACGAAAAAAAAAAACAGCAACAGCAACACTATTTGTATTAGCCTGTTTATGTTACAACAACGCTATATCTGTTAGAATAAAATACAATTATAGCCAAGTTAAGAGTCAACAATTTGCGGCTTCTAAAAGGGAAGCTTAGGTAAATGGCGGCCATTTAATTATGCCTGTATCTGTATCTTGTTGTATTTTTATTTTTTTTTCAAATACGCTTTTGAGTGCATTTAACAAATGTGTTTTTTTTTTAGTTTTTTTGTTTAGCCAATTTTGTTTTTTTTATTATTATTCAGAATAAATATTTTACAAAGTTACAACACACACCTTTTTCAGAGTGCAACATTAAAATCATAAAAAATACAAAAAAATCTGAACAAAATGTTCATAATATGCGCACAATAGAATTATACGAGGGTTGTTTTTTTGAATTTTTGTAATTTTTAGAGGACTTTGAGTTAAACCATCTGTCAATATAATACCGTCCGACAAAAATGAATAAAAATCATTAAACCCGTACTGGATAATATACGTTTGAAACTTAAGACTAAATGTAGTAAAACTGTATTGACAGTTTTTATTTTCGTGATCCTGTTTTCTTTTAAAAGGATTTCGAAGTTTTAGAGGATTACATTTTATAAAATATTTTTTTTAATATTTTTACTTGATAGCAAATGAAAGAGGAAGATCTCTCCTAATTTTCATTATTTTTTATTTTTACATATCAGGAAAAAGGAGGTAAGTTACGTCCTTTCAAAAATTTATCCTTCAATTTCATTCAAAATTTTCAACAAAATATTTTGATAAAGTTTTCAAATGACTTTATTAACATCCTTTTATCCTGATATTGCTGATAGTAAAAATTGAAAAATTAGGGGAGATCCTCCTCTTTCATGTGCCATCACCAGTGTTATCCCAGGACAAGTACAAATATTTTAAAAATATCTTACAAAATGTATCCATTAAAACTTTGAAGTCCTTTTAAAAGGAAACAAGATCACTAAATGAAAAACTTTATTTGCAGTTTTACTCCATTTGATCTCTACTTTCAGACGTATGTATATTAGACCGGGTCGAAAAAAAAGTTCCCATTGTGCGGGCTTAATTTTAAAGCTTACCTCGAAAAAGTTCCATAGCCAAAATATAAGATTTTTAGGTCGCGATTTGGTACCGCCGAAATCGTTATTTGTTCATAACTTTGTCATTTGATGTCCGATCGTTTAAAAAAAAAAAATTGTTTGAAAGTCCTCCGCGAGTACTAAATTTGACCCATATCTAGTTTTGACCTCTGAGCTCATCTTCGTGTCATGAGTGTTAGTTTCTCAGCTTTCTACCCACCTAAATGATTTTTATTTTTCCATTAAATTATAGCATTAAAAAATTCATGAAATTCTTCCCTTAGAAGTACCCTCTTAAATTAATTAACAAAAAAGTTACATTCAATTTTAAATTTCCATAGAAAAAAATTTAAAACACTTGTTTGTATGTATTTAAATACAAACTAAAAAAATTAAATATAGTTTAAAGGCGTAATAACAAGTGTTTTTTCTAATTTTCTTTATATTGTATATGAAAATCTTAAATCAAATGTAACTTTTTTGTTAATAAATTTAACTGGATACTTCCAAGGGAAGAATTTCATGAATTTTTTAGTGCTATAATTTAATGGAAAAATAAAAATCATTTAAGTGGGTAGAAAGATGAGAAACTTACAATCATAACAAGAAGATGACCTCTGAGGTTAAAACCAGATATGAGTCAACTTTAGTACTCGCTGAGGACTTTCTAACGATTTTTTTTTTAAAACGATCGGACATCAAGTGACAAAGCTATGAACAAAAAACGATTTCGGCGGTACCAAATCGCGACCTAAAAATCTAATATTTTGGCTATGGAACTTTTTCGAGGTAAGCTTTAAAATTAAGCCCGCACAATGGGAACTTTTTTTCTCCTTTATGGTCGACCCAGTCTAATGTATATCATTCGGTTCATGTATAGTACTGGCTGTCGGATGGTGTAATATTTAAAGATGTATATCGAATAAGGGGGACCTTATTATACCCTTCAACCACAGTATGGGGGTATACTCACCTTGTCATTGCGTTTGTAACGTATCGAAATATCGGTCGGGAAACCCATAAAGTATATGGGGGTTTTCGTGTCAACTGACACAACTTTTGAAACCGATGTCTTCCGATCGGGATGAAATTTGCACCAAGGTTAGTCCTATTGGATAGTAGTTCAGACACAATTTTTCAACGAGATCGGTCAAGAACTCTCTAGAGGGGGTCGAAATTTGACATTTTGGCCAAAGAGGTGTTGATTCTCATCCATGTAACTTCTTACCTATTGTTTTTAGCAAAATGTGTCCCAAAGAGTTTAGATAGCTATTTCTTCAGTCTTTCGAAAAAAAAATAAAAAAAAAATAAAAAAAAAATTTTTGATTTTTTTTCTTAAAAATCCAAAACTTTTTTGACTTTTTCCTCAAATTGGGCCTTTTTTTTTTTTTTTTTTTATTCAAAAGAAAGCTTAGGTGATTTCCTTTAAGAGCTGTGGGGTCGCTTAGTGGGATGCGAGTGGGATATCTATGAAAAAAAAATTTTTTTAACTTTGGAACACAAAAAATGGTTCTTCAATTTGCACTATTAGGCGTGGGATAGCTAACCAGTTTTCGATTTCAATCCGCGATACCCTCTAATTTTTTTAGGTTCGAAAAAGAAAGCACGAGCCAAAAAATGGGGGCGGTGGGTAGGGGCCATATGGCCCCTCATTGGGGTCAAAGTTGGGCGTAAAGAGGTAAAAATCCCCAAAATGCCCCAAAACTCCCCTAGAAACGCCCCTGGAGGGGTGCAATGTGAGACCGACCTCCAATAATTTTCTGCCCCCAACATTTTTCTTGAACATACCTTTCCCCTATTTCCACTTCCTAAGGGGGCTCCCATACAAAACATTTTTAAAAAATTTGATCCTACCATTCTAACTTACCCTAAAGTGCCCCTAGTGGGGCCAAATGTATGACCGACCTCCATTATTTTATTAATTCCAACATTTTTTGCAAACATACCTACAATGTATCTTTAACCCTTAAGGTGGTCCCCATACATTTCTTTTAATTTTTATAAATTTGTTTTATTAAACCAGCTGCTACCGCCCCTACCGTGCCTCCTAGAGAGGCAAAAATTACGACCAACCCCCATTATTTTTTAGTTACCAACATTTTGTCTGAACATCATAACACCTTATCTCCACTCCTTAAGGGGCTCCCATACATTATAAAAACATGTATTTTTAAAAACTAATAAAAAAATAAAAAAAAATGTATGGGGACCCCCTTAAGAGTTGAAAATAAAGGGTAGGTATATTCTAAGAAAATGTTGGAGTTGAAAAAATATTGTTGGTCGGTCATACATTTTACATCTCTAGGGGCACCCTATGGACAGTTAGAGCGGTAGGAGCAAATTTTATAAAAATGTCATTTTGTATGGGAGCCCCCTTAGGAAGTGGAAATAGGGGTAAGGTATGTTCAAGAAAAATGTTGGGGGCAGAAAATTATTGGAGGTCGGTCTCACATTGCACCCCTCCAGGGGCGTTTCTATGGGAGTTTTGGGGCTTTTGGAGGATTTCTACCTCTTTACGCCCAACTTTGACCCCAATGAGGGGCCATATGGCCCTTCCCCACCGCCCCCATTTTTTGGCTCGTGCTTTCTTTTTCGAACCTAAAAAAATTAGAGGGTATCGCGGATCGAAATCGAAAACTGGTTAGCTATCCCACGCCTAATAGTGCAAATTGAAGAACCGTTTTTTGTGTTCCAAAGTTAAAAAAATTTTTTTTTCATAGATATCCCACTCGCATCCCACTAAGCGACCCCACATCTCTTAAAGGAAATCACCTAAGCTTTCTTTTGAATCAAAAAAAAAAAAAAAAAAAGGGCCCAATTTGAGGAAAAAGTCAAAAAAGTTTTGGATTTTTAAGAAAAAAAATCAAAAATTTTTTTTTTATTTTTTTTTTATTTTTTTTTCGAAAGACTGAAGAAATAGCTATCTAAACTCTTTGGGACACATTTTGCTAAAAGCAATAGGTAAGAAGTAACATGGATGAGAATCAACACCTCTTTGGCCAAAATGTCAAATTTCGACCCCCTCTAACTCAGAGAGTTCTTGACCGATCTCGTTGAAAAATTGTGTCTGAACTACTATCCAATAGGACTAACCTTGGTGCAAATTTCATCCCGATCGGAAGACATCGGTTTCAAAAGTTGTGTCAGTTGACACGAAAACCCCCATATATATTATTGATCCATGATCGATTCTAAGACATTCTATTAATGTCCGTCTGTCCGTCCGTCCGTCTGTCTGTAGATAACACAATGCAGTCCAAAATAAAACAGCTGGACTCCTGAAGTTTGGCACAAATATGTATCATGTTCATAGGCAGGTTAAGTTCGTGAATTAGCAAAATCGGGCAAGGGGGAAAAAAGTTCCCTCTTGAAGAACTGAACCAACCTCTGAAAAAATACACGTTTTTTTAAATTTTTTTGTATTTTTGTTAAATAAATGAAACATTTGGTATATTTATCGCGATGGGTAGGTTCTCTCAACGTCCCCTATTGACTCCATCACCCCCCACCCCAAAACACGCCCCTGAAATTTTTTTTTTACAATTTGGAGGGTATAAGAATTTAACACTCTCACTTGTTTTTTATTTTCGATTTTCAAAAATCGGGAGCCCGGTTTTGTGTGAGGATAGGATAGAAAAAAATTTGACAAAAATATCAGCTCTATAGGTTAAAAATTGCCGTGCCGCACGAACACTAAAGTTTGTTTAAGAGAACAAAATTGGGGAAAAATGAAAAATGTCTTGCTTTATATCTATTTTTTTTAATTTTGATGCGCTGAACGCGAATATCAAAAAAAAAAAAAAATCAAGTAAGAAAGTTATAGTCGGTCAATACCCTACACCAGTGTTTTCCGAAAAACGGGTCCCAAGTTCAAACATGTCCCAAGTTTTGTCAAATCTTTAATAAGTGTAAAACACACTCACAAAACAAATTTGAGTGAAAAATTTCGAAAGAATATCTATTATAATACGGTTATTAGATTCATTTGAGCTACAATTAAAGGGGGCCTTAGTATGGGGGCTAGGTCTAAACATGGACAGATTTTTCAATTTGAATAGGCTTCGTCCTTAGGCCAAGAGAGGTTTAAGTTTCAAATTTCAAGTCAATTGATTAAAAATTGCTAAATCGACTTAAAGAGTGATTCTGAGTCGATCGGTATACTTAAAAGTGGGTTCAGGACCAAACATCAGCACAAACTCATTATACCCCGTACCACAGAGTGGTGTAGGGTATACAAATTGAAATCGGTCGAACAGTTTTCGAGATATCGTTAAAATAAGCAAAAATTTCGGTTTTTTCAACGATAAAGAATTTTTGAAAACCAAATATCAAAATTTAAAATTACGATATCTTAAAAACTGTTCGACCGATTGTAATTTTTTTTCGTATTCAGCTCATAAAAATTAATAAATACGATGTATCGTAAGACATTTTATTATTATTATTTTTTTTTTATTTTGCTCTAATTTTGTTCTCACAAATAAACTTAATGTGCGTGCGCGGCACGGCAATTTTCAGCCGATCGAGCTCATATTTTGGTATACTATTTTTTTTAACTTAACCTAACACAAACTTGGCCTACGATTTTGAAACAGATGAGGTTTCAGTTTTCCCATACATTGCACACTGGGTAATTTGAGCCACTTTTTAGGCCAAAATTAGTTACGGCCAAAGTTTTGGACCGATATGGCTGAAATTTGGAATATAAGAGTTCTTTTTGAGCCCGCACGGCTGGGTTTTTTGATTTTTTAAATGGTGGAATTTTTTAGGGTTGCCACCATATAAAAAATATTAATAAGACTAAATATCTCAAAATCGCACAGACCATTTTTTTTTTGAAACTTGCCACTGTAAAAATAGGCAAGGAGGCAAACAAAATGGCTTATAAGCCATTTGGTTTGGTTTTTCTTGGGAAAGTCGTAAATTTTTCCGTGGGCCTTGTGCTACCTCAACGGCAAATTTATCCAAAAAATTTACTTGAACTTGAAAAAAAAAAATTAATAATTTAATTAATTTAAGCTTTTCGAGATATTCAGTTTTTTCTCTTTTTTTATGTGGTGGCAACCCTAAGAAAGTACCACAATAAAAAAAACCCAAAATCTTAGCTGTGCGTGCTCATGGAAAACTCTTACATTTCAAATTTCAGCTATTTAAAAAAGTGATCCGTCGAGATATTCACATTTTCAAATTTTTTCATATGGTGGCAACCCTAAAATTTCCCTACAAAAAATCAAAAAAACCAGATGTGCGTGCTCGTGAAAAACATTAAAATTCCAAATTTCAGCCATATCGGTCCAAAACTTAAGGTATAATTAATGTTGGCCTAATAAGTTGCTTAAATTGCCAATGTGTGCACTACAAGATGAGGCTGTCTGAAAGAAAATTGATATCTCAAAAAGTGCAAAAAAGTGCAACGGAAAATAAAAAAAAATGAATTCAGAATTATTTTCTTTAAATTTTTCATCAATCAAAAACACGGCACACCACGGCTAACATTATTAAAAGCTTATGCGAAGTTTATATTCATTGAAAAAGTCATTTATTTAAGGTTAAGTTATAATTACACGTTTTGTTAAAAAAAGCAATAACGTCCACCAAAATATTTTGCTATTTTTTTATTACTTAATATGCCCTCTCTTCTCCATATTATACACGATATCCTTCTTTATGTTTAATAGCTGAAAAAATCGTTTGAATTTATATCAAAATTAGGCGTTTTATATTGCACTGTGCACGTTGCTTGAAAATGCCGAATTCGACTGCCCGTCAATCAGTTTATATTTGTTTTTTGGAAAAACCAAATATGCAGTTATTTGCTTTAATATTTTCTAAATCGAACGTAATTAACAAAAACATTATTATTGTTAGTTCGAAAAATGATTTTTGGCCAAGATTTCGGTTCAAATTACCTACTGTGCATTGGAGGTCTATACACAAAAAAACTTTGTCAAATTACTAGAAAAGGTCTCCTAATCCCATTTTACCAATATTTGACAGTTTTCCTTGTTTTTTAACAAATAATTTTCGATCGAAATTTACATTCTTTTTTGTAATTTTACAGTTTTTCTTGTAATTTTACAAATTTCCAAGGTTTTTTGCAAAAAAATCTAGAAAATTTACGAGAATTTCTTGTAAGTTTTATTTCGCCAAAAAAGTTGTAAATTTAAAATTTTATTGGTAAAAATCTTGTAAAATTACAAAAAAGCTCCTCTAGTAAAAATCATTTCGTATATAACCATGTATAAATTTATACAAATATATATTTTTATACATATTGAGATCTTATTATATTTAATTATATAAAAAATCAATCAGATAAGACCAAATTTCGAATCAAATTATATAAAATTTGATATAACTCCTGATACAATTTTATAAAATTTGATACGAGTTTTGGTCTTATCTGAGAAATTTGTTATATAATTTTATATAATTAGATCATTTTATGTAAAATTAGATATATTTGTATCAATTTATACATGGATATATACAAAACCATTTTTACTACGGTCGTAATTTTAACTAGGAATTCTCGTAAAATAGGAGGTAAGTTTTATCGCGTCAAAAATATTTGTAAATTTACAATTTTATTGGTAAAAAGCTAGTAAAATTACAAAATTATTGGTAAAAAGCTTGTAAAATTCCAAGGAATTGTTGTCAAAGAGGAGGTAGCAAAACAAAAGTTACAAACTTTTCTTGTAATTTTACAAGTTTTTTTTTTTGGGTGAAACTAATTTATCAAAATCCGCTATTTTTACTACGGCCCTCGTAGTTTTTTCGCGCTATAATATTTATTTAATAATCAAAAACAACATTAGAGGGTTCTCACGATTGTTTTGTTTAACTTAAAAAGATCGCGAAAAAAATCCAAGCAACTTTATGTTTTAACAAATACAAAAAACAAAAATAAAAAAACGATATGATATTGTTTAACTATACTATAGTGTGTTTTTTATATAATTTTTTGTTTGATATTTTTTTATTGTTTTATTAAGGTTTAAACAAATGAAAATCAAAATACTAGCACTAAGATTTTTATATGGTTGTAAACAGCATTCAGCAAATATAGCTAAAATGTATACGCACTATGGGTCGGTTAATCGAGAGGGTGCTTTTCGTAAAGGAGTATGACATTAAGGTAACACTGAAAGGGGAGGTGCTGTAAGTGGAAATTATGAACGTTACGAAATTTTAAAAAAATTTTAATGTTTGACAATTTTTTTTTGTTATTTCCGGCCCATTATGTCCTATGTTCATTTGTCCGTCGTACACTACATACACCAAACAACCAACCACCATCACTGTGTGCAGTGCAGTAAAAATAATTTTGTGTCAAGGTTTGCACTGTATTACTGAAAAAGGAGTTTTTTTTTTATAGAATTTTTAGATTAATTTCATGATTTTCAAATAGACACAAAATCTAAACTGAAAAATAATATGATCATTGTTGTTACTACATTAATAAAATTAACAAAAAATAAATAAATTGTAGGTACAAAAGTGAGAAACAAACATTAAAAAATGTTTTTCTGTTATAAAAAACACTATTTATTACATCGTCATTAGTAATTTTTTTGTGTTCTTGTTGTAATAAATGAATTAATACAATCATAAGACATAATTAGACTAAAAATTTTACAATACTAAATTTCTTAAGTTAAATATTTGCTTTTGTGAGATATTATAAATATAATTAACAATTTGATTAATTAATTTCTAAATTAACACTTGTATTTTAAGCTACACCATCTACTGATGTAATTCGCTGCAGCTAACAGAAACCTCTTTATTTAAATTTTTACGCTTTTAGAAAGCAAGTGAACTAAAGTATCCAAAAAACCGCCGATTTTCAAAAACCGTTAAACGGTTTACTCGAAAAATCTAAAATTTAAAAACCCGGTTTCGGTTTTTATATAAAAAACCGGTCAAAAAACCGGTAAAAAAACGAAATTTTTTAATTATATAGAAGAAGATAAAATACAAAATTATTTTATTAAATTCACTTAACTTAAAACATGAAAAAACGTTTGGTTTTATATTCTAAAATCATGTTTTAGAAATAAAAAACAATTTTTGAGTTGTGGTTGTGTAAGAGTTTTTGATTATTTTTAATAAAATTTGATTTTTGTTTATTAATGACGTTCGATATTTGTTTTGCAAAATAAAGCTCAAAATTTTGGACCAAAATCGCTGCCAATTTGTTCTATAAATTCTGTGGCAAAAAGGAAGAAGTGCATAAGTCGAGTTATGGTAATCTTGTTTCGTTATTTTTATTTAATTACTCTTTACATATTAACCCCTATCACGATTGTAGAAATAATCTACATCATATTTTTTATTGAAAATGTCAATTAACTTTGATTTTGTATTACAATAATTTTCTTAAAAGTGCTCTGGAAAAAATGATTAAAAAACACTTATGCAGTTTTTCCTTTTTGCCACAGAACTGCAAAGCAGGGAACCAAGCCGATCGGCTCAAAATCGGCGGCGCGCCGCCGCCGACCTATTTTTGACATCTTACGCCGCCGCCGATTTTGTCGGCTCACATCGGCTTAAACCAAGCCGCCGAATCAATCGACTCCGTCAAATAAATCGGCGCGGTGCACCGCGGTGACTTATACCCAATTCACCTTTGGTGTGAATTGGGTATAAGTTCTTGTTGTGAGAACGTAGCCTTATACCCTGCTCTCGCTTACATCTAAAAAAGGTTTTTAAGAAAATACTTTTAGCAATTTCTTTATGCTATTGTAGTATATTGAAAGATCGTCATTAGCTCAATATTCCATTACCATATAGTGTCATTTTATGGAAATAGAATAATGAATTAACGATACGATTTGACGACTATCAAGTTACATAATTACCACACAGGATATTAACCCCATAATCATTATGTGCCAATTTTAAATCATGTCACCAAAATTTTAAAATTAATCAAATTTCAGCAGGAAGTGTTTTTCCGCAATTGTTATCGTACATTTTTAATGAAAACATAATTCCGTCGCGATTTTCCGCCAAACTTCACAATTCACAGATGTGTTTTGAAAAAGAAAATTCTATTTGTAATTTAATTCGAAAATTCTTTTTGTAATTCGAAGATTCCATTTGTATTTCGAAGATTCGACTTGTAATTCGAAAATTCGATTTGTAATTTGAAAATTCAATATCAATTGTAATTCAAAATAGATCAACTGTAATTCGAACAAGTGAGAGTGTTAAGTTCGGCTGTGCAGTGCAAAGTGACACCAATGTTTAAAAATTAAACTGGTTAAACCGACATAAAAACACCGGTTTTTCGAATAACCGAATTTGAATAAAAACCGAAACCGGCCGGGTTTTTGAAAATGAAAAAACCGGTCCACCGGTTTTCGGTTTCGGTTTTGGATACTCTAAAGTGAACATTTAATTTTTTCAGAATGTTTTTTTTTGTTGCTGGGTTCTATATTCTGAATTTCAATCAAAAAGTACCGAAGCACAAATTTTGACAGTCTAAGAATTTAAACTTGTCAGAATGTTTTTTTCGCTGGATGATCCTACATTCACCATTTCAAGTCTCTGGAATCATAATTTCACGAAATAGAAAAAGAACCAAAGTTTCAAAAAAAATTTCATGTTTATAACACCATTACACAGAAAATAAAATCGTCAAATTTAAATTAACAAACAGCAATTGTAAATCAACCAAACATGATATCAACAAAACATTTAATAAAAACGGCCACCTGTTAGTCTATAATACAAAACTTCGATTTTGTTTTTAACAAACTCAGTCAAGTAATTTTATTTCAAAATTATTTTATCATGTCAACAAATAGTTTTTGTGTTTGTTGAATTTCTTTGTTGAAAAAAAAATAAGATTTTTTACGTTTGTCAGATCAACAAATTGTGTTTGTTGAATTTTTTTGTTGAAAAAAAAATTTAAGATTTTGTACGTTTGTCAATACAAATAATAATTTTAGAGAACTATTACAAACTCGTTTATCAATTTTTTTTAAATTTTTTTTCAACAATCAATATTTACAAACGTTACACTCTAAACAAATGAGTCCAGTTTCCTACTATAAATTGGGTAAATTTCAACAAATTCCAATAATATACTACTATAAATGTGTAAATTTCCAATAATTTTTTGGTATAACTACACATTTTGTGTAAATTTACCCAATTTATAGTAGGAAACTGAAATCATTTTAATTAGAGTGTAGTTTATATCACAAATTTCCGTATAGGAGCACTTTCAGTAAAAAGGTTAATTGTATTCACAAATATGGGGGTCAATATAACAATTCGGTTTTTTCTGTGTATTTAAGGAAATCAAAAAAGCATCAACCCTGCAAGCATTTGGAAGAAATATCGCCTGGGAGAAATTGCGGCAATATCTTCTTTTTATCGTAATGAAAAATAATCAAAGTAGTATTTTTGAAAATCTTCTTTTTATCATTTCGAGGATATTAAAGCAATAAATAAAAAAATATATTTCTTTTTTTGTCATTTATAAAGTAGATAAAATTGCCAAATTATCAAAAATTTATCTTCCAGGCGATTTTTCACCTGCGCGATATATTTACGATATCTTCCTTTTATCATACGGATGAAAAAAATACGAAATTAAAATATTTTATTTATTGTCAAAAATATATTTTCTCATCATAATTTATGTAGTCTTTCTGGGATTTTATGCAATAAATGTGAAATAATCAATATAAATCACACAAAAATTCGGGTTTTTTGAGGTAAGCAGTGAATTCGAAAAAATAAAAGCATTAAGTAAGAACGAAACTGCAGCATATAAAAACCGCATATTTTTCTCTTAGGTCCAGCAAATTACATAAATTTAAAATAAGTGGGTCAAGGACAACTTAATAAGCAATTTAAATCTTAGAAGCACTGATCCCGAAAGAAGAAAGAAATATAAAAATGCGCCAAAAGAAGCTTGTTCGTTGTTTAATAATAAATCCTTGTAATAAATCTGAGATTATTTGTAAATTTTTATCAATTAACTTTCATTTAAACACAATAAAGAACATAATTTTATCGACATCTTTATTGTATATTCCTCGAACGTTTAGCTGATTATCTAGCAATATTTTCTAGGTAAAATTTGAATGATATCTTCAAATTGTCTTCCAAATGATTATCTGGCAATATTGCCTATTTATCTTCCAGAAGTATTGCTTTCGTATCTCCTGAACGTATCGCTTTCGGGACACGATTTCTACCAACGGGTGTTTCTTCCGCAATACGAAGAAGATATCCCCCGCAATACAATTTATCTTCCAGGCGATACGCTAGCGTATCTTCTTCGTATCGAAATGCTTGCAGGGAAAGTACAATTTTTACGCTATTTCGGAATATTTTGAAATCGTATGTGAGTGTACTTTGTAATCTTATCAAATCGGATTACTCCGTCCGACAAAAAGAACAAAAAATTCCTTAAACACGAACTGGATAATATACGTTTGAAACTAGAGACTAACAGGCCTATTCACAGTTATGACTAATTTTATTATTTTCAAACTCCATATTCCCTGTGTTTGTTGTAAACACAATCATAAAAAGTCTCAAAATTTAAAATTATTTGTCAATTTTGAGACGATGTGGGTAGCAGGTCTTTATTTTTTTGAAATTTTCAAACAAAATTTGAATTTTCTTATGATTGTTTACAACAACCACATGGACAAAATTGAGTTATGATTGAGGTATGACTTTTTTTGTGAATAGGCCCCTAAATGTAGTAAATCTGCATTTACAGTTTTTCATTTCGTGGTCCTGTTTCCTTTTAAAAGGACTCCAAAATTTTAGAGGATTAATTTTTGTAAAATATTTTTTAAATATTTGTACTTTTCCTAGGATGCCACTAATGGTGGCAAATTAACGAAGAGGATTTCCGCTAATTTTCCCAATTTATTATTTTGTCATATCAGAAAAAAAGGAGGTTAGTATTGTCCTTTCAAAACTTTGTCCTTAAATATCATTAAAAATTTTAAACAAAATATTTTAAAAGTACATTATTTACACCCTGTTTCCTGATATGGCAAAATAAAAAACATGGAAAAATTTGCGAAGATTCTTCTCTTTTATTTGCAATTATAAGTGACATTATAAGACAAGTACAAATATTTTAAAAATATTTTACAAAATGTCACCCTTTAAAAATTTAGAGTTCTTTTAAAAGGAAACAGGATAACGAAATGAAAAACTGTAAATGCAGTTTTACTCCATTTGATCTTTACATTCAGACGTATATCATCCGGTCAATGTTTAAAATTGGCTGTCGCACGGTGCTATTATTAGACCATATTTGAGCTCCGACCCATTTTGAAATTTTGAACGATATTCTGAAAATCGGTCTATAACAACAAAAATAAGTCAATTTCGCTTAAATTTTATAGATATCAGACTTCTAATAAAGATCTAACAAAGAAATATCCAATCGATCCATGTTTGGACTTGGGATCCATTTTTTGGAATGCAAGGGTATAGGGTATTATATGGTCAGTCTTGACCGACTGTATTATTCTTACTTGTTTTCAAATTTCAATTAATATTTTTCGTATTACAGTTGATTTTTTGAGAATAACAAATTGTCTTTTACGAATTTTAATTATACTCTTAGAATAACATGATTCTTTACGAATTACAATTGATCAATTTTGAATTTCAATATATCTTTTTCGAAATACAGTTGATCCTTTTTGTTTTTTTTTGAATTTCAATTAATCTTTTACGAATTTCAATTGATCAAATTTGGATTTCAATTGATTTTCTTTGCCGAAATTAAATTTATCTTTAACGAATTTCAATTTATTTTTTTCGAATTACAAATTGATATTTTTCGAATTTCAGTTGATCATTTACAAATTAAAATTGATAATTTACAAATTACAATTGATATTTTTCGAATTTCAGCTAATCTTTTAAGAATTAAAATTGATTTTCTTCGAATTTCAATTTTAGTTCATCTTTTGAAGAATTACAGTTGATGTTTTACGAACTTCAATTAACCTTTTATGAATTACAATTGACCTTTTACGAATACAATTAATCTTTTAAGAATTGCAATTAATCTCTTACAAATTACTATTCAGCTTTAACGAATTTTATTTGATCTTTTCGAATTTCAATTGAAATCTTAATATTTAAATATACTTTTTTGTAGAATTCCAATCGATATGTAACGATTTTCAATTGATCTTTTACGAATTACAATTAATCTATTACAAATTTCAATTGATTTTTTTCAAATTTTAAATTGATTATGTCATCAAACCTATTGAACGTTTTTTTTTTTAAATAGAAAATTTTTACATTTACACAAAAACATTTACAATTTAATTTATAAAGTACTCAAGTTGTCCTAATTTCTATTTCTTAGGAGTATGAACGTGGCTGTCTTATTTTTTTTTTCTCTAATAATCCAAGTACCGGCCAGGTTAATGTACTCATTAAAGTAAAGTTTTTTATTATTATTGATCATCATTATTGTGAGTGACTGTTATTAAAATCGTGTCTACATATGGTGCTCTTTTTCACCTTAAAAAAGCTTATTACATGATTATGAGTAGAAATGCGAGTGTACGAAGAAAAAAATTTATTGTTGGTTGATTTTTCAAATACTGCGTAGGTTTTTTTTATTCATAATGAAATCGCACACATATTAGAAATGTAGTAATGGATGTAGGTCTTTAATATATATGTAAAATTTTCAAATAGGATGGTATTTATTTTGTAATCCTTTTAATTTAAAGATATGTGATTTACAAAAAAAGCACCTATTATTACTGAACAACGTTTCAATATCAAAATACATGGGAATTCGTTGCAGAATGGAATGATGTTCGTGTTTCAGAAACTGTGGGTAAATTTCAGATAATTTACATTCAAAAAATAACCTTCTCAACTTACTAGAAAAAGTCTCGTATTCCCATTTTATCAATATTTTACAGATTTCCTTGATTTTTAACAAAAAATTTTTGATCGAAATTTAAATTTTTTTGGGAATTTTCAAATTTTAGTTGTAAAGGTCCAAATTTTTAAGGTGATTTTACAAAAAGAAAATATCTAGTTAAATTACGAGAATTCCTTGTTAGTTTTAAATAAATAAAATATTTCTTCTATAGTTTTACTGTTCTTCAATACAAAATAACTGAATATTCACTAGTTTTTTAATGTTTTGGTTAGTCATTAAATTAGCATTTAAAATTAACTGTAATGTGTTTTTATTTTAAATTAAAAAAACAGTGGAATGGTTTTTAAATAAAATTTCATTTGTTTTAAGTGTATATTCACTGGAATTTACCTACATAATTCTTTGAGTGTACCATTTTATTGGTACAAATCTTGTAAAATTACGAAAAAGCTCTTAATTTTTAATAGGAATTCTCGTATAATTTTATGGCGTCAAAAAAGTAGTAAATTTACAATTTTATTGGTAAAAAGTTTTTAAAATTACAATATTTTTAGTAAAAAGATTGTAAAATTACTAGGAATTCTTGTGAAATATCAGGTAGCAAAAAATAAAAATAACAATATTTTAAATAGGTTTTTTCTAGCTCGAGGTCATTATTTCCTTTACTAATTAAAACTATGATATCGAACTGGAAAAAAACCTACTCAAAATATAATATTTTAAAGGTCGAATTAAACGATTTTTATTTTTTAATAAAAATTAGTCAGAATTTTAAAAATAACAAGTTTTTATTGTCATTTTACAAGATTTTTTTTGAGTGTATGTTTATTGAGAAAATGTGTTTTGGAAATTTTTGTATACCCTCCACTTAGCGATAGAGGGTATATATAAGTTTGTCATTCCGTTTGTAACTCATCGAAATATCGGTCGGGGACCCCATAAAGTATATATATTCATGATGCCCGATCGATTTTAAGACATTCTAGCGATGTCTGTCTGTGGAAAATGCTATCACGGACAAAATATTGCACAGAGATGACTGAAACTTAACATATTTATTGGAAGTTCTCCTGAGAAGTTTGGTATTGCATTTGAGCAATATCGGTTCAGCAGTTCAAAAGCTATGAACGAAAATGTAAGCACACCTCAAAAATTTCAGTACATTCAACATAACCTAAATATACAAAATGCTTTAATTCGGCTTCTGGTTGACATATGTGAACATAATTGAACACCAAATGGTATTTAAACAAGTACGAACATATTTTTTGACAAAAAAAGAAAAAAATGGCGGGTTTTTTATTTTTACCAAAGTTTTGTTTTCAAATTTTTTTTTTTTAAAAGTTATTTCCTTTTGAATAAAGTTTTTTGCAATAATCTTTTTGAAATTGTGGAGGGCAGGGTTGCCAGAATTGTTGGGTACAAAATCGTAAAAAATTTACGATTTTTATAAAAAAAATCGTCAAAATCGTCATCCCATTTGCAAAAATCGTCAAAAAATCGTCAAAATAAAAAAGGTATATTTATCATTGATTAAAGATTCAAGCGATGTCCGACCGTCTCACAGTGTTGTGACCTTGGCCATAAATGGTCAAACTAAATGTCTTAAAACTTAAGGTTATATGAATTTTATTTTAAGAAAACATCATAAATAAAACAAATCCAAAACAGTTTATAGATATCTTTAATAGTTTTTATGTTACATGTCCCTAAAGTTGAACTTTTTGAACTATATCATATTTTGGTTTTAAAATCTTTGAAATCCATGTGTACTTGTATCAGTTAAATAATTATATTGCATTTAAAATTTGACCTTATTGGTAATGAAGTTTTAAGTTAGATATGTTGCTTGTATGATAATGCTGTTTTGGTCGACATAAATTAATTATATGGCAAGTAACGCTGTTATAAAGTGAGTTCCTAAGAAAATACTAATTTATTTTGCAAATTTCATATTTGATAGTCAGCCATTTTTGTGGCCCTCATTGGCGCGCTTAGTTCTTTGCAGAAAATATTGGTATAAGTATGTAGATTACAAATAACAAAAGAACTTGTCCACGTTTTTCCACTTTTTTTTTTAATCAATTTTTTTTTGTGGGAACCCGAATATAAATTTGGAAATTTTTTTAACGAAAACACCAAAATGCAGCAGTTGTCCTTGATAATTTGAAATGTATTGCGAAAAATAGTTATGGAACACATATAATAAATCGGAATGCAAAATGAATTGGTCGGTTAAATTTTAAATTTTATTTAATTTGGTCCAAAAACCATTATTTGTCATCCAGGCCTGACACAAATTAGATGCTTGGCTAGACACCAGTTGTACATTAAAAGATGCAGACTTTTATTTAGAAAGATTTTGTTGAGGAAGTACTACGTTGTACTATATTTTTACTTGCTTATTTTATAACGGTCTTTTAGAGATAGGCATATCCCTGCTTAAACTTAAAAAAAAAATATTTAACGTATTGTAAATACTACGTGCAAAAATGTTGTGAATTATTGATAGTTTTAAAGTCAAAGGATTTCCCTGAATTTTCTCAAGTCTTTAAAAAAGGATATTTATGCGCTAAGAATACCCTAAGGATAGGTTAAGGATAATCCTTGCTTCAATTATACTAAAATAAGGTATTTTCAACATTATCAGAACAGAATTTCATGAAGTACGAAGGATTTTTTAAACTTTTTTTTAAATGTTTTAAGGACATTTTCAATATACGTATTACATCCTTGCTTCAATTTTTTCATTTGATTAAGATAAAAGGTATATTATAAGTGTTGCGGATGCAAAAATTCATGAAGGAATTTGAATTTTGAACTTTTTCTTGACTTTTTTAAAAAGGACATTTTCGAGGAGGGCGTATCCTTGTTCCGATTTGCACAAATTTGGGCAAATACATTGAGCATATTATAACAGTTGGATTTTCAAAATTTTATGAAATAACTGCAATTTTTACCCTTTTTCTGAACGTTATTATAATAAGGACATTTTTGAGCTAGGCGTATCCTTGCTCCGAATTAGACAAAATTTTGTAGAATAATTAATGGCATTATGGGTAATAACTACAATAAATAACATGAAGATTAAAGCATTAGTTTTCGTTTTATGCCGTATTTTAATTTCAGGATATACGGCAAGGATACGAATCCTTGGGCGGATATTGACCAAATTCAAAATTTTTCTTGATCTTATCGATCTTAACAAGTGTTCCAAATTTTAACGCTCTAACTTAACTCCTTCTATTTTTGGCCACTCTTTACATGAAGACGCAACACTGTGCGTCTGTTGAAGACATGATGCAGTCCAAACCAAAAGAGCTAAATACATGCAGTTTGGCAGAAATATATCTTATGGCGATTGGATGGTTCAGTTTGAAAATTGACAAAACAAACCAGGGAGAACAAAGTTCACCCTAGTAAAACTGAACCTACCTCCGAAATGTTCTCTTTATATTTTTTGTTCACCTTCTTAAACATATGAAATATTTTTATGAAAGAAAAGATCATGCAGTTGGGTCAAGTTAATTAAAAAATATATTTTTTTCCGTCCGCCCTTTTCCGTCCGACACTTTCATACAAAAATAATGATAAAATTGCGTAAATATCATAATTAATCAAATTGTTAACATTTATTACGAAAAGAAAGGTGTCCTCCGCCAAAAAAACCCCCTATAATTTTTTTACCTTTTGTAGGGAAAAAGGGAATGTAACTCTCACTTGTTCCCTTTGTCCCTTTTTGTACAAAAATATTGGCGGACACTTTTTTTTACTAACAAAAAGCAAAAAATATTCATTGAATACTAAAGTTTCATTAAAAAAATTTTAAAGAGTAGACAAAATTGACAGGTTTTTGTTATTTTTAAAAATCGTCATTTTTTTGGGCAAAAATCGTCAAATCGTCATTTTGCTATTTTGGGGAGTAAAAATCGTCAAAATGCAGAGAAATCGTCAAATCTGGCAACAGTGGTGGAGGGTATTACTACATTCGGCAAGGCCAAATTTAACTTTTTTACTTGTTTTATTTTATTTTGGGTCATTATACCCTACACCACTCTGTGGTACAGGGTATAATGACTTTGTGCTGATGTTTGTAACTACCCGAAATATTGGTCCTAGACCCACTTTTAAGTATACCGATCGACTCAGAATAACTTTTTAAGTCATTCTAGCGATGTCCGTCTGTCTGTCCGTCCATGTAAACACGATACATGGCAATTATAAATCGATTTGGTTGAAACTTGAAACTTAAGCTTCGTTTAACCTAAGGATGAAACCTATTGAAATTGGAATAAATTAAAGCTGTTTGTTGGCAACAAATATATGCTTATTTCACTCAAATTTAGTTTTCGAGTGTTTTTTACACTTATTAAAGATTTGACAAAAGTTAGATCCAATCGGTCCATGTTTGAACTTGGGACCCATTTTCCCGGAAACACTGGTGTAGGGTATTATATGGTTGGTCCTGACCGACTATAATTTTCTTACTTGTTTTTTGTTTTATTCTTGGACTTTTTTTCGGTAATTTTGGGCGAAGTTTCGTATTTTTCTTTTTGGGTTCTTTTTCATATTTTTTGGGCAATGTTGCATTTGGGCGATTTTTCATAAAATTTTTTTGTGCGATTTTGCCTACAGCTAAAAATGTAGCTTGAGTTAAAAAAAATCAAAAAATTTGGGAAACCTTAAACTAATCGTACAAAACAACCTTAAACTAATCGGAAACCTTAAACTAATCGTACAAAACAAAAAAAAAAAAAAAACAAAATGTAGAAAAAAAGAAAAGTTTAAGGAGTCAACTCACAACCGGTCACCGGACCGATACCATTCTCCGCAAGCCGTAGCTGATCCATTTTAAATTACACCATCCGACAAAAAATAAAAAAGTCGTTAAACACGAACTGGTTAATATACATTTGTAACTAGAGACTAAATGTAGTTAAACTGCATTTTTAGCTTTTCATTTAGTGATCCTGTTTCCTTTTAAAAGGACTTCAAGGTTTTAGAGTATTACTTTTTTTTTAATATTTATGCTTGTTCTAGAATGCCAATAGTGATAGAAAATGAGAGAGGAGGATCTCCCCTAATTTTTCTATTTTTACATATCAGGAAAAAGGAGATAAGTTACAACCTTTCAAAACTTTATCCCTTAATATCATTTAAAATTTTCAACAAAATATTTTGATAAAGTTTTCAAAGGACTTTATTCACATCCTTTTATTTTAATATGGCACAAGAAAACAAAAATGAAGAAATTAGGGGAGATCCTGCTCTTTCATTTACCATCACCATTGGCATTCTAGGACAAGTACAAATATTTCAGAAATATTTTACAAAATGTATCATTTAAAACTTTAAAGTCCTTTTAAAAGGAAACAGCATCACGAAATGAAAAACTGTAAATGCAGTTTTATTCCATTTGATCTCTACTTTCAGACATATATCATCCGGTTCATGTTTAATATTGGCTGTTGGACGGTATTATTTGCCTTTTGTAAAAAGTGGCCCCCTATTGCCTGTACGTAGTACTTATTCGTTAAGTACGCGTAGTTTTTTTTGTTTGTTTGTAGTTTAGCACTCTAGATATTGTTATGAAGGTACTACTAATATGTGCCATATCTTTTTTTAGCTGTAAAAAAACTTTACAACAATTACAATAGAAAACACCTACATTGATTGTGGATGGGGGATACTCCACACCCTCCTACCAATTCCCTTTAACCCTATCGCGCTAGCTTAGTAAATATTTGTGTATGAGTTTGAATTTTTTTATAGGTGCGTGCTTTATTTTTTTTTAGCTTTTTTTGTAGTTTTACTTTTTATTATAACATGCGTAAATGTTTTTTTTTTTTGCTATGTTGTATACATATTTGTATCTATTATTTGTCTATTAAAGTTTACAACGTAAATAGTTGTGATGTTGTTGTTGCTGTCTTAATTTTTATATCTATAACGGTACTATTGGTTTTACCTTAGCTGTCATATAACTCATATGTATTACATATCGACGGTGTCATTGCAAAACATGCTAAGTCGACATAGCATGTTTTGCTGGGAATAGCGTTACTAAATTTGTCGTTTGTTAACTTAGATTCTGTAAAATTTTGGTAATGATAGGACTATCCTATCCTAATTTAAAAAGTTTAAAAAACTTCCTTTGTAAATGTTGTAAGTCCACTTATTGTTAGCATGATTTGTTTCTATTTTTTTTGTTTATGCTAAGTGTTCATTCTTTTTCTGTTTTATGCTAAGTGTTTCTTTCTTAGCCCTTTGACGACCATACATTTTCTGCCAAAGCGATTTTCGGCTGTAGGCAAAATCGCCCAAAGAAAAACCGCCCAAAAAATTTTATGAAAAATCGCCCAAATGCAAAATCGCCCAAATGCAAAATCGCCCAAAAAATATGAAAAATGGCCCAAAAAGAAAAATACGAAACTTCGCCCAAAATTAACGAAAAAAAGCCCAAAAACGAAATGAAAAATGGCCCAAAATAAAAAATATTTTTTCTAACACATTTTTTCCAAAGCACATACTACACAGAAAACTTTCTTTTGCGGAGAGGGTGGGTCTAAGGCATGGAGTTTGTAATCTCTAAGCCCGGCCGAAGGCCGGTTACGCAGAATCATTTTAAGACAAAGACAAAAACTTTTAAGATAAGACTATAGGTTACGTGTTTATTATTTATTTTTATAGATCGTTGTTTTGAGAATACAGCCCGTAAAATCCATAAGTAATTGATGTAAAAGTTTTAAGTGTGAAACTTAAATTTTAACGAAATAAAAAAAATTGTAAATAATTTCGATCAAAGCGCCGCAGGCGAAAATTTTACCAACAAATTTTAACAAAAAATCGCGCGATTTTTTGTTAAAATTTGTTGGTAAAATTTTTCGCCTGCGGAGCTTTCATCGGAGTTGCATACTGTTTTTAAATTCATTACTTTTGATTTTCTACTGTGCTGCGAAAGATAGCGTGGTAATCTGCAAGTAAGAGCAGGGGTTTTGGGTTCGATTCCCACCAAAGCCTTTGTATGTTAGTAACAACGGAACGGTTTTACTTCAGCTTATTCTTGGTTAGTTCAATATATAATTTACAAAAAAAAAAAACACGATATGCGTTTTCTGTTTCTAAAAATAATAATATACTGATTTATTGTGACATACATACATATTTCAGTTTTGACATTTTAAGATTTTGACAAAAAATAAATCCAAAATAAAATTGGGCAATTTTTCATATATAATTTTTGGGTAATTTTTCGTAATGAAAAATCACCCAATTTTTAAATTCAAAATTTTGCCCAAAAACTATGAAAATTTGCCCAAAAATGTTGGGTAACTTTTCATATGAAATATGACCCAAATTTGTATGAAAAATTTTTGGGCGAATTTTCGTTTTCGTTTTTGGGCCATTTTTCTTTGGGCGATTTTGCCTACAGCCGCGATTTTCATTTTCTGTTCACTGTCGTGATCCTAATAATAGTTATAAAACAAAAAATTGGACCCCTAACCCCTCTCGACACGTAAAGATCCTTTTGTGCCTAAAATAGAGATTATTATTTTACAAACTTTGAGTGCTTGCAGTGAGAAAGTGGATCGAGTTAGAGACTTACTAAAAACCAGACTTTTGTTGTCCGAACACTATTCTATAATTCATCTTTTAGCACATTTACCCTATCTTTTACCCGAACAAAAATAATCGCCAAAAACTCTGTGGCAAGTATACTTGCCTGTGGTTGTTAAAGGGTTAGTAGTAAAAAAAAGAATTTTGATATTAAATTTTTTCTGAACTAAAACATGCTATCTGAACTTAGAATATCAATGAAAGTTTCTTTAATTTACTACAAAATCATATTACAATTGTGATTCGAACACAGAAGGTCTCAAGCAGAGATGGGCGCGTGATTGATTTTTGACTCACATTAACTCACCCTCGCGACAGGAATTTTTGAATCACGCTCATTCACTCACAAACATATTTTTTCTATTCACACTCACTCACAATCACGTGAGTAAATTTAATACAACTCACACTCACGTGCACTCACGCAGGCTTCACTCACACTCAATTTGACTCACACTCATGAAACTCCTATTTACACCAAAAAAAATTCAAAAATTAAAATTTCGAAAATTTTTCACAATTTTCAGCAAAATTTTCAGTGAATTTTTAATTTTTATACCCTACACCACTCTGTGGTACAGGGTATAATGAGTTTGTGCTGATGTTTGTAACTACCCGAAATATTGGTCCTAGACCTACCTTCAAGTATACCGATCGACTCAGAATGACTTTTTGAGTCGATTTTGCGATGCCCGTCCGTCCGTCTGTCCATCTATCGGTTTAAGCACGATACAGGTCGCAATTTTCTATCAATTGACTTGAAATTTAAAACATAAGCATCTTTTGGGCCAAGGACGAAGACTATTGAAATTGGAGAAAGTCGGTCCATGTTAAGACCTATTATAATAATTACTGTATTATAATAGATATCGCTTTAAAATTTAGTAGGTAATCAAACTTTGTATGCACTTCAAATTTCAAAGGAATCGGGTCAGTCCTTCTGGTAGTCCCCATACAAACCACCTTCCCGATATTCACATAATTCCCTCAAAATTCATGAAAATGGAAATATTTGATAAAAATTTTATTTTTAGGTGTTAAACGTGTACTTTAGTAACCTAATCAAATCGGAATATAATTGGACCATTTTTGGACTTAAAGGGAAGTCTCCCTGGTGTCACCCTCCGATCTTCATGAAATTTGGAGATGTTGTTAAGAACGAAAATTAATTCGACACGTATTTTTTTTTAGCGGCCTAAACTCATTTTTGGTGGGGGGGTCGATTTGTATAGGGGGAAATTGACCTTTTTCAGTTTTTTACGATTTACGCCTATTTAAACAAAATTAATATAGGCACTTGTGGTATCAGATTAAAGGTATTAAAAATACCTATCTAATGGTGCTAACAACGGGCCAAAGAAGTTAATATTTTTCGACTTATTGACAAAAATGTCCTAAAATTTTGGTATTTTGGTCAATATGACGAAAAGTTGTGCATGTTTGGACACGTTCTTAGCACACGTAGATAGGTTTTCCAAAGACCTTTCATTTGATATGTAACATGACTAGGTTTCTTTGCATAATATAGGAGATAAACGAAAAAAACTGAAAAATGACCTTGTCTTTCCCCCTCCCTTTTACCCCCTAAATATGAATTTGGGCCGCTAAAAAAAAATACGTGTCCCTTTATTTTTTCTGATCTACAAAATAAAACCAATTCCATAAAGATCCGCGGGTGACACTAGGGAGACTTCCCTTGTTAGTCCCCCATATAAAAATTTCGACCGAAATATCGCCATATTCAATTAAATCGGTTTATTGACAAAAAAAACAAATTTCAAAAAAAATTTGATCTGTGTGTGTTTTCTACACTAAATAAAGATCTAACAAAAGACAGATCCAATCGGTCCATGTTTGGACTTGGGACCCATTTTACGGAAAACACTGGTGTAGGGTATCATATGGTCGGTCTTGACCGACTATAACTTTCTTACTTGTTTTTTTGCTGTTTTCGGGACGAAATCTTAAGTAAAGCCAAATTTTACAATTTTTTTGTTGCTTTTTTGGTAAGAAAGGAAATATAAAGAAAAAATAAATCACGCAAACTCACGCGAAAAAATTTACTCACGCACACTCACTCACAATCACGTGAGTGAATTAAGTCACATTCACGCGTGATCCCGCTTGAATCATGTGAATCATGCTCTAATCTGCTCATGTGCCCATCTCTAGTCTCAAGGTTCTATCTCATACCGCTCCCGAGATATCGTCAATAAACTTTGAAGGCGATTATCTCATCTTCTTTTTAGACTTAGCATGTTTTAAAATGGAGCCGTCGATGTATATGTTTTTCAGATATGAGCATAAAAATAGCACTAACAATTTCAAACTACACTAAGAAAAATGAAATCAAGCTAACACTTGATTTGGACATTTATACCGTACAATGGACTATTTAAATTCTGAGCGCCATGAACTTGCCTAAAAATTTCCTTATTTTAGGCTTGTCCCTCAACTTAGTTCAAGCAAACAAACTCATTTTAGAAGTAAAACAGTCCAAGAAGTCAACAAAGTTTGTTTTCAATTGATCAAACAACATTTTAAAAATGAAATAAAAAATGTTGTTTTAAAAATGTTTTATGTTCAGATCAAAGGTGAACATAATCAAATTAAAACGATAGCAATGTAATATTTAAAATTGATAAACTTTGATTTAAAAATGATTCTTGATTGGGTGTTTTATATTTATCTTTAGATATTCCGATTATTTTTTTATTAGAGAATAAATATTATTTTTTTCTACCTTTATAGCTCAATGTAATTTTTATTTTACTAGACACATCACAATATTCTCATAGAATAATTTTTAAGGAAATCATTTAACTTTTCTGAGATTCGGAGAATTTCTTATACGGAAAATGTTTCAGAATCTGAGAATTTTTCTACTGCGGAAAACGATTCAGATTCTGGATATTTTTTAGACGAAAAATTTCTCAGAATCTGAGATTTTTTTTACAAAAAAAAAAATGTCTTAAGTGTCTGAGAATTTTTCTATACCAGAAAATGATTTAGACTATAGCATTTTTCTGAAAAGAAAAAAATCTCACAATCCGAGATTTTTTGTTCGAATCTGAAAGTTTTTCTTTATGAAAAAAAAAATGTTTAAAAATCTAAGAATTTTGCAATACGAAAAATGTTTTTAGAATCTGAGAATTTTTCTATGCGAAAAATATCTCAGAATCTGAGAAATTATGAAAAATGTTTCAAAATCAGATTTTTTTTAGCCTGGCGCTATTGTTCAAACGTCACTGTTTATGTTCCTAAGCTTGTTAAATTTTTTTTGATAATTCGTGGTTAATAGTAGTTACCAATCTATACATATTTATATTGATAGGCTTATTTGATTGACATTAGGTATTAGAGAGAAAAAATGTGTATATTGTGTTCATATATTACGAGCAATATATGCTCATTAGGGCATCCCGTCGAATCTAAACTTTCGAATTTCGTGTCGTAATAGCAGCCAAACGATGGCCACGAAATAGCTAACTGTGGGAAAATTTATGAATATTTTTGCAAGTGCATTTTCAGTCGGCAACCAGCGGTCAAAGTTTGAAGAATTGACAGTTGTCGACCAAAATTCATGTCCGAAGTTTTCAACCAAATCCGGTTCAAAAATTAAGAATTTTTGCGTCCTTTAAAAAAAAAATATTTAAAAAATTCTACAATAGTGGTTTTTGTCCACAAATTTTGATTTTAAAACATAAACACTATCTTTTAACCAAATTGGTCTTAAAAGTTGAACAATTTTGGTCCAAAAATGCTGATCAGCATTTGTGGACTAAAAACGATGATCAGCATTTTTAAACCAAAATCGCGTTTTTATAATTTATCAATAACATTTTCCAATTTTTTGGACCAATTTGGATAAAAAATAATTTTTATGTTTAAAAATCAGCATCTGAGGACCAAAATCGCTATTTTGGAATTTCTTAAAATATTTTTGCCAAAAATTTCTAATTTTTGAGCCGTATTTAGTCATAAAATTGAGACAAAAATTTTAGTCAAAAACCATAATTTTTTTAAACTTTGACCTCTAATTGCCGACTGAAAAATGTTTCCACAATCAGTTCTTCCATGGCCATCGTTTGGCAGGTATTATGACACGAAGTTCGAAAGTTAAGATTTGACGGGACGCCCTAATGCTCTTGCCGGCATATGTACAATTTCATACATATTTTTTATTTTGATAATTTTCGATGTAATCATGAAATCACCCTTTTATGGAGAATAATTTTTACAATCTAATAAATGTAATTTTTGCGTTTTTGCCATATATATTTTTTTTGTTATGTGCTTACAATTATACATACTTTGAAGGAACGTTTCCTAAGTGTCATACTCTAAAGTTAAAATAAGAGGATGCAAATATTTTGAGCACACAAAATAATGAAACATGGGCAGTTTTCTGGGTTAAATGGGAAAATATATTTTGTATAAATTAACTTAGATACATTTTTAAAAATGATTTTTTTTACTCAAAAACTTAGATAATTTATCTAATAACACTTTACCGGTTAAACTCGCTAATTGAAATTTACAAAAAATGGCGATTTTTTACGTTCAAGAAATTTGTTTAAAAAAATCTCAATTTTATTTTCCCTTGACCCTTTCATAGAGCATGCGGCAGTCTTTGACAGGGTCAAGGAAAATAAATTTTGTACGTTTTTAAAAAAGCCATTTTTTGCAAATTTTAAAAATAGCGATATCTTGAAAACCGTTCTACCGATTTAACTTGGATCGGTTTAATTTATTTCAATTAGCCTCAAAGTTGTAAGGACTGTCTCAAGCTCTATGAAAATCATGGGAAAAAGTTTTTTAGATTTGTTTTTTAAAAATTTATTAAACGTAGGAAAAAGCAGCCATTCTTTCAAATTTCAAATTGCGATATCTTGAAAACCCTTCAACCGATTTTAATATTTTTTTGATATTTTTTCGCAGCGCATCGAAACTAAAAAATATGATGTTTCGCAACACATAATTTATTTTTTTTTATTTTAAAAAATCCAAAACTTTGATCACCGGACGCCACTGGTTTATTTAATCCGATTTTCCTCAAGTTTTTCTCATATAAGTTGTAGGCCCAGTAGAAAAAAAAACTTCTTTGCCATACAAAAATAATGTCAGTCTATTGCCCCCAAACCATATTGGTTTCCTCCAAACAAATAACAATTATTTTTAATCCATAATGGCTCATTGCCCTTTTCTTAAACATTAAATCTGCTGGAAGATCCTACTTGTCAAATTTTAAGATTTTGGAGCACAAGTTTAATGGTTTTAAATATGTACAAATTTTCACTTTTATGTCCTCTTAGAATCAAAATTTCTATAAACTTCCTTTTTCCAGAATGTTTTCTTTGCTGGATGATCCGAGATTTAAAATTTCGAGTTTTAAGAAATCGAATAAGTACCAAAGTGCAGTTTTCCACCCGCTTATAGCCTCTTAGAGTTAGAAACTCCTAAAAGTCTTTCCGATGGATGGAATGTAGGATAATTTCAAAAATCCAGTTTTTTGATCATTATTTCAGGAGATCCAAAAACTTTTAAAGTTCATTTTTACCCACTTATTGTTAGAATGAAAATTTAACAAAAAGTAATTTTGTCATAATGTTTTATGTCTGTATTATGAAATGTGGAATGCATTTCATTTTCTTTATCCATTTTATCAGGAGATAGAAATAGCACCAAAGTACTAGTTTTTACCTCTTTAAAAAATATAAATTTCAAAGAGATATTTAGATTTTTTTAGGCTGAAGTATCCCACGTTTAAAATTTCTAATACCAATATTTGAGGCGATAAAAAGTACTAAAGTACATTATTTTACCCTTTTTTGTCTTCTTATAGTCGGAATTTTCAAAAAGTACTTTTTTCAAAATGTTTATTCCGCCGGAGGATTTTTTCCTGAATTTAAGTTTTTAGGACCATTATTGTAGAATCCCTTAGCATCGGATTTTCCTAAAACCCAGACTTAGATAATAATCACAATTGGAGCGGGAAGCGTTTTTCCGCAATTGCTTAATTTCGTTTTATATGAAAACAAAATTCCGCCGCGTTTTTCCGCCAAACTAGATTAAATTCTATTTTTATGAGGGCAATTGCAGAAAACCGCTTGCCTCTCCAATTGTGATTATTATCTTACAATTAGTGACTCTTCTCCGAGAGGTGAACCTATTTTCCAAATTTTGGACTGTGCGATGATGAATTAGTCACTCAGTAAGTCAGTCACTACACTCTTCTATATGTATAAATAAATTTCATTAAAATCGCTCGGCATTGGGATACCTTCCTTATAAGTTTGCCAAAAGTTTACAACTACGACATTTACACCATTTTATATTACATTTTAGAAATTTTTTTCATTAACAATAAAAAATTCTGTTAACAAACTAAACTCTAATAAAATGAGTTCAGTTTCTTACTATAAATTGGGTAAATTTCAACAAACTTGAATTATTTACTACTATAAATTGAGTAAACTTAAATTTTAAGTAAAATTACACATTTTGTTTAAATTTACCCAATTTATAGCAGGAAACTGAAATCATTTTAATTAGAGTGTACACACAAAAAATTTTATTTCCAAATAAAATTGCGTTTAAAACAATCATGTCGCAACTAAACTTAAGATTGACACAACTGAAAAAAATCAGCTGCACACAGAAAAATAAATGCCCAACTGAATTTTTTAGTTGTATCAATTCAAAATTCAGTTGCTGCTACTATATTCGTCTGGGATAACCGAATGTTGTGGTTGTTTCAATTGAAATCGAGTAATGTAAAACAAATTCTGTTGTGACTAACGATATTGAACTTATATAACAACTTATATGCAATTGCATCAACCAAATTTTTGTTGAACCAACTGAATTTCTTTTCTAAGTGTGAAAATTTATTTTTTTGTGTCTAACTTAGAGTATCCAAAAAACCGTCGATATTCAAAAACCGGTTTCAGTTTCGGGTTTTACATAAAATACCGGTTTTTTGATAATTTTAGAATTATATTAAAAAAAAAACGAAATTTGTTAAATAAATCGAAGAAAATAAGATACAAAATTATTTTATTAACTTCACTTTAAACATAAAAAACGTTTGGTTTTATATTATAAAATAATCAGGGTGTTCACTTCAGAAATTTTTGGCCCTTGCAACAGTGCAATATTGCAACTTTTTTTTTAAATTTTTTTTTATAAAATTATTATTTTTTTATTACCTTTTATATGATGCGTCGTTGCAAGAAAATATACGCAATTTATTTTATCAGTCATACAATTGCTTCTATTCATAAAAAAAAACTAGCAAAAAAATTCCGTAATTTTGCAAGACTAAAATTTCTGACGTGTTAAAGTTTTTGATTATTTTCCATAAAATTGATTGATTTTTGATAAAAATTCACGTTCGATTTTTATTCTGCAAAATATCGCTCAAAATTTTGGATCAAAATCGCTTCCAATTTTTTCTATAAATTACAAAGTGACACCAATGTTTTTGGTTTTTCATAAAAAATAAACCGGCTAAACCGACCTAAAAACACCGGTTTTTCGAATAACCGAATTTTAATAAAAACCGATACCGGCCGGGTTTTTGAAAATAAAAAAAACGGTCCACCGGTTTTCGGGTTTGGATACTCTAGTCTAATTTAAGAAAAGTCATTCTAGGCAAGAGTGAACTTTTAAAACACAATTTTAAAATCCAACTGGAAATGTTGTAGTTACGGGTACTCGTCGTACTACACCCAATTACTAAAGTACAACATTAGGCATTCATGCATGAAATCTGTATTAAATGTTTGCGCATTTAATTTGATTTATTTTTTGTTTCTGTTGGTTGTAGTAATCAAATCTAATAAAATTAATGCACCATACGTTTATGAAACATATCCCAGCAGAAACTATTGGGATTTTGGAAATTTCAAAATAGAATTTCTTAAATACAATCAAATAGGATTATCAGAGTTTCAATTGAAATAATTTTAACAACTGCTGCTAAATTATATTTTTTTTGCTGGGATGTACTTCAAAATTATTTTCGCAATTTTTTTTTTTAATAAAAAATATATTGAATTTGTTATTTTACACTTTAATTGAAATATATTTACAATAAATGATTTTCGTGTTGGGTTTGTGGGAACTTAGATATTTGTTATTAAGTATTTAATAAAATGTTCTATTTATATTTTTTCTAAAATCATAGCTGAAAAATTATTAGGTGCCATTTTAAATAGCACAAATTGATGGTCTTGTCAAAATTTGAAATTATAAGTTTTCAATACTTCTTACAAATTCCATTAAACAATATACTTACAAATATCAGATTAACAATTTTATAGTAAAGTTCCAAAATGCTTACCTGTAATGAAAGAAAAATAGAAAAAGTTTTATTAGTCGGTAATCAATGTTATACAGGAAATGGTGTTAAAAATTAAAAATAATTTCCTAACTCAGAAATTTTAAATAATGAAAATTCTCAAGTAATTGGTTCAATTATTTTAGTAATTGAAACAATTACTTGAGTAATCAATATCGCAACTGTCGTGCTTAAAGAAAATTCAAATACTAAAGAAATTGAATATGTGTAATTATTAATTAAATTTCGATTATACAAATGGAAATAATCAAAAGTAAATTTTGTCTTCTGTTCAGTCATTAAATATTTTTTTTTAATGAAAGAAAACTAGAGCTAGGGAAACTTTTTTCTCTCTGACCCTATTTGGCCATTTCAAGGACTTAATAATAAATTTGATTCCATGGTCAAGTGTTGGTTTTTTTATTTATTTTTTTATTCATTTAATTACAAATCATTTCAACCTAAACCATGCTTTTTTTTTAAAATCTTCATATAAAAGGCAATTTCTTCTTTCGAAATTTTTATATTTTTGCAATTCAACCGCAAGTTGTTATTTTTTATTGCAAAATTTTCTTAGACATCCCAAATACATTTACTCTCGGAAAATTTATCTGAAAATCTGACTGCTTTTCTATAAGAAAAAGTCATCATTATATGATCGTTTTGGTTTCCGTTTTGGAAAAACATTATCCCCCAAAAAGGTTTTAAAATAATAATTACTAAAAGATTTTCCATTTTCTTAACAAGTAGATTTATAGTATCGTTCCAAATACAGAATTAAACATTACTCTTACACTTTAATACATATTTTATTATATACATTTTGAACTGTAAAAACAACTATGTACTTACCCAACCCTTTGTCATTGTAATTAAGTTTTCAGACGAAACAAAAACTACAAAACAAGCTCCAAGTGTTGAAGCGAAAACATAACCCAACACAAAACTTGAAAAGGTCTCTATATTTTATATGGGTGTTCTTAAGAGAAAGGCGCACTTATTGTTAGTTAACTTCTCATTCGAATTCATTTTGAGTAATTTTTTAAAGAAGGTGTACTTAATTTAGTATAATTTTGAAGAAACCCAGTTGGCAAAATAAAATCACCCCTGACATACTGCTGACTCTCCCTTTATGAAATCGCTGACATCTTCATACAATTTTTCAAAATGTCATCAATGACATGTCAGCAGTTGGTCAGCAGTGTCCAACAATTCGTTTAAACAACCGCTGACCAACTGCTGACATGACATTTAGTAGTCTTTCTAGGAAGGGCTTCTGTTAAATACTCTTTATTACAACAGGGTACTTTTTTTTGCGAAGAAATGTACTAAAATTACTCCTGCTAGGAAAGGGTACTTTCTAGGAAAGGGTACTTATTTGAGAACTCTTTCTACGAAAGGGTACTTATTTTAGTACTCTTTCTAGGAAAGGGTACTTATTGTAGAACTCTTTCTAAAAAAGGGTATTTATTTTAGTGCACTTTCTAGGAAAGGGTACTTATTTTAGCACTCTTTCAAGGAAAGGGTTCTTATCTTAGTACTCTTTTAAGGAAAGCGAATTTATTTTAGTACTCAACCCAGGAAAGTGTACTTATTTAAGTACTATTTCTAGGAAAAAGTACTTATTTTAGTACTCTTTCTAGGAAAGGGTACTTATGTTAGTACTCCTTCTAGAAATGGGTACTTATTGTAGAACTCTTTCTAGAAAAGGGTATTTATTTTAGTACACTTTCTAGGAAAGGGTATTTATTTTAGTACACTCTCTAGGAAAGGGTACTAATTTTAGCACTCTTTCTAGGAAAGGGTTCTTATCTTAGTACTCTTTTTATTTTTTAGGAAAGCGAATTTATTTTGGTACTCTTTCCCGGAAAGTCCACTTATTTTAGTACTCTTTCTAGGAAAGAGTACTTATTTTAGTACTCTTTCTAGGAAAGAGTACTTATTTTAGCACTCCTTCTAGGAAAGAGTACTAATTTTAGTACCCTTTCTCGGAAAGAGTAGTTATTTCAGTACTCTTTCTAGGTAAGAGTACTTATTTTAGTACTATTTCTAGAAAAATAACTTATTTTAGTACTCCTCCTGGAAATACTACTTATTTTCCTACTCTTTCTAGGAAAGGGTACTCATTTTAGTACTCTTTCTAAAAAAAGTGTACTTAATTTAGTTCTCTTTATTGTTTAATGAAATGTTACATATTTGAGCACGCTTTCTAGGAAAGGGTACATATTTTAGTTGTCTCTCTATAGGAAAGGGTACTTATTTTAGTACTCTTTCTTAGAAAGGGTTCTTATTTTAATACTTTTTTTAAGAAAGGGGACTTTTTATAGAGCAATTTCTAGGAAAGGATAGTTATTTTACTCTTACATATTTTAGTACTCTTTTTAGGAAATGGTACTTATTTTAGAACTCTTTTTAGGAAAGGGTACTTATTTAAGTACTCTCTCTAGGAAAGGTTACTTATTTTAGTACTCTTGCGAAAAAAGGGTACTTATTTTAGCACTTTTTCTAGGAAAGCGTACTTATTATAGCGCTCTTTTCTAGGAAAGAGTAGTTAAAGAATGGCCCGCTTATAATCTGGACGACTTATGTGCCTTATAAGTTATGAATGAAAATCCACATTTTTATAATTTAATTATCAAATTAAAGGAAAGTTTTCCACCTTTTTATTGGTACCGGTTTCAAGTTTGTAGGTTAAATATTTTTTCGTACAGACGCCATTAAGCAAAATAAAGATTAAGAAATTTTGCACACTTTCACGTTTTTTGAGAAATACAGCTGTTCAGAAATTGCTTAAACTTTTAAAATTCTAAAATTTACAGTGCTTAGTGTCTTGAATCCTTACGGGGCTATAGCAAGCATAAATTTAAAACCATAAACGCGTAAAAAAAATATCGTTTTAGCCCAAGTTTGAAAAAAAAACATATCAAGTTGAAAAAACATACCTCCCTCGAATGAATCTTGTAGGACTTAAGTTCTACGGAGCGATAAATGACTAAACCCGCAAGAGAAAATCGAAGTTCGATGCCAAAACATGGTTTCGCTTTTTAAACGCCAATGTCTAAACGAAGTTTAAAGGTTGCCACATGAAACCTGCGTCAACTTTGATGTTAGAAATCACATGGAGTAAAAAATGAGTTTTGCCCACAATTTTAACCAATCGAAAAAAATTTGCCAAATGTAAAAAAATAAATTGAAGGAGAGTATAAAGAAGCAAAAAATGTATAATACTGTTAAATTTAACATTAAGTTTGATGCAGAGGTAGCACCGAAGGATGTGCAAAATTTCTTCATCTTTTTTTCGGTTAATGACGTCTGTGCTAAAGAATATTTAACCTACAAACTTGAAACCTGTACCAAAACAAGTGAAAAAAAATTTCCTTTAATTTGATACATAAATTATAAAAATGTGACTTTTCATTCAAAAGTTATAAGGCACATAAGTCGTCCAGATTTTAACCGGGCCATTCTTTATTTTAGTACTCTTTCTAGAAAGAGTACTTATTTTAGTACTATTTCTAGCAAAATAACTTATTTTGGTGATCCTTCTGGAAATTCTACGTATTTTAGTACTCTTTCTAGGAAAGAGTATTTATTTTAGTACTCTTTTTGAAAAGAGTACTTATTTTAGAAAAAAGTACACGTTTTAGTACTCTCTGTAGGAAAAGATACATATTTTAGAACTATTTTTAGGAAATGGTACTTTTTTAGTACTCTTTCTAGGAATGGATACTTTTTTTAGTTTACCAAAAAAAAAAACGTGGGTATTCAATACTAAAAATTTAACTAAATTTTAGTCCAAATGGACCAAATGCAGAAATTGGTAACCAATACCAAAATTTTTTAATAAAATTATTGAAAACCAGTAAAAATTACCAATTTTAGTACTTTGAATAAGCAAATTTTTAGTAGATTTTGTTACAAAATCACTTACTAAACCTTTAACTGTAGAATTATTTTGAGTGTACTCTTTTTAAAAAGTAGGTTTTATTGTAGTACTCTTTCTAGGAAGGGTATTTATTTTAGTACTCTTTCTAGGAAAGGGTACTTATTTTAGTACTCTTTCTAGGAAAGGGTACTTATTTTAGTACTATTTCTGGAAGTAGTACTTTTTTAATAATCTTTCTAGGAGACGGTGCTTATTTTAGAAATCTTTCTAAGAAAGGGCACTTGTTTTAGAAATCTTTCAAGAAAGGGCACTTATTTTAGTGTTTTTTTTTTTATCAAATAGTGTTTATTTTAGTACTCTTTCTTGGAAAGAACATTTATTTTAGTAATCTTTCTAGGAAGGAACTGTTTCTAGGAAAAGGTACTAATTTCTTTCTTTTATTTTTCTACTCGTTCAAAGAGGTTATTGTTATATTCTTAGTTATTGTTCGTGGTTATTGTTATATTCTTTTTAAGAAAGGGTACATATTTCTTTCTCTTATTTTTGTACTCTTTCGAAGAAGCGTACCTACTTATTGTTGTACTGTTTCGAAGAAAGGATACTTTTTTGTACTCTTTCTAAAAAGGGGTCTTATTGTTATGCTCTTTTAAAGAAAGGCTCCGTATTTGTGTACTTTTTCAAAGAGGTTTGTTGTAAATGCTTTTACAAGACAAATTGGCAAGTCCATGGCGCTCATTCTTAAAATAGTACATTGTATTTTAAAACGGTACTTGCTTTAAAAATAGTTCAAAGAAATTTAAGAATTATTTTGATGAAAAATAACAGCACTCTCGAGTTAAGGCACATAGTTTATTTTAGAAACTTTTCGAAGAAAGACTATATATTTAGTACTTTTACGAAGAAGGGTTACTTATTTTGGTACTTTTTCCAGGAAAGGTTACCTAATGTTTAATTCTTCAGAAGGAAGATCACTTATTTTTCTCTTTCGAAGAAAGCGTGGATATTTGTGTACTCTTTTGAAAGAAGCTTACTTATTATTCTACTCTTTCCAAGAAATGGTACTTATTTTTGTGTACTTTTGAATACAGGATACTTGCATAAATTCTATTTCAAGGAGATGGTACTTACTTAAGTAGACTTTCGAAGAAGGGGTTCTGATTTAAGTTCTTTTTTGTAGGAGGCTTACTTATTTTAGTAATCTTTTAAGGATAACGTGCTTATTTTAGTATTATTTTGAAGAAATTATAATTATGTTAGTACTTTTTCGAATTCTAGTTATTTTAGTACTTTTTCGAAGAAATTGTAATTTTTTTAGTACTTTTTTGAAACAAGTTTAAGTTTTCGAAAAAAGGAAACATATGTTAGTATACTTATATGAAACTGATTTTTTTATGTATGTGTACGTTAAAGATAAATTGGTACTTATTTCCTCAGGGTCGATGAATCAGAAGAAGTTATGAAAATTGTTGCTGGGAAGTGTTGTAGCAAAAAAATAAAAAAAACACAACAGCACAAAAAACCCACAATTGTTTTACCCTAAACTGGGTTTTATACTTGTAACTCCTTAAGATACACAGATACAATGCTAGATGTCGTAAATATCATAAAGAGGATTTTGTTTGTTGTCGTGTTAGTGCATTTTTTTGTTGTTGTTGGTTTGTTTTACTTTGAACGAGATTCATGGTTAAGGTGACAGTAAATCTTAACAGATGAAAACAATAACAAGGATTGCACAAAAAACAAAAAAAATAAAAAAAATACCAACAATCCAAACACCAAAAGTTAAAAATGAAAGATAAAGATATTTTTTATGCTTCGTCGTCTGGTTAAGCTGTGCTTACATGTTCATGCATGAATGAACGAATGAATGAATGTATGTAGGAATGGGGGTAAGTAACAAAAGGACTATAAATGAATCATGATGCAGTTTGTAGGAAATTGAAATCTACGTGTTAAAGTTCGCAATTTTATGAATGGAGATGTATTAATGTATCTGATTGCAGGTGTATTGGTGTTTTAATACTAACGTAATTAAAACTGTTTTCTTCATTCAATGATATTGCAAGTAAATGTTAATCTGTTGATTGTATTGGTTAGCTGTGATAATCATATTAAGTTTTATCATTATTGTATATTGAGTTTAAAGGTGTGTGTGTGGGTGCAACAAAAGGACATTCATATATCTTACACTCTTCAAAAGTGGCAAGATAATTCTGCCATTTTTTATATTTTCTTACATTAAACCTACATGTGATGCCAGCTGCACCATAAGAATTGAAATTGGAACAACTCGTGCTTAATTAATGCGAGTAGTCGCCAAAAATTCATTCCTTAGGTAGAAAGCAAGTGCTATTTTTAAATTTTTTATTAAAATTTCTTTTCTTCTTACGGGTTTCTTTTAAAAAATCCTTTAACTGCCATTTAACGCAATTTAAATTTAAAAAACATATATTATTATTGCTTTTACATGGTTATTCATTATTAAATATTGGTAATTTTGTATGTTTTCCAACCATATTCTGCGGTTAAAATTTATATTCCATACGCATTTCGCGCGAGTATATAAATTTCTTGAAATATCTCATTTTGTTTTTTTATTTTTTTGCCATCGAAATAATTTAATTTTCCGACATTATTGTTGTAACACTTCTACTACTACAAACGTTTATACATATGATATGTGAAGAGGATACTTTTTGACTTTTGTTCGAGCTAGGTGGGTGAATTGATATTAAAAAAAATGCAAAAGTCTTTTTTTTAAAGAAAATATAATTTTTAGTACCTAATTCAAAGAAAAAAAACTTATTTTAGTACTATTTTAGCAAATATGGATTTTTTTTAGTTCTCTTTTAAAGAAAGTTTGTACATTTTAGTAGTCTTCCAAAGAAATTGTACATGTAAAGGTACTTTATTGAAGCAAGGGTACTGTTTTTAGTACTAATTAGGAGATAGGGTGCTTAATTTAGTACTAGCTTAAGCAAATGTTACTGAATTTAGTACTATTTCGAGTTAGTTTAGTATTATTTAGAAAAAAGGATACTTGTTCAAGTACTTTTTCAAAAAATCATACTTATTTTTAAACTCTTTTAAGGAAATCATATATATTTTAGAAAACTTATTTTAGTACTCTTTTAGTAAATATGTATTTTTTAGTATTATTTTAAAGAAAATTTGTACATTTTAGTATTTTTCCATAAATAAATTGTACATGTAAATGTACTTTAAATATAATATAATTTTTAGTACTTAATTTAGTATCATTTCAAAGAAAGAAAACTTATTTTAGTACTCTTTTAGTAAATATGTATTTTTTAGTACTCTTTTAAAGAAAGTTTGTACATTTTAGTAGTCTTCCAAAGAAATTGTACATATAAAGGTACTTTATTGAAGCAAGGGTATTGTTTTTAGTACTAGTTAGGAGATAGGGTGCTTAATTTAGTACTACTTTAAGGAAAGGTTACTGAATTTAGTACTATTTTGAGTTAGATCATTATTTAGAAAAAAAAATACTTGTTTATCTACTTTTCCAAAAAATCATACTTATTTTAAAACTCTTTTAATGAAATCATATATATTTTAGAATGAAAACTTATTTTAGTACTCTTTTAGTAAATATGTATTTTTTAGTATTATTTAAAAAAAAAACTTTGTACATTTTAGTAGTCTTCCAAAGAAATTGTACATGTAAAGGTACTTTTTTTGAAGCTGTTTTATTACTAATTAGGAGATGAACGCTTAATTTAGTACTACTTTAAGGAAAGGTTACTAAATTTAGTACTCTTTCGCAGAAAGGTTACTTGGTTTGGTATAATTTAGAAGAAAACATATTTGTTTATGTACTTTTCCAAAAAATCATACTTATTTTAGAACTCTTTTAAGGAAATAATCTATTTTTTAGTTTATCTCTTTTGAAAAACCATTTTAAAAGTAGTTTTTTGTACTTCTTCAAAAAAACGAGACTTATTTCAAAGAAAGATTTAATACGTTTATTATTTTTGTCAAAAAGTCTAAACATATAAAGACTTCATTTAAGAAAGGGAAACTTCGAAAGAACGTAGTTATATTGAACTCTATTGAACTTACAAGGGAAGTATCTCAACCCTTATTAACCGATTTGCCTGAAACTTAAAATATATATCAAAGAGACAATTCTAAGGTTGGGGTGTCTCGGCTTATCGGCCATATCGGGGATTTAGGAGTTCAAATCATGGGTCAAAAAATGGCAAAAAAATCGTTTTTTGGATTTTTCAGCCATTTCTTTTTAAGAAACTATATGATGTTTTCATATGAGAAGAAAGGTTTTTTTAATGCCTATCCAATGGTGACATAACCTAGTAAAAAATCTGCTTCCTTAAATATTTTTTTCAGGAAAATGTATAAATTTTGGGGGGTACTTATGTGAAGACATAGACCTACGATATCCATATGGATAAGAAATAATCTTTATTAAATTTAAGTCGACCCGTATTTTTGCTCTAGATGATATTCCTGTTAGTTCTGAAGTTATCAAAATTTTCCCGAAGGTCCACATGGTTTCATTAGGGGACAACGAAATTTTTAAACACCGATATGGCCGATAAGCCGAGACACCCCAACCTTAAAATCGTCTCTTTAATATATATTTTAAGTTTCAGGCAAATCGGTTCATAAGGGTTGAGGTACTTCCCTTGTTAGGGTAATTGTTTAATACTTTTTTTAAGGAAATGGTACAAATATCAGCATTAATTTTATGAAATGCTATTTTAGTATGCTTTTTATAAAAACCATTATTTTAGTACTTTTTCAAACAACTTTATTTATTTTAGTAGACTTTTGAAAACTGACAAAGCACTCTTTCAAAAGTCTGTTTTGTTATTTTTTTAGAAAAGGTACTAATTCAGAACGCTTTCTTAGAAATGGTTTTTATGTTAGTATTCTTTCCAGAAAAGAGTACTTATTGTAGTACTCTTTCGAAGAAATATTTTTATACTCTCTCCACGAAGGGGTACTTATTTTCGTACTCTTTTCAGTAAAGGTTATTTATTTTAGTACTATTGCAATGAAAGGGTATTAGTATTTTAGTAGTCTTTTAATGAAAGGGTTCTTATTTTAGTTGTCTTTTAAAAAAGAGTACTTAATTTAGTAGTCTGTTAAAGGAAGTGTACTTATTTTAGTACAATTGAAAAGAAAGGGTACTAATTTTGGAGTCTTTAACTGATAGGGTACTTATTTTAGAGTCTTTAACTGATTGGGTACTTATTTTGTACCCTTCGAAAGATAGGTAATCTTGCTTTGAAAGGTTACTTATTTAGTGGTCTCTCAAAAAAAAGGTATTAGTTTTTGTACTCTTCTGATTTATTTATTTCAAACAACGTTGTTTATTTTAGTAGAATTTTTAAAAATGGCACAGATAGATTTTTTTACTTCTAGTTTTTTGACGACAGTGTACTAATTTGAGTACTTTTTCGAAGATAGTTACTTATTTAGTTACTCTATGAAAACGTCAGTTTGTTTTATTAATTTTGTTTTAGATAGGCTACTAATTTTAGTACTATTTCCAGAAAAGAGTACTTTTTCTCATAATCTTTCTTTCTGTTGTCTTATTTTCTTACTTAAGTACTCTTGTGTAGACAGGATACTTATTTTAGTACTTTTTTTAAAGAAAATGTATTAATTTTAGTACTCTTCTGATTAATTTATTTTAGTATCCTTTCAAAGAACATTGTTAATTTTAGTAGAATTTTGAAAAAGGACCAAGATAGATGACTTTACATTTTTTAACGACAGTGTATTTTGAGTACTTTTTTTCAAAGATAAGTACTTATTTAGATACTCTATGAAAAAGTCTTTTTGTTTTATTACTTTTTTTTAGGAACGTTACTAATTTTGGTACTATTTTCAGAAAAGAGCACCTATTTTTGTAATCTTTCCAGGAAAGGGTACTTATTTTCGTAATCTTTCCAGGGAAGGGTACTTAATTGCTTAATCTTTCCTGGAAAGGAAACTTTTTTTAGTACTCTTGCTAAGAAATGGTCTTTATTTTTATACTCTTTTCGGAAAAAGGTACTTATTTTCGTACTCTTTTTAGAAAAGGGTACTTTTTTTAGTACTATTGCAGGGAAAGGGTCTTATTTTAGTAGTCTTGAGAAGAATGGTACTTATTTTAGTACTCTTTTAATGAAAGATACTTATTTCTGTAGTCATTTAAAGACAGTTTACTTATTTAAGTACTCTTGCGTAAAAATGATACTTATTTTAGTAATCTTTTAAAGAAAAGGTATTAATTTCAGTACTCTTCTGATTAATTTATTTTAGTATTTTTCGCACAGCGTTGTTAATTTTAGTAGAATTAAAAAAAATGGCAAATATAGATTTATTTACTTCTAATCTTTTGGCGATAGTGTACTTATTTGACTACTTTTTCGAAAACGGGTACCTTTTTAGGTACTCTATGAAAAACTCTGTTTTATTATTTTTTTAGAAATGGTACTAACTTTGGTATACTTTCCAGAAAATAGTACTTACTTTTGTAATCTTTCCAGGAATGGTTACTTATTTTAGTACTTTTGTGAAGAAAGGGTACTTATTTTAATACTTTTTCCAGGAAAGGGTAAGTATTTTAGTAGTCCTTTAAAGGAATGGTACTTATTTTAGTACCATGAGAAAGGGTACCTATTTTAGTCTACTTTCAACAAAAGGGTACTTATTTTAGTAGTATTTTAAGGAGAGGGTACTTCTTTTAGTACTCTTACATTGAAAGTGTACTTATTTTATTACTTTTATAAAAAATAGTATAAATTTTAGTACTCCTTCGAATGATTTTAGTACTTTCTCTAAGGTATTATTTAAGGACTAATTTGATGAAAGTATACTTATTTTAGGACTAAAGAATACTTATAATATACTTATAAATACTTATAATAGTACTTCTTCAAAGAGAGGCTGCATATCTAAGCACTGTTTTTAAGAAAGGATACTTTTTTAGTACTCTTTCGAAAAAAATGTATTTTTAAAGTACTATTTCGAATAAAACGTACTTATTTAAGTACTCTGGAAGAAATGGTACTTACTTAAGTACTCTTTGGAAAAAAGGTTACTTTTGTAGACTATTTCAAGACTTTTCTTTGAAAGAAAGATTGTTTTTTTGTAATCGTTTCAAATTACATTGTTAATCCTACTTTCAACGAAGAAAAGCTTACTTGGGTTTCTTTCGTAGAAATGGTACTTTTTAGGTACACTGAGAATTTTGAGAAGAATTTTGTGGATGGTAATTATGCTCTGACAAGAGCGATGGAATAAAGAGAGAGAATTATGAACATTTTCATTAAAATTCTTGAAAACTTTTTTAAAGTAGGGCAATCATTGCTTTTATCTGGCGAAAAAAGAGCACTTGTTTTAGTGCTATTAGGAAAAGTACACTGAAAGAATTATTGTTCATTATATCTATGAACAAATTTCATAAAACCAAATTTATAGAATCTATGAAACAATTCATTTGCTGAATGAATATTCATTAGTATTCTGAAATATTTCATAGAATTTTATTCGTAGATTTTATTAAATTCATAGAAAAAATTCATAGAATTAATGAATGTCATTCATAGAAGAAAATGCCATCAATATGTCATTTAATTTTTTAAATAATTAAAATAATGTTACAATAATTTAAACAGTTGAATAAATTTATTAAAAAAATAAAAAAAAAATAAAAAAAACATTAAAAAAAAAATTTTCATTGCTGCCCTGATCGGGGCTCGAACCCAAGACCTACCGGCTGAAGTGGTAATTGTCGACGCCTTAGCTATCAGCGCCACCAAAGAATAAAAATCTCGCCAACAACCGCTTGGTTTTATAACTCTTCATTTTTGTAAATACACAAAATATTTGTTTTCCACAAACACACACACAGCGTTTGGCAGAGCATTGTGACAGAGCAAAGACACAAACTCAATATGTTAGCAGAATATTATTCAAATTTGATTTTAAGTGTTGTTACTTGTTTATATAATTTAGCTAAGTGGCTAGAGACTAAGCTTCACGAACAAGAGGTTCTATGTTCGAATCTCGGTGGGGATAAGTTAAAAAAAAATATAAATTTTTAAAAATAGAAAATTGTAAATAAATAAAATAACAAAAATAAATAAAAACAAAATAAAAAAAAAATAAAATTGAAATAATAAAATAAATAAAAATAGAATTGAAAAATAATTTTTTTTTCCATAGCCTATGAACTTTTTCATAGGTTTCTGGTTTCTATGAATTTGTTTCATAGATTCTATGTAGGGCATCATTGGCTCACTTCTAATGATTTTTTTCATAGAATCAATGTACGTTTTCATAGCCGTAATGTACAAAATTCTTTCAGTGTATACTTTATTTAGTACACTTTTTAAGAAATGGTATTTATTTTAGATCTCTATTGAAGAAAAGTATTTGTGTTAGTACTCTTCGAAGAAAGTGTTCTTATTTTATTACTCTCTGAACAAAGGGTACCTTCTTTAGTACTACCTTTTTATTATACTACATTTTAAGAAAGATTATTCTTTAATTATTTTGGTACTTCTCTGAAGAAAATGTATTTAGTTTGGTACTCTACTAATGAAACTTAAATACACATTCTTTTGATGAAAGATTAATTATTTAAAAGACCTTTTAAATAAAAGTACCATAAAATGGTACTAATATAGCAACAAATTTTGATGAAAAGTTTAAAATTGTTGTACTATTTAAGATAAAGGAATACTTATCCTATAACTATATCGGTGAAAGTGAAAAATCGAAGTACTTTTTTGAAAAAAGGTACTTTTAAAAACTCGTAAAAAAAACGTACTAATTTTAGTACTTTTTGGAAAAAGGTAGTTATTTCAGTTTTATTTTTAAATACAGGTTTTATCTAAGTGATCGGAAGAAATGACACTACTTCTCATTTAGGAACTTTTTAGACACACTTTCAAATTAAAAGTACTAAAATAATTTAGTACCAAAATTGCATTTTCATTTCTATTCCTTAACAATTGAACCCCGTACATATGTATTGTTTGATTATTGAAATAAACGAATGTATGTATGTGTGTAAATGTTTATATGTTGGATTGCATCAATTTATGTTAATGAGTCAACATTGTTATGTTAATGTTTTCTCTGCATTTTAATAATATTTTCCTTCATTTTTTTATTCCACCAAGTATTTTTTTGTGATTTTATTTTCTACTTGTATGTTGTTGTGGTAGTAGTAGAGTGTGGAAGTTGTCGTCTATAAATATTATAATAATATCCATTGGATGGTGTTGTTGATTGAACAATGTCGTATGTGTATTTCTGTGTTTTTTTTTTTTTTTTTGGAATATTTGTATCATGAAGAGTCAATTTTATTATGGGTGTTTCTATAGGGGAAGATTTGGAATGAAGATCATCAGGAATTTTTAAAAACCATTTTTGAATTTAATGACATTTTTGGAAAGTTTGAACTTGAATAGTTAGAAGGCCTTGTGTTAACTGCTATCACAAATAATGGCTTTTTGATACTGGCTTACTTTATTGCTTACCAAGAAGTAGGTTTGTAAGGGAGAAAACCGGTTTTTGAGTAAGTTTTATGTATTGCAGGGTTAAATTAATAGATTTATCATTCCCGAATTCTTAAAGAAACTGCCCAAATGTTGTTGGAAAATTTGGAATGATCTTGATGATATTTTGAAAAACATTTTTGAATTCAATGGAGTTTTGGCAATTTTGAACTTGGATAGTTATAAGGCCTTAAGTTAACTGCTAACAAAAATAATGGCGTTTTGATTCTGGCTTACTTTATTTCTTACCAAGAAGTAGGTTTGTAAGGGAGAAAACCGGTTTTTGAGTAAGTTGTTTGTGTTGCAGAGTTTAATTTATAGATAATTCATTCCCGAATTCCTTAAGAAACTGCCCATATATTGTTGGAAAATTGGGATGATTTTGATGATTTTTTGAAAAGCATTCTTGAATTCTATGGAGTTTTGGAAAGTTTGAACTTGGATAGTTAGAAGCCTTGAGTTAACTGCTAACAAAAATAATGGCGTTTTGATTCTGTCTTACTTTATTGCTTAACAAGAAGTAGGTTTACAAGGGAGAAAAACTGATTTTGAGTAAGTTTTGTGTGTTGCAGTTTTAAATTTAAAGAATAATCATTCCCGAATTCCTAAAGAAACTGCCCATATGTTGTTGAAAAATTCGGAATGATTGTGATGGTTTTTTGAAAAAAAAAACTGCCCATAAGTATGTTGTTGAAAAATTTGTAATGATTTTGATGGTTTTTTGAAAAAAAAAAACATTTTTAAATTTAATGGAATTTTGGAAAGTTTTAACTTGGATAGTTAAAAGGCCTTGAATTAACTGTCATCAAAACTAATAGCTTTTTTAACATGCCTTACTTTCTTCCTTACCAAGAAGTAGGTTTATAAGAGATAAAACCTGTTTTTGAATAAGTTGTTTGTTTTTGGAAGTTAAATTTATAGATTAATCCCTCCCGAATTGTTACATAAACTGCCCATATATTGTTTTCACTCTTACTCTTACTAAATTTTTTTCTGAATATATATATTTTTTTTTATATCGTAATTTTATTAACATTGTCTGTAATTTTATTTTGCATCGTTTTTTGCATTTGCGAGTGAGTGAATATTTTTTGTTTGTTGTAATACACTTGTATTGAAAATTTGTACTTTAATTGTTTTTAATACGATTTTTAATTTATTTAACATTTAAGAGGGGAAAAAAGTTCAGGAAAAATTGAATAAATATACAACAAATATTTATGATTACAACAAGGCAACCAACAAAAAGAAAAAAATGAAAACACAACAATAATTGTTCATAATTTATGTATGGTTCATTAAATTAAAAAATAAAATGAGAAAAGGAAATTTTAAACAACAAAAAAAAAAAAAATTATAACAAATTGAGACTAATTAATAAGAGGAAATAAATGTATTGATTTAAATTCTAAAGGAATAAATTTTTAAAATTATTAAATTTTTTTTTTTAATTTAACAAAGTATTGTTTATTTAGGTGTAGCTTTTTCGGAATGTTAATTGAACATTTAATAGGGCTTTTGTGGATTTCAACAAAGCTTTTGGATTGGATTTCCAATTCCACTGTGCAGCAATAAAAATACGCCTCCACGGCTCCAAACAGACCATTAAAGACTAAATCACCAAAGGGGTTTTCATAGTTAGTTAGAATTTATTTTTTATGGCCCACTTATGTTTTAAGGGGTTAGATTGTTGCTGACACTTTACGTCAGCACACATATGCTCTCAGGCCTTACTACATTATTTCCAATTATATTTCAGAAATTATGAATTGTATTTTAGAATTATCAATTGTATTTTAGAAATTATCAATTGTATTTCAGAATATATCAATTGTATTTCAGAAATTATCAATCGTATTTCGGAAGTTATCAAATGTATTTCAGGATTCATCAATTGTATTTCAGAATTTATCAATTGTATTTCATATATTATCAATTGTATTTCAGAAATTATCAATTGTATTTCAGATATTATCAATTCTATTTCAGAAATTGAATAGTTCATGCGAATAAGGACGAATAGACCACTTTTTCGCAAACACGTTTTTTTGCATAAATGCATATTATTAGCAGAGCCCTACAATCCTATGCAGAAATTTTGGGGAAATTTTGACTTTTAAGGCTAAAAAAATGACTTTGAATGTGCAATAATTCGTATATTTTTATATTTTTGTTTAAATTGGGAGTGAACTAACGCACAATTTTGATTAAATACAACACAAAATCATACAAAAATTTGACTTTCAGTAACAATGTGTTAAAAGAACATTACGAAGAACAAACCACACTTATTATATTGGCAAACAATTTTACCGTTCTTGAGTTATAAGACTTTAAAGTGTGGAAAGTAAAAAGGGCGAATATCCATCCTTAACAAAATATTATATAAAAATTATTTAGCTGCGAGTTTAAAATTGATATTAGCTAAAATTTGAAATTGTACACAAAAAAAAACAATCTTAGCACATACAAACATTTAGTGTTAATACTGCATCCAATGTCAGGAATAAAAAAAAAAATTTTCATGTCCTTTTATTATACGTCGTAGTATGCAGTCAAGGGTTAATATTATAATTCCTAAAAATGTATTTAGTGTCATAAAGAATTACTACTGCATCAAATAGCAGGAATATTAAAAAAAAAATTAAAAAAAAAAAAATTTTTCCATGTCCTGACAATCCATAAAAAGTGTATCCTTGAAGTCCTTAAAGTGTTACAAACAAATACCAACCATAGTTCGTCAAGTTTTGCAAGTCTCATGAAAATGTAGTCAAAATCTGCTGCAAAATAACACATTTTTATTCAAATTTCAATACATTTTTTTGGATATTCGCCCTTTTTCCATTTAAGCAAAAATTTAAGTCCAATTTTTTGGCAAGTTCTCTTTCGAATACCTTACTAAAATTTTGTATATAGGTAGATGTGACCTAAATCTTTAAGCTAATACCAAAAAGTTGACAAAAATATTATTTTTTAACCGTTTCCTGCGTTTTTATTGTCCCCTGTAAAATTCTACAAATGGTCTATTCGTCTTTATTCACATGAACTATTCAATTGTCAATTGTATTTCAGAATTTATCAATTGTATTTCAGAAATTAACATTATAACGATATTCGACGCCACTCACCAGGAGTGGATGAAACCATAGAACACATACTTTGTCACTGTCCAGCGGTGCCTGATAAGATAAGCTTCAGTACTATGGAGGATATAACGCAAATGGATCTTAGAATATTAAAAAGATTCGCAATGAATTTGAACGTGTTTAACTTGCGCTGCTAGCTGAAAAAGTGTAATGTGGTATCGCTATGAACCAAGACGTCGGACACCGCCACCCTACCCTAACCTAACCTTACCTAACTGTCGGAATAGATGATGACTGCACTTGTAGACAAGACACTGCAAATCAATCAGTTAGACACCTCCTTTATTGCCTTTACAGTATGGTAAACACTTCAAAAACCTGGCAGTCTTCGAGCCAGACTCAACCCAATGATGGAAAACGTTTTTCCTTAATCGCTATCTCGACATTGTCAGCATATGAGACAACATGACAACCATGTGCTTCCAGAGAGATCAGCGATTCAGTGGCAGGTTCCAAAGAAGCAGCGAAAGAACACTTTCCTATGGTGTGCCCTTATTTAAATAACGACAATGCCACAATTATCGAGTCTGGAGAGCCCCCTTTATATCAAAAAAGGCCACCATAATGTACTCCTTTACCGAAAGCGATCTTTCGATAGTAGCAACGGGCTCATGAAGAGCTGTTTCCATTGATCAACCCTTGCTGTATGCATGTTGTGCATGTCTACTAGAGATGGGCGGGTGAGTGATTTTTGACTCACACTCACTCACGCTCACGACAGGAATTTTGGAATCACGCACACTCACTCACGAGCATATTTTTTATACTCACACTCACTCACAATCACGTGAGTAAATTTAATACAACTCACAGTCACGTGCACTCACGCAAGCTTCACTCACATTCACGTTGACTCACACTCACGAAACACTTATTTATATAAAAACAAATTTCAAAAACTAAAATTTCAAAAATCATATTTGTGTATAGTTGACCTGTTGTTTATGTTGTTTTATTATTTCGGCTTGAGGTCCTTTATTAATAATAAATAAAAATTCAAAATTTCATTTATTTATTTAATTTATTTTTCCCAATGGCACCTACTGGAAAAACATACACGAATACCCAAAGATCTATTCTTAGAATTGCTAACGTTTTGTATTAAAGAGACACGATTTTTTAAGTATGAAGACAAATACTATGAACAAAATAAAGGAATGCCCATGGGATCACCAGCTTCACCAGTTATCGCGGATATAATTATGGAGGAACTACTAGATGTATCAATAGCAAAGATGAATAGAAAACCAAGGATTTTTACTAAGTATGTGGATGATCTGTTTGGAATCGTAAGGAGGGATGATATTGAAGAAACTTTAAAAACATTAAACGAATTTAATAGACAAATTCAATTCACGTTGGAAAAAGAAACAGATAATAAACTAACCTATTTGGATTCAGTTATAGTTAGACGAGGAGACACACTAAAACTAGATTGGTATCAAAAACCGATGGCGTCTGGTAGACTTATAAATTTTCATTCGAAGCATCCAAGAAAAACAATTATAAATACAGCGACAAACTTCATCAATAGAGTTTTGGAAATAAGTGATAAAGATTTCCACCCAACAAATATCTTCAAAATAAGGAATATATTGATTAAAATGATTTCCCAAATAAAACTATAACTGAATTAATAAACAGAGTCAAAACTGCGATGGCTGAAGGGTCAAATAAAGAAAATAAACCAACAAAAATTTACAAGTCGATGACATATGTACATGGCTTCTCAGAAAGAATCAAACATTCCAACATCTATAACCGTGAAAAATACGAATTAGCCTTCAAAACTGAGAATACCACAAATAAATTGTTTAGTAAAACGAAATCTAAAATTGAAAAAGATGAAAAATCACATTTGGTTTACAGAATCCACTGTAATGGGGACGAAACCGACATATGCCAAAAGGTATATGTTGGTACAACAAAAACCAAACTAAAAACCAGACTTGCATCACACAAGTCAGATCAAAAGGCATTTGATAAACCAATAGAACAGAAAACTGCATTGGCAGCTCACTGTACTTTGACTGGACATAAACCAAATTTTAATAATGTAGATGTATTGGTGGGGGAGCGCAACTATAAAAAGAGATTCACACTTGAGATGCTACACATTATCGATCAGGAGACAGAAAAAACTTTAAACTTTAAGAGAGATACAGAAAATTGTGCAAAAATTTATAAACATACAATAGACAAACATAAATCAAAGAAAGCTTGAACAGTGAAGTTTTGTAGTGACGGAGTTTTTAAACTTTTATTTCTATTTAATTAAATGTAAATATTAAACAAAATTTGTTTGTGTTAAATGTTTTGTGTTTTTTAATGTTTTCTTTTTGTATATTTTTTGTATTTTTAATAAAATTAGATCCCCCTGATGATGGTCAGAGATTTTGACCGAAATATTGGGAAAAATAAATTAAATAAATAAATGAAATTTTGAATTTTTATTTATTATTAATAAAGGACCTCAAGCCGAAATAATAAAACAACATTTCAAAAATCATTCAAAATTTTCAGCAAAATTTAAAGTTCAGCGAAATTTTGCATTTTTTTTTTGCTTTTTTCAGGACGAAATATGAAATAAAGCCATATTTTACAATTTTTTGTTGCTTTTTTTGGTTCAAAAGGAAATATGAAGAGAAAATAAATCACGCAAACTCACGCAAAAAAATCGAATCACGCACACTCACTCACGAAAAAAAGCTTACTCACGCACACTCACTCACGCAATTTTTTTCTCCACTCACACTCACTCACACTCACTCACAATCACGCGAGTAAAATATAAATCAGTCACACTCACGCGTGAATCACGTGCATCACGCTCAAATCTGCTCATGTGCCCATCTCTAGTAAAAACTTGAAAAACCTGGCAGTCTTCGAGCCAGACTCAACCCTATGATGGAAAACGTTTTTCCTTAATCGCTATCACGACATTGTCAGCATATGAGACAACATGACAACCATGTGTTTCTAGAGAGATCAGCGATTCAGTGGCAGGCTTCAAAGAAGCAGCGAAAGAACACTTTTCTATGGTGTGCCCTGATTAAAATAACGACAATGCCACAATTATCGAGTCTGGAAAGCCCCCTTTATATCAAAAAAGGCCACCATAGTGTACTCCTTTACCGAAAGCGATCTTTCGATAGTAGCAACGGGCTCATGTTTCCATTGATCAACTCTTGCTGTATGCATGTTGTGCATATCTACGCAAATAGAAGTCGATCATTCGTTCCATTGTCTTGAACATAAATGATGATGCACAGAAAAAAATATGGAGGAAACAAATTTGAGTAATCACTTGTTTAATTTTTTAAAAAAAATTTGAGTAATTTTTTAATTGACGCAATTAAAAATTTACTCAAAAATTGAAAATAAAATTTGAGTAAATAATTTAATACAAATTTAATATTTTTTTTTATTTTTTTTTTCTCTTGGAGTTTTGAATTCTCATTTAGTTTATTGTTTTTTGTATATGTATATGAAAGTTTGAAATCATCTTTATAAAATTTTACTTTGTCTTGAAGACATAAGTATATTTGGTAAAGTTTGTAAAAGCAATTTTTTTGGAAAAAAAAAATAGAAACTTTTTAAAAAAATAGTTTGATACATTTTGAGTAAATTTTTACTTGACACAATTAAAAAGTTACTTAAAAATATTAAAAAATTTTGAGTAAAGATTTAATTGTGTGAATTAATAATTTACTCAAATTTTTTATTAAGCATTTAATAATTTTTTATTAAAAGTTTACTCAATACTATTAAATCGTTTACTGGTGGAAAATTGAGTAATTTTTTACTCAATAGTATTAAAAATTTACTCAAAATTTTTTTTTATTTTTTTCTGTGTGGGCTTATTGGTCGGAAATCTTTCGGAACTGTGTGGGAGTTTTTCCCAGCCTTCGGGATAAAAACGACTCTGGTATCCCACCATTTTAAAGGAATATACGACCAGTTAATGCATGCTGCGTAAAGAAAACCAAGGGGCTACATAGTCGGACATGTGCTGCATATCAGCCGGTATTATACCATCACTTCCAGGGGATTTATAGGGCCTGAAACTTTTAATTGCCAAGATTAACAGTGGCATAGTTATTATCTCCGAAGCAATTTCAGATGCTTTAGCTTCAGAGCTTTCTTAAACTTAAAACATCGTCAAGGAATTGCCGGAAAATGCGTATGGAAAAGGGTATCAAGTGACTCCCCACTGGAGGTAAGCCACACCCCAGTAGGATTCTTCAGGTAGCTCAGGATGCAAGGAGAATAAGCCCGAACTTTGTTTAGACTAGATGCATAAGAAGCGTCTTCTATGTTTCCACAGAAGTTTTTCCAAGAATGACATTTACCAATTTTGATCATATTCTTATAACTCTTAAGTTGCAGTCTATATGCAGACCAGTCCTCGTCCGCTCTTGAAGATTTTGCCTCATTAAAGAGCTTTCTGCAGGAATATCTACTCTTCTACCACTCATTTGACCATTAGGCTTTGCAGAAGGGCAAGCGACATCTAGCGACCTATTACAAACATTTGTTATATGGTCAACCAGACAACCAATTACCGTCAAAATATGTGATTTCATTCTAAAGCCCTGAAAAAGTCTCCGTATATTTTACCAAGTTGTTCTCTTCAGATTTCTAGAGATTATTTTAACCGGGCCATATTCCCTGAGTAAAAACTAAATGTAGCGATGTTCTTCCAAAACTCTACAGTCGTCAAGTCTATCAGATAATGTATCTGATACAGGCGTTATATCAAGAACCTCTTGCCACCTACTTGTAACGAAAGTTGGTTCACTGACCCTTTTTTTTTTTTTTTTGTTACGAACGGTCCCACCTCACACTTACCCGCCCCAACCGACCGAGAGGGCTCGTTCCCATGACGGGGGAACACGTACACACCATGGTCCGAACCATAGCGGATTAGGCTGGATAAGTAAGGATAGTAATAAACCAACTACAAACTCTTAGTCATCAGTCGGTTTATTATATGGACACTAAATACATTTATATACAATTACTACAACTACAAAATTTCTACAGATAATTTAGTATTAATAATCCTAAATTAACTATAAACGTTCAAAGAAATTAAAATAATCATCGTCACGCAATCTATTCAAATATGTCAAAATAGTTGATTTCACAAGAGCATAATTCTCCGAAAAGTCAACAAACCTGTATAACGAGTTAAAATCAGTACACATCCTACGAATAGGATCTGCACACGCATAATTCGTGCGACAATTATCAATATAAAGAAAGCTGTAATATCTAGTAGGCCGAAAAGGGACGTTAAAAAACAACTTCCCAACAAGAAATTCAGAATCAACTTCGCCCTTAATAATCTTCAAAATAAACACAGTATTTAACATAATACGTCTACTCCTCAGAGTAGGAAGTTTTATCAACGCCAATCTTGCATTATATGATGGAAGATTGCTATAGTCCGGACCCCAGTTGAGGTTCCTAAGACAAAAAAGTAAAAATTGTTTCTGTACGGATTCAATCATATCACTATGAACTGCATAATATGGATCCCAAACAATACAACCAAATTCCAAAATTGGTCTTACCAATGAAGTAAATAATTGCCTCGTTATATAGGGGTCAGAAAATTCCTTCGCCCAGCGTTTCATGAATCCAAGAACACCATAGGCCTTATTTACCATAGTCTCCACATGCGCATTAAAAGTCAACTTTCTATCTAAAAGAATACCAAGATCCAAAATAGAATCAACCGATTCCAAAATTGAACCATTTAATAAGTACTGAGAAGTCAAAAACTTCGACCTAGCAAATGTCATGTGCTTACACTTTTTCAAGTTCAGCTCCATGAGATTACAATCGCACCAATTGTAAAATCTATTCAAGTCATGCTGCAGCAATACCTGTCCAACAGGAGAACTGTAAGACAGAAAAAGCTTAACATCATCAGCAAACATCAAAATATTAGAATGAATAATAGAAGATGGGAGATCATTTATAAACAACAAGAATAGGATAGGACCGAGATGACTGCCCTGTGGGACACCAGAAGCAACACTTATAAATCTAGAATGTGTCTGCCTAAAAAGAACGCATTGCTCACGATTTCTCAAATATGAAGATAACCATTTCAATACGATACCATTAAATCCAATTACACTCAACTTATATAGCAAAAGATTATGGTTGACCTTATCAAATGCTTTACTGAAGTCAGTATAAATCGCATCAGTCTGAAGACCTGAAGTAAAACCACTAATGATATTAGTAGAAAATTGAAGCAAATTAGTATTAGTCGATCGACCCTTACGAAAACCATGTTGACATGGCACTAAAATTGAAGATACATGGTAGGACACAATATCAGTGACAAGTTTCTCAAATAGTTTAGGAATTGCACTCAATTTAGCAATTCCCCGATAATTAGTTTAGGAATTGCACTCAATTTAGCAATTCCCCGATAATTTGAAACGTTCACAACACTTCCAGATTTATGTAGCGGAATTAAAAAGGATTTCTTCCAAAATGAAGGAAGTAACCCATTTTCAATGAAGAGTTAAACAAAAAGGTCAATGGGGCTGACAGAGTCCCCGAGCAAAATCTTAAAACAGAGGCCGGAACCCCATCGGGACCAGCGCTATACGTAATCCTTAACTTGTTCATGTTTGAGTGAACAGAAGCTACGTCCAATAAAGGAAGACTCAGAGAGCTTGCTCTCTGAATCTCAAACGGATACAGAGAGTCCAAGTCATACTCCCTATCAGAGTATGTAGTAACAAATATACAGGTTAGTACTCAACAAAAACTCCAAAAGTGTCTCGCCTCCATCGTTTCTGTCTGTACTTCCCCATACTGAATGATGTGAATTAGCGTCAAAGCACACCACTAACTGGTGTCGCCTAGATTAAGACTCCCAAATCAGACCGCTTATCTTCTCCGAGAGTTTTCACGAAGTATTTTTATTGGTTTAAAATGTTCTAAAAATATTTTCTGAATTTCAATTCGGATTTTATAAATTTAAATTGAATTCAGGGTTGCCGTCTTTACTATTTTTTTTTTTCTTTTAAAACTTTATTATCTTTTATTAAATTTTTCTACAAAAATTTTTCAACCCAAATTTAAAATGTTTTTTCACGTTATCAACAAACTAAAAATGTTCAATCTTTTATTGTTTTTAAAAATTAAAATATCCATTGGTACATTGATTAACACCAGATATAGCTGTCAAATTGTGTTGTAGCCGCAGACCAGTATAAACATGAAACATGGGTTGTATTTATTAGTGTCAATTACGATTGTAACTTTGACGGATAAAATTAAATTTTGGTTTTGGTTAGTAATGCCACAATTTAATAAAATATACTATGTTTGGCAAATTAATACGTATAAAAAAATTAAAAAAAAGAAAAACATAAAGGATAAAAGCATTTGGTGGCCATATTTAAAAAAACACAACATTGCTTTACATAGAATGTGTCAAATTGTGGTCTAGGCATAGCGAGCAATTAACTACAATGTTGTTGCCATATTTAAAAACATAAAAACTAATTTAAATGACAAAAATACAAAAAAAAAAAAACTAAAACGTTTTAATTTTTATACATATAATCATAAAAAGTTATTAGAAATTTGTTAAAATTATATGAGGGAGGTACACCGAGAAAAAATATTGCTTTGCAGTTGGAAGAACAACATTTTTTTTGTAATGTGTGTTAGAGAGGGCTGGGAAGAATTCAAATAATAAAATTAAAATTGTCCCAATTAGTTCGGAATCATGTTCGTGTCAGTGAAATTTTTTTTTACCATTTTTGAGCACCTAAATAAACCTATGAAATCAGACAATTTTGGAAGAAAAAATATTTTAGTAACAAAATGGCCGAAAAAATGCTTGAAAAATATTTTGAGTGAAAAAAAATTTTGAGTGAAAAAAATTGTTACTAAAAAAAGAATTTTTAATGAAAAAAAGTTTGAGTAAAAAAGTTATGAGTAAAAAAAATTATTGAATAAAAATTTGAGTGAAAAAAAATCATACTTAAAAAAATTTTAAAAGGAATTTCGTTCCCAATTCTATTCCATTTCTTTCCAAGTTTTATTTCATTTTGTTTCATGTATGTGTTATTCCTTTTCGTATAACATGCGTTACTCTTTTTTACCCTAAAAATGTTAAATATGTCCTTCCCTTGGATAATCATTCTAATAAGGATTATACATGCGTTGAAATTTTATAGAAAAAAAGTGTAAATTTTTTCTTTTACCTCTTTTTATCCCCCTGCAATCAAAATTTTTAAAAACTACTTTTTCAGAATGTTTTTTTTCAGCTGGATGATTCTAGATTTAAAATTTCAGGTTTAAAAAACCATCGAAAAACTTCTAAAGTACAATTGTTTACCCCATTTGGCCCTCAAAGAATCAAAAATTCCTTAAAGTTTTTTTTTCACAAAGTTTTTTTTTCGGATGAAGGTCCTACATTTCAATGAATCAAGCTTTTATTACAATTATTTGAGGAGATAAAAAAAAGAACGAAAGTACCCTTTTTAAACTTTTACTTTCGCAAAAAAAAGTGAACTAAAAAATAGAAAAATTAACTAAACTTTTAAAAAAATGGAAATGATTTGCCTCCAACGATTTTTATTCGGTTTAGTTCATATTTTTTCCCAAAAATAAGGAAAAAAATAATTTTTAGTTTTTGAGATACGCGAATTAGGGGCCTGATAGGGTCTAGACAATATTAAAAACTGGATAACTCAAAAATATTACTCGGAGGACTTTCTACGAGTCAAGAGCTACAAAAAATTGACTTCTTCTCGTGTCGGAAGTATTTACAGAGTATGTGCATATATAAAATCTCGGGAATGTCAAAATTTAAATCCGAAATTAGGGTCTTGAGACCCCGATAGATATGTAGAGCTAGGCCCCAGCGAAAATAATTCGAGATTTTGACAGCACAGCATCTTGTTATAGCATAGCGTAGCAGATCTCTTGAGGATGTAGTAAAAGTAATGGAAACAAATTTTAACTTTTTGTTAAAATTTTTATATCGATTTTAATATTTTTTTGATACTTGTGATTTTTTTGCAAGACGTTTTTTTAATTATTTTTTAAAATTTTCAAAATTTCGAAACTCTTATCGCCATGTGCCACGGGTCAATTTAATCCGATTGGCCTCAAATTTGTACTACTTAAGATTTAGGGTTTTCTACGTTTTAATTGTTATTCTGCTGATCAACAAAGTCTACTGTAATGGGCTCACGAGGAGAAGAAAAATGATTGAGAAGAAACATGATTGCCATAATGGAAGGGCAACATTGTATGATTGATAACTTTATCATAATATGATTAAAACGATCATATTATGATCATCGATGATCATTGTATAATAAAAAATGATCATTTTATAATTGCTGATGATCACAATGTAATTGTTACAATCATATATACGATCAAATGGATCAACCATACCATGTTGTCTCTCCATTTAGGGTGATTTTGTGTGCTGCAAACACGTTCCTAACATTTTTCTCTCCCTGTGTTTATTATACCTACACCACTCTGTGGTACAGGGTGTAATAACTTTGTGCTGATGTTTGTAACTACCCGAAATATTGGTCCTAGACCCACTTTAAAGTAAATCATCTTGAGTCATTTTAGCGATGTCCGTCCGTCTGTCTGTCTGTCCGTCAATGTAAACGTTGTAAACACGACACAGGTCGCAATTATTAATCGATTTGGCTGAAATTTGAAATTAATGCTTCGTTTGACCTAAGGACGAAGGCTATTGAAATTGGAAAAAATCGGTATTTGAAATTGGAAAAAAGGCTATTGAAATTGGAAAAAATCGGTAATCAAATCTGATAAAAGTTCCGCGCGATATTCAGTTAAATCGCAATTTTGCCAAAAAAATGCATATTACACTAAAATTTCGTTTGTATGTGTTCCCAGTCAGAAATTGCCAACCGTACCAAAAATTTTGTGTTGGTACAATGTCGGGCTAGACAAAAATACAACATTGTATAGTGTAAAATAGTTTTACTAAAAATATTGTGTTGGCACAACTTTGTGTTTACATAAAACACTACACTATAGATTATAATTTAAAAGTTTAAGATTTTTGTTTTTTAAAAAGTTTTTGATTTACATAGACTTCAACTCTTTAATCTAAGTGGACACTTAAGTAGTTGCTTTTTCAATCAATTTGTACAAAGTAGTAGCTAAAAAGCACTACATTTCGATTTTCAATACATTCCTAAGCAAAAGGTAAATCTAAGGTCGTAAATTTGGAAAATCCATGTTAACCCAACGTCAAAACAAAAGTCGAGCGATCGTTGGCCACTGTTATCATTTCAACCTCGGAATGACGTCGTAGACTTAGAAACGGGTATGATTCGCCAACGTTGGTACCGTCGCCGCCAACTTCATTCCAACGTTGGCCCGTTTGTATTTTCTGCCTGTGTTTTTACTTCAATTAAAGATCAACAAGAGATAGATCCAATCGGATCCATGTTTGGACTTGGGACCCATTTTCCGGAAAACACTGATATTATATTGTCCTTCTTGATCGACTATAACTTTCTTACTTGTTTTATTCTTTAAATGTGGCATTTTAAATACTGCATATTTTTTAGTGATTCAACAAAAACTTAATTGGCATTCAATTCCTTTGACTTAGCGAAAATTTTATCGTCAAAAATTTTTTTCTGTGTACTCTACTTTACTTTTTTCGCCACCTTTAAATTAGAATTTTCAAAAGTGCTATCGTCATTTTTTTAAATCGGATGTGTAGTTTCGGAGATTTTAAATTGTAATTTTTTACCAAAAGTGGGCGTGGTCGATTCTATTCCAAATAATAATGAAAACGTTTTTGCAATCGTACGAGTAGTTTCGGAGATTACCTCCAACATACAAACATTACCACTTTATGGTATTAATGAATATTGATTGTCATTATATAATTCTCACTAGGACCCCAGTTTTGGCAATCGGATAAGTAGTTTCGGAGATTATCTCCAACATACAAACATTACCTCTATATAATATCAATAAATATTGATTGTCATTAAAGAATTCTCATCAGGATCCCAGTTGTGGTCTCATATTATGATATAGTTTTGAAATTATTTATGCTTTACTAGCCTGCACAGAAAAAAATATGGAGGAAACAAATTTGAGTAATCACTTGTTTAAATTTAAAAACAAAAATTGAGTAATTTTTTAATTGACGCAATTAAAAATTTACTTAAAAATTTTAAAAACCATTTAAGTAAATAATTTAATAAATATTTAATAGTTTTTTTATTTTTTTTTTAACTCTCACAGTTTTTTGAATTCTCGTTTAGTTTATAGTGTTTTGTATATGTATATGAAAGTTTGTAATCGTCTTTATAAAATTTTCCTATGTTTTTGAGACATAAATATGTTTGGTAAAGTTTAAAAAAACAAGTTTTTTTTTTTTTTTTTTTGTAAACAAATTTAAAATTTTTTTAAACTTAAAAAAAAATTAGTAGATAAATTTTGAGTAAATCCTTAATTGTGTCAATTAAAAATTTACTCAAATTTTTTTCAAACATTTAATAAATTTTTTATTAAAAATTTACTCAATACTATTAAATCGTTTACTGGTGCAAAATTTAGTAATTTGTTACTCAATAGTATTAAAAATTTACTCAAATATTTGTTTTTCTGTGTGGTGTTTGTGTTAAATAAATTATTCAATTGATTTTTCCTTCCTTTATTTTATTTTTATTTAACATAAAAAATAATATTTACACCGTTATTTAAGATGAAAAATTTATAAATATTTTATATGTTTTTGTCGATAAAAGTATGATGAATTTATTTTGAAAAAAATACATTTCTATTTTTATTTTAAACCGCTTTAAGGCATACTTTACAACTTATGAAAAAAACTATATAAATTTTATAAAAAAAATAGTATTTGTATATAAAAAATTTTTATTTATTATTTTTTAAGAGTTAAAGGTGTTTGTGAAAACACTTGAATGTAAACAACATACTAAAAAAAATATTTATAGTTTTTTACATGTACGAGTATATCGGAATATGGCAGTAAATTTTTTGGGTATGAAAATATAGGCCATTAAAAGCAAATATAACAAGTATTTATGATATTGATGGAGAAGGTGGTGTTGATACTTGAAACTATTATGATGAACTTCATCGTCATCATCAGCAACAGCAGTATCATCATACATCTATTGTAGTAATTACAATTACAATAAAACAGTTGAGGGCAAAAATTTTTTAATAAATAGAAAATCAAAAAAATATGTTAAATTTGATTTGGCCGAGTCCATGAAAACACGCCACAATGCCCAAAACATTTTTAGAGCATTAGTGATTGTATTTTTTTAAAGTAAATTTTAAAACAAAAAAAAAATAAATTGAATTTTTTTGAGTGTAAAGTTTTTTCGAGTGTAAATTTTTTTTTTGATTGTACAAATTTTTTGAGTGTAGTACCCCATGTAAAAATTTATTAGATCTGGCTGATCTTTTTAGATATAATTATATCAATTGTATCTGATTAGATCTGTTATATCCGAGATTTGTCCCCAATTTCGAGATCAAAGTATTAATCAGTAATTGTATCTGATCAGATTTTGAAAATGTGGATAAATTTCGGATAAAGTAGATCTGATCAGATGTAATTGATATAATCAGATCTAAACAGTCATACACTCAAATTTCTAATCAACCGATTTAAAAATATTTCGAAAAAAGTACTTTTTTGAAATTCCGATTCTAAGGGGGCGGAAAGGGGTAGAGTAGTGTACTTTAGTACTTTTTCTATCTCCTGATTAATGGTCATAAGTACTCGAAATTTTGAATTCTCCAGCAAAAAAAAAAAAAAAATCGGAAAAAGTACCTCATGGAAATTCAGATTTAAATTGGGTAAGAAGCAAGGTTGGTTACCGAAACGAATAACGGTAAGGGTAACGGTAACGGTATCTAATTTTTATTTTTTTCGGTAAAGGTAACGGTAAGTGTTTTCAAATCGTTTCGGTAACGGTATGTACCGGTACCGAACCAACCAAACCGGTACGTACCGGTATTATTAATTTAGTTAAAAATTTGAAAAAAGATAGAACTGAAAGCTAAAAATATTTTATAGACCCAAAAACCAGTATAGATTTGATATGATTATTATTTTTGTCATTTATTTTATGATAATTTGCAAATTATAAATTTAAAATTATGTTAGCAATTTGATTTTATTTTTTTGTTCGTTAAAATCCCTTAAAACAGGTAAAATTTTGAATACCGGTACAATACCGGTAACTTCTAATAATTATAACGGTAGCGGTAAGGGTAACGGTATTTTAAAAATATTTTTAGCGGTATCGGTAACGGTAACGGTATTCGATTTGAAAGGGTTATGAATCGGTAACGGTATAATAAGGGTAACGGTAACCAACCATGGTAAGAAGGGTAAAAATTGGTACTTTTGTACTTTTTCTATCTCCTGAAATAATGTTTAATGAAACTGAAGATTTGGAAAAGTGAGATCATTTACGAAAAATAAACATTCTGACAACAGCACTTTTTAGAAAGTTTCGTTTTTGAGAGGGTAAACAAGTGTACTTTGGTACTTTTTCGATCTCCTAAAATAATGGACAAAACTTGACTTTTGAATATAACATTATCCATCGAAACAAAACATTATAAAAAGGACTTTTTGGAATTTCTGATACTATGAGGGGAAAAGGGGTAAACATTTTATTTTAAATCTTTTCGAATTCTCAAAAAAATTTCTTATAAGCTTGAAATTTTAAATCTAGTTCCTCAAAAAAAAAAAAATCATTTTGAAAATAGGCTTTAGAAAATTTGGATTTTATGGACATGTTGGAAAATTTGTAGTTTTTTATAACTATTGAACTAAGGAACCATATTTAGAAATTTAAAGTTTTTAAGGGTGAAAGGTGTTTTACAACCCAAGCCACCAAACTTGGACAATATATTAGTTTCTCTTAAGTTTAATCCCGATAGGTGGCGCTTTTATCGCAATATTTAAATTTTTGTTATTTATGGTATGAAATTCACAAAATTTATTTTTTTTTGAACAAAAATAAGTTTCCTGATAAAATTTGAAACCAATAGGTGGCGCTGTTGTCGACATAATTCCATGTTTTGTATTTATGGTGCAATTTGGCTAAAATTCACAAGATATATTTAATAAACAAAAATAAGTTTCCTGATAAAATTTGGACCCGGTAGATGGTGCTGGGGTTAAGTTATTAACAAAATTCTTCATTTCAGTGAAATTTTAAGGCACTTCAGAATGTGTGTATGTTTCGAGAAAATTAATATGTATGGACCCGGGGATAAGCTATTTAGATATTCATGTCTAACAAGGGAAGTCCTAGTGTCACCCGCGGATCTTTATGGAATTAGCGCCCAAATTCATATTTAGGGGGTCAAAAGGAAGGGGGAAGACAAGGCCATTTTTTTTTCGTTTATCTCCTATATTATGCAAAGAACCTAGTCATGTTACATACCAAATGAAAGGTCTTTGGAAAACCTATCTACGTGTGCTAAGAACGTGTCCAAACATACACAACTTTTCGTCATATTGAGTAAAATACCAAAATTTTAGGACATTTTTGTTAATAAGTCGAAAAATATTAACTTCTTTGGCCCGTTGTTAGCATCACGAGATAGGTATTTATAATACCTTTAATCTGATACCAAACATGCCTATATTAATTTTGTTTAAATAGGCGTAAATTGTAAAAAACTGAAAAACGTCAATTTCCCCCCATACAAATCGACCCCCCCTACAAATGAGTTTGGGCAGCAAAAAAAAAAAAAAAAATACGTGTCGAATTAATTTTCGTTCTTAACTACATATCCAAATTTCATGAAGATCGGAGGGTGACACCAGGGAGACTTCCCTTGTAAGTTCAACATTAAAACGTTTCATTTCCCTAAGAAAAGTATAATAAAACCTGTAAAAATGGTGTTTTTTAGAGGTTGGTTAAGTTTCACAATGGGGAACATTTTTCCCACTGATGCGATTTTTCTCATATCCGAACTTAACCAACCTATGACCATAAGACATATTTGTACCAAACTTTGTGACTGTATCGTGGCTTCCGCAGACAGACGGACGGACGGACTGACATCGCTAATGTCTTAGAATCGATCACTGATCAATTATACTTTATGGGGTTCTAGACCGATATTTCGATAACTTACACAAGGAATAACAAAGTGAGTATAAACCGATACTATGGTTGGAGGCTATAGAAATGGCCACCGGAACGAAGATGATTCAGGGATAAACGGAATGTTTAAATCATTTTAGACAGTTTTTATGAAGGATCTAAACTATTGCAATTAAATAAAATAAATATTACGTCGGGGAGACTTTTCGACATGGGGCCTAAAATCCGAATCCTTTAATTAAAAATAATTGAACATGATCAGATCAAACAGGATACGAGTAAATCATAACTTGTTTGTAGCAACTATAGCATTTTTTAAGCAATCATGTTATGATCCCAAATATTCGAAAAATTATAGTTTAGTATCATATAATACACCGTCCGACAGCAAATATTAAACATGAACCAGATGATATACGTCTGAAAGTAGAGATTAAATGGAGTAAAACTGCATTTACAGTTTTTGATTTTGAATTTTGAAAGGATACATTTTGTAAAATATTTTTGAAATATTGGTACTTGTCCAAGGAAGACACTGGTTATGGCAAATAAGAGAGGAGGATCTGCCCTAATTTTTCCTTTTTTTATTTTGCCATATCACGATAAAAGAATGTGAATAAAGTCATTTAAAAACTTAATTATTATTTGAATATTTGGTTGAAAATTTTGAATGATATTGAAGAATACATTTTTGAAAGGACCTCCTTTTTCCTGATAGAAAAAAATAATAAAAAAGGAAAATTAGGAGAGATCCTCTTCTTTCAGTTGCTATCAATAGTGTCATCCAGGACAAGTACAAATATTAAAAAAATATTTTATAAAATTTAATCCTCTAAAACTTTGAAGTCCTTTTAAAAGAAAACAGGATTACGAAACGAAAAACTGTAAATGCAGTTTTACTACATTTAGTCTCTAGTTTCAAACGTATATTATACAGTTCGTCTTTAACGACTTTTTTTCATTTTTGTCGGACGGTGATGTGACAAACAGAAATATGATAAAAAAAAAATGTATGATTGTTGTAAACATATTATAATAAAATTTATGGTTGCCACAATCATATCTCTTCTTTGATTGTAGTAGTTGAAAACATCAGAACAAACTTATTATAGGTTCTGTTCACAGATTAAAGTAGGGTATTAGTATGTAGGATTTCAGAGTTGTATCAGTTCTACAATAAACAACTTTGTTCCCTCTTGTCCGTTTTGATCTGGTTTCGAACTTAACCAATCTATGACCATAAGATATGCCAAATTTTAGCAATCTAGCTCTTTTGGGTTAGCTTCTATCTAATGCGTTACATGTGTAACCACAAAGTGCGTATAAACCACTCTCTTAACTATTTTTTATTAAGTTAACTCTGCTATATTTTTAACCAGATTTGTACTAGCACGGGTATTTGGAAATTCATGCTATATTCATATAAAATATTTGTAAAAAAAATCTCCAAATATTTTAAATGATTGTTGTAAATATTTTCTATTTCTTTTTTATTGCAATTTATTTTTAAAATATTTTTATTTCAAAATATTTTTATTGTTACATGAATTGTGTCCATTACACTTGAATACGTTTTTGTATAATTGTTTTGCTAAAATTGATTGACAGACATACCCACGCATTCTTCAAACCATTCAAAAAATTTTCACCTGTGGTCACCGATGTTTTTATATGTTTTATTATTATATTTTTTTTATAGCCTAAAGCTAAATTTTGGTACTGCTTTTTTTGTATATGAGTACATTAAATATGTAGTTGTATGCAATAAATATATTTATTTTCATTTAAAATTTTTATTTACACATATGAGACTTGTCACGTTAAATGTTCTGGGATATAAAGAAAATTAGGAAAATAGTTTTAGAATTTTCAGAGTAACATAGAAAGAAGAAATTTTATTAAGAGACTTTTAAAGAAAATGGCGCCCAAGCAAGGGCCAGACTCAAATGCAAATTCAAAGCATAGAGACCAACGCCAAGGAATAAAAGTCAGACCAAAGTTATGACAGCAAAGAAAAGGATTTTTAATTTTTTTTCTCGATAAACAAAAAAGTTTAGAAACTTTAGCAAACGGCGCCAAAGTAGGGGCCAGATGCCGAAGGCGGAGAATATTTTTAGGAAAATGAAGTCCTAGCAGGCAATAAATTCCATATGTAATTCCAAAGCACAGATACTCACATAAACGAAGAAAAGTAAGGTCAAAGTCATGCCAGCAACCAAAAGAACTTTTAACTTTTTTCCGATAAAAAAGTTAATTGACTTTAGCAAATGGGCGCCAAAAGGATTTATAATTTTTTTTCCGATAAACATAAAAGTTTAGAAACCTTAGCAAATGGCTCCCAAGTTGGGGCCATATACTGAGTGCAAGGACTTTAAAAAAAAAAAAAACAGGGAACATATTCCATATGCAATCCAAAGTACAGAGACCAACACTAACGAAGACGGGTAAGGAAAAGTCATGCCAAAAATCAAAATAATTTTTTATTGTTTTCCGACAAACAAAAAAAATTATTCACTTTAGCAAATGGCGCCCAAGCTGGGGCCAAATACCGAATGCAAATCAGAAGTAAAGAAACCAACGCCTACGATCAGCCGATCATATTCTCGATTCGGCCAATGTTTAAGTTGCACAACCGATGTTTTAATTCTGATTTAAATCAAGAAAGGTTAAAATTCACAAAATATTTGACTCAAAACTATAGATCCATTCAATTAGTATGGAATGCCTCATGTGTGCAAAGTGTATACTTGTTTTTATCATTATTTGGCAAATAAATAGTTTTTTAATTAAACTTTCGTGATTTTTTTTTACCATGACCTCTAGTAAAAGTATGAGTACTTTTTAATCATGAAAATTTAAAATTTTTACAAATCCTAAACTTTTTCATGCAAATGTAAATATTTTGTTGGTATCAAAAAGTTATAGTGTTTTACACACAATAGTTTTATATTTAATTAATGCTTAATTTAAAAGTTAGCTTAATAGTTTTAAATTGACATGTGTAATAGTTAACCCTTTACTGGATGGCGTAACATATTTGTAACGATTAATTTGACTAAATGATTTTACAAAAGTTAAATTCAATTCGATTGGTTTAAGGACGATCTAGTTAGGTACAAAAGTTCCGTCGGTCTAGCTAGAAATGCCCTGATGTGAAATAATTTTACAAATTTTACAATTTTGAGATTAAAATTAAAAAAAAAATCATTTAAAATTTAAAAATATCAATTGTAGTTTAAAAAATACAATTTCAAAATTTTTATTGATATTTTATAAACTTAAGTCGATCTTTTTCGAATTTAAATTAAGCTTTATCGAATGATATTTTACGAATTTCAATCATATTCTTCTTCTTTCTCTTGATCTCTTTTAAATATCACTTAATTTATTTTAAATCTCAATTGATCTTTGACGAATTTTATTTCATATTTTCCAAATTGTAACTAATGTTTTTTTCAATTTTAAATGATCGTTTACGAATTTCAAATTATGTTTTTCGGATTTCAATTGATCTTCTTTGAATTTCGTTTGGTCTTTTTCGAATTTTCATTGACCTTTTTAAAAATCATTTGAAATGTGAAAAATAGTCGGAAATTCTGTAAAGATCACCTAAAATAAGAAAATCATCAATAACATTTCGTCAAAGCTGTTTTGAGTTGATGATTTCCTAACAGATGATTTGATCTATCGAGATTCCAATAAAAAATAAAATGATCAATTGAAATTCAAAAGAAATTAACTGAAGTTCGAAAAATAACAATTAAAATTCGAAAAAATTTTAGTAAAATCTTTTGGTAAATTATTTAATTTAAGTTGAGTTTTAATTAAGTAAATAAATAATCGAACTCAATGCAAGTGTTTTGTTAAATAAATTGTCTTTATTAACTTCTTATACTTCGGTCCTTATCGAGGATCATCATCAGGGAGTAAAATTGGATTTTTTACTCAAAAAACTTACAACTATTGATCCTCCTTCTTCGTCATTAAATATTGCATTGTGTGAAGAAGAAGATGAAGGACCGAAATATTGGAAGGAGGAAAGAAATATCGATTATTTATTTACTTAATTAAAACTCAACTTAAAGAAAATAATTTTAAAGAAGATTTTGCTGATATTATTTTTAGAATTTCAATTGCTATTTTTTGAACTTCAGTTTATTTCTTTTGAATTTCAATTGATCAAGTCGATCTTTTTCGAATGTCAAATATTTTTTTTATACCCTACACCACACTGCGTTACAGGGTATAATGAGTTTGTGCTGATGTTTGTAACTACCCGAAATATTGGTCGTAGACCCACTTTTAAGTACACCGATCGACTTAGAATCACTTTTTGAGTCGATTTAGCGATGTCCGTCCGTCTGTCCGTCCGTCTGTCTGTCCAGGTAAACGGTGTAAACACGATACAGGTCGCAATTTTTAATCAATTGACTTGAAATTTGAAACTTAAGCCTCTTTTGGTCCAAGGACGAAATTGGAAAAAATCGGTCCATATTTAGACCTAGCCCCCATACAAAGGTGCTCTTTAGTTTTGGCTCAAATGACTCTAATAGCCGCATTTTAATAGGTATTTGGCAGGTAATCATGTTTCATCCACACAAATCCCTATTCCGAATTTTAAAGAAATCGGACCAGTTGTTCTTGTAGCCCCCATACAAACCACCTTCCCGATTTTCACATAAATCTCTCAAATTTCATGAAAATAGAAAATATTTAATTAATATTCTGTTTGTGTATGTTAAACGCGTACTTTGATAACGTTATCAAATGTGATTATAATCGGACCATTTTTGGACTTAGGTCCCATGTGAAAATTTCGCCCGATATTCAGTTGAAGCGGTTTCTTGTCAACAAAAAGAAGCATATTCCACTCAAATTTGATTAGTGAGTGCTTTTTACACTTATTAAAGATTTGACAAAATGTAGATCTAATCAGTCCATGTTTGAACTTTGGACCCATTTTCCGGGAAACTTTGGTGTAGGGTATTATATGGTCGGTCTTGACCGACTATAATTTTCTTACTTGTTTTCAAATTACAACTGATCTTTAACGAAAAAACCGGTCCGTTTTTAGACCTAGCCTTCCTTCAAAAATATGAGATATTTTATTAAAAAACTGTTTAACCAATTTATTTTTGGACTTACAAGGAAGCAGGGCATCCGTCGATTGTCCTGAAACTTGAATATTGGAATGAGGGGAGAAAAATAAGAGTTACCTGTTTTTTTTTTTAGCTGTCCAATCTCAAATGGGTTGCCACCTTATGAAAAAATACGGGCTCTTGGAAAAATCCGTATAAAAGCCGAACTAGCACGAATTTCGTTAAACGCAAAAATACCGGTCAGCTAAATATTAATACCCCAACCTTTATACATTTTTGACAATAACAAACTTAAGGAAGCTGAATTTGGACACGACCGATATGCCATTGTATAGGCCTTCAAAAAACCTTTCGATCTGTATAAAATGTTCATATAGTTTCTTTTGGAGAAATGGAAAAAATCCTCAAAAAACGAAAAAGTCCCGTTTCCCCCTCCAATTTGACCCGCTAAATGTGAGATTGGGCAGCTAAAAAAACAGGTAACTCTTATTTTGCTCCCCTCTTTCCTATATGCAAGTTTCAGGACAATCGGTAGGTGTCCTGTGAAAGACCTTCCTTGTAAGACAATTTCATAAGGTTGATTATAGACCTTTAATATACATATACATAAAACTATAAACAAAATGAGAATTAAAAATACTATATGAGAAATCAAAAAAGTTAAACGAACTTTTTATACTTATGTATTTGTTTTTGTGTGTAAAACCATGCAGAGAAAACCACATACTCGCACACACGGAAAACAAAAAAAAAATAAGTAAAGCTAAGAATTTAATTAAACAATTAATTATATTACTTAAATATTTAATTAATATTAAATTTAAAAACAATTAAAATGTTAATTAAAATAAAGTTAAACATTTTATTAAACAATTAATTATATTAATTAAAATTTTTAATTGATATTATATTAAAAAACAATTAAAATTTTAATTAAAATAAAATTTACGATATTATTTTCTGTATAATATATCGCTCTTTACTTGTATAGTGTCACAACTCAAAATATTTGATTTTGCAGAAAACACGTTTAAAGTTTACTATTGAAACTGGTTTTTAATTGAAAAAGGCCGGTACATAGAAAATGTAATAACGGTGTGTACTCTTCTCTAATGGTGAGTTTAAAAGATATTAATACGAATTTTGACACAATATAAAGCACGATATAACAAAAAATTCTGCATCATTAACTCAAAAAACGCATTTTTTGAGTTATGACGCTATACAAGTAAAGGAGCGATATGTATTTCCATTTCTACAATGTTTGGAATGGGGACTCATTTTCTGTTAGTATTTTTCTTACTTCTTTTAACTAAAAAACGTATCAGGTTTCTAAATCCGAAAGATTTTTTTGATGAGATTTAAAGTACATCAATTGTAATTCGAAAAAGACCGATTGTAATTTGACAAAAAAAACTATTCTTATTCGAAAAAGATCAAGTGTAATTCGAAGAAGTTAAATTGTTATTCGAAAGAGATCAATTATAATTAAAACAAGTAAAAAAGTTAAATTCGGCCTTGCGTGATACCCTCCACAATTTCAAAAACATTATTGCAAAAAAACTTTATTTAAAAGGAAATTACTTTTGAAAAAAAAATTTCCGCGAAAAAAAATTTTGTTAAAAAAAAATCCGCGATTTTTATCTTTTTTTGTCAAAAAATATGTTCGTACTTGTTTAAATACCATTTGGTGTTCAATTATGTTCACATATGTCAACCATAAGCCGAATTAAAACATTTTGTATTTTTAGGTTATGTTGAATGTACTGACATTTTTAAGGTGTGCTTACATTTTCGTTCATAACTTTTGAGCCGCTGAACCGATATCGCTCAAATGCAATACCAAACTTCTCGGGAGAACTTCCAATAAACATGTTAAGTTTCAGTCATATCCGTGTAGTATTTTGGTCGTGATCACCATTTCCACAGACAGACGGACAGAGGGACAGACGAACATCGCTAGAATGTCTTTAAATCGATCGGGGATCATGAATATATATACTTTATGGAGTCCTAGACCGATATTTCGATGAGTTACAAACGGAATGACAAACTTATATATACCCTCTATCGCTAAGTGGAGGGTATAAAAATTATAATTTTGCGATCTGTAATTTGAAACAGATCAATTGTATTTTGAAAAAGATCAGTTATAATTTGAAAAAGATCAATTGTAATTCGAAAAAGATCAATTATAATTCGAAAAAGATCAATTGCAATTCGAAAAAGATCAATTGCTATTTGGAAAAGATCAATTATAATTTTACGATCTTTAATTTGAAACAGATCAATTGTATTCTGAAAAAGATCAATTATAATTTGAAAAAGATCAATTGCAATTCGAAGATTTCAATTGTTGTTCAAAAAAATATTAACTGAATTTCAATTGGAATCTTCATATTACAATTGAATAGTTCATGCGAATAAAGACGAATAGACCATTTGTAGAATTTTACAGGGGACAATAAAAACGCAGGAAAAGGTTAAAAAATTATATTTTTGTCAACTTTTTGGTATTAGCTTAAAGATTTAGGTCACATCTACCTATATACAAAATTTTAGTAAGGTATTCGAAAGAGAACTTGCCAAAAATTGGACTTCAATTTTTTGCTTAAATGGAAAAAGGGCGAATATCCAAAAAAATGTATTGAAATTTGAATAAAAATCTGTTATTTTGCAGCAGATTTTGACTACATTTTCACGAGACTTGCAATACTTGACGAACTATGGTTGGTATTTGTTTGTAACACTTTAAGGACTTCAAGGATACACTTTTTAAGGTTTGCCAGGACATGCAAAAACAAATTTTTTGTTAATTTTTTTTTAATATTCCTGCCATTTGATACAGTAGTAATTCTTTATGACACTAAATACATTTTTAGGAATTATAATATTAACCCTTGATTGCATATTACGACGTAACATAAAAGGACATGAACAAATTTTTGTTTTTTATTCCTGACATTGGATGCAGTATTAACACTAAAAGTTTGTATGTGCTAAGATTGTTTTTTTTGTGTACAATTTCAAATTTTAGCTAATATCAATTTTAAACTCGCAGCTAAATAATTTTTATATATTATTTTGTTAAGGATGGATATTCGCCCTTTTTGCTTTCCACACTTTAAAGTCTTATAACTCAAGAACGGTAAAATTTTTTGCCAATATAATAAGTGTGGTTTGTTCCTCGTAATGTTCTTTTAACACATTGTTACCGAAAGTAAAATTTTTGTATGTTTTTGTGTTGTATTTAATCAAAATTGTGCGTTAGTTTACTCCCAATTTAAACAAAAATATAAAAATATACGAATTATTGCACTTTCAAAGTAATTTTTTTAGCCTTAAAAGTCAAAATTTCCCCAAAATTTCTGCATAGGATTGTAGGGCTCTGCTAATAAAATGCATTTATGCAAAAAAACATGTTTGCGAAAAAGTGGTCTATTCGTCCTTATTCGCATGAACTATTCAATTGATCTTTTTTTCTTTCTTTTGGAATCTTCGAATTGCAATTAATCTTTTTCGATTAACAATTGAATTCCTCGAATTACAAGTATAATCTTCGAACTACAAGTACAATCTTCAAATTACAAGTAGAATCTTCGAATTTCAATTGGTCTTTTCGAATTACATCTGTAAATGATGTAGTTTCAACAAATTTATTAAAAAACACTTTTACTTAAATAAACGTATTCAGTTGAAATACTTATTCCAACTGAACTAAAAATCAACAATTGTTAAAATATTTGGAATTTTTAAAATGAATAAAACGTTTATTTTAAAATAACAATTTCCATAATAAAATCCATTGTTATTTTGATGCTAATCAAAAGTGATTTAGAATTTTTTTATGTTATTTTTTATTTTAATAAATTTATGTATTTTATAACAATGCATAATCATAGTTTTGGTTTTTATTTTATTTTTAAAATCACTACAAAAGGTTTTTTGGGGGGTTTTTACTATTGTCCAGCATGAAGACAATTTGACGCTATTTTCAATGTACAATATGAGTATGTAAAATACATGAAGACTGCAAAAAACAATGCAATTTTTGATGTTAGAAAGTTTAAAAATAAAAAAAATGGTAACCACAAACTTAAAAAAGGGGCAGCATGTAGAACCATTTGGATCCCTAATGTAGACAAAAAATTATTGGCTAAAAATTTTCAATTAAATCTATTGATCAAAAAAATTTAAATGAGTCAGTCAATGTTTTGATTCAAATTTCTGTTATTTTTTTTAACTGTTGAATTACAAATTTTTCCTACATACCAGATTTTTTTTTTCGCTTTTACATTTTTTATTTTAGTGGTTTTACATTTTTTATTTTAGTGGAAAGCAAAAAAGATGAATTTTTTCATAATTTTGTCATAAGATTACAATTCATTTGTTAAATGAATCATTATTTTGATTGACTTTAAATAGAAAATTGATCAAATTTGTGATCAAAATCGAAAAAAGTTTTGATTGAACAATCAAAAAATTTATTGAATCCTCGTTTTTGTTGATTAAAATTCGTTTCAAATTCTTTCTGTGTGGGTAGAGGCAATTGGGCACCGATTTCGTTTAGGGAAATTGATGTCCATTTCGCAAAATTGTTTTTTCGTATTGACAATTTTTATTCTTGAATAAAAAATACAATTACATTGTTTGTTAATACAACAAAGTTTGTATTTAAAATGAGCCTACAATGAAATCTAAAATCTGTATAACTGTGATAAATTATGAAATATTAATTAAAAGTTTCGTTTATCCGATTAACTGTGTCATCAAATTCAACGACAGCAGTTGATGTAATAATTTAACTAATACAAGCAAACATGTTTTGTTTAGTTCAAAACCATTAACTTAAGGTGCTAAGTGGTACATCCCTCACGACTTCCTTAAAGTGCCATCACTTACAAACTTTGACTATGCTTCACACTTTTTAAAGTGCTAATAACAGAAGGATACACTAAACACACCTCCTTTTTCTGTAGTAGTGGATATAAAATTTAAAAAAAAAATTTTCAAAAATATTCTAGTGAATAAAAGAATAAAATAAAAGACACAAAGTTTACAATCAAAAGGCGGAAACCCAAAATATATATATAAAAAAACTGCATTTCTATTGAATCAAATACTAAAAGATGAAATGAAAACAAATAAAAGACAAAGCAAGCAAAAACAAGTGAGAGTGTTATATTCGGCTGTGCCGAATCTTGTATACCCTCCAAAATGTAAAAAAATAAAAAAATAAAAATTGTCAGGGCGTTTGTTTTTTTGGGGGGGGGGGGTAATGGGGGTCAGTGGGGGACGTTGGGAGCACCTTCCCATCCCGATAAATATAACAAATGTTTCATTTATTTAACAAAAATACAAAAAAACATGTAAAAAAGTGTATATTTTCAGAGGTTGGTTCAGTTCTTAAGAGGGGAACTTTTTCCCCCTGATCCGATTTTGTCCATGTTCGAACATAACCAGCCCAATGCCATAAGACATATTCGTGTTAAATTTCAGGAGTATAGCTCTTTTACTTTGGACTGTATCGTGTCTTCCACAGACGGACAGACAGACGGACGGACAGACGGGCATCGCTAGAATATCTTAGAATGGATCACTGATCAATAATATATATACTTTATGGGGTCCTAGACCGATATTTCGATGCGTCACACACGGAATGACAAAGTGAGTATACCCCCATACTGTGGTTCGAGGGTATAAAAATTGGTAAAAGGAATTAATTTAGATTTTTTTATATTAAAAATTTCCGCGTAAAAAAAATTGTTTGTACTTGTTCACTAGAAGAAGAACCTTGTCGAATTACTAGAAAAAGTCTCGTAATCCCATTTTACCAATATTTTACAGTTTTTCTTGTTTTTTAACAAATAATTTTCGATCAAAATTTACAATTTTTTTGGTAATTTTACAGGTTTTCTTCTAATTTTAAAAATTTCCAAGGTTTTTTACAAAACAAATTTGTAAATTTACGAGAATTCTTGTAAGTTTTATTTAGCCAAAAAAGTTGTAAATTTACAATTTTTTGGTAAAAATCTTGTAAAATTACAAAAAAGCTCGTAATTTTTACAAGGAATTCTCGTAAAACAGGAGGTAGCAAAAAATCTAGTAGTCACGAAACCCCCTTGTAAGTTTTATCGCGTCAAAAAGATTGTAAATTTACAATTTTATTGGTAAAAAGCTTGTAAAATTACAAAACTATCAGTAATAAGCGTGTAAAATAACAAGAAATTCTTGTCAAATAGGAGGTAGAAAGAAAAAATTTTCTTGTAATTTAACAAGGTTTTTTTTGAGTTTTTAAATACCTTTTGGTTACCAATTCTGTTCACATATATCAACTAGCAGCCGAATTAAAACATTTTGTATTTTTAGGTTATGTAGAGTATACCAAAATTTTCGAGGTGTTTTTACACTTTCGTTCCTAACATTTGAACCGCTGAACCGATATTTCTCAAATGCAATACCAAACTTCTAGAATCCACAACAAGCAAATACGTTAAGTTACAGTGAAATCTGTGTATTATTTTGGACTTGATCGACATTTCAACAGACAGACGAACATAGCTAGAATGTCTTTGAATCGATCACTGATATTTCGCTGAGTTACAAATGGCATGCCAAACTTATAAATACCCTCTACAACTAAGTAGAGGGTATAAAAATAGGAGACAAGGGACTAGTTTAAATAAAATGTAAAAGAATAGTCAAAATATTTCCAGATTACCAGCAAAAAAAAAAAACAAAAAACTATCATAGTAATATCTGCAAATGATGATTGTGTCAAAACTGCAACTTCTGCTTACAAAACAAGAAAACTAAAAAAAGTATAGGGTCTCCTACTACTCCTCCTCCTACACCTCCCCTCCTACTACTCCCCCTTCTTCTCCTCCCCCTCCCACTCCACCTACTTAGTGATTTGGGAGTGCTATGCATGCATACTGCTAAGATGTTAAAAGCAAAATTGACAAAAATATTTTGCCACTGACGACAACGAGTGTAAAATGCATTTAGAGAATTGCAATTGTAATTGAAAATAACTTGACTGTGTAATTTAGTTTACATTAGAAACAGTGCGTTTTTGAAAAATTTTCTAAATTTTTTGATGTTTCTTTTTTTTTTTTTATTTTAATTTAAGTTAATGAAATTTGTTTAAAAGTATGAGGGAATTCTTTTTTTTTTTTTTTTTTCTGCTAAACCACAAAGTGTCAATCAAGCTGTGACCAATATGTACTGAAATAAACATAATATTAAAAGAAGAAAAGAAAAATTGTAATTAAAGCGACAGGCGGTAACGACAAGCAAATGTGAAGTTTATAAAATTGTGGAAGGAAACGTTTTTTCTATAGGTAATCAATATACACAATTTGTGTAAAATTACATTTTTAATGTGTAACTATTACACATTAAATGATTAAACTTCACACATAATAATTGTAATAGTTAAACATTAAATGAGTAGTTTTACACAAAATTGTTACACATTTACTGTAAAATATTGTTTCTTTAATGTGTTTAATATTGCACGTTAATTGTGTAAAAACTTCACATTTATTGTATAATATTACACTTTTAATGTGAATAATATTACACATAATAATATTACTCATTTAGACCGTAAACTTTTACATATTAACTGAGTGTCGTAGGTTTATTCTGTACATATTACATTTTTAATGTTAAAAGTATTAAACATTAAGTGTGTAAAGTGTTGCACATTTAATATGTGAACTATTACACATTTACTTTGTAAAATGTAACACATTTAATGAATAGAAATACAAATATTACACATGTCATATGTAAAATATTACGCACGTAATTTTTAAAATGTAAAAACTTCACATTTAATGTATAATAACTTTCAATGTAAAAAATATTACACATAATACACAAAAAAAGAAAAACTTGTTAAATGACAAGAACATTTTTTTATTTTTTTTCTACCTCCTAATCGACTAGAATTCCTTGTAATTTTGCAAACTTTTTACTAATAATTTTTTAATTTTACAATTTTTATTCCCTCCACTCTAGTGATAGAGGGTATATAAAGGTATGTCTTTCCGTATGTAACACCTCGAAATATTGGTCTAGGACCACATAAAGTATATATATTCATGATACTCGATCGATTTTAAGACGATTTAGCGATGTCCATCTGTCCGACTGTCTGTCTGTTGAAAACACGCTAACTTTTGAAAGACTTTATGGAGGCTCCTGAAGTTTGGTATATATGTTGGGTAAAAAAAATAAACTCAAAAAAATTTTAAACTCAAAAAAAAATTTGCACTCAAAAAAAATTTTACACTCAAAAAAAAAAAAAAAATTTTAAATTTTTTTTTTTTTTAAATTACTTAAAAAAAGTTTTTTACACAAAATAAAATTTTTGTAATCAAAAATGTTATTTTTTTCACGTTAAAAAATTTACGATCACTTAAAAAGGGCATTGTGGAGGGTATTCATAGATTCGGCTACGTCGAATTTAACTTTTCTACTTGTTTTACCAATAAAATTGTAAATTTACAATTTTTCTGACGCGATAAGACTTATAAGGAGGTTTCATGACTCGGGTGCTTGCAAAAATTAAAACTTAAAGAAATAAGATCTAGTATTACACGTTTAATGTGTAAATGTGTGTATTACACGTTAAATGTGTAAAATATTTCACTTTTAATGTGCAAAAAAAAATTTTACACATGTTATGTGTAAAATATTACACATTTAATGTGTAAAATATTACACAAGTAAGGTGTAAAATATAACACATGTAATGTGTAAAATATAACACATATAATGTGTAAAATGTTTACTGTTTATTTAAACTGATACATTTTTTATTTAGAAAAATTCTCAGAATCTGAGATATTTATTTTATATACATCAAACCCGGTTATAACGAACTCCAAGGGACCAGTAAAAATAGTTCGTTATAAGCGAAGTTCGCTATAAGCGGGGTATATTTTATAACTACCTAGTTTTATTTCCAAAAAAAAGTTCAAATTTTGTATTATTGGACGTTTTTATGAAAGTAAACTACCCAGTATGCAAAATGAGTCGATATCGATTCGAAAAAGAGTCGTTTTCTCTAAGAATTTCATCGATATCGAGTTCGATATATTGTCGATATAAAGCGTGTTTTCCTATGTGGCGTGCAAGGTGATATAGAATCGTGTTTTGGTACAGGTTTCGATTCGATTTTTAATCGAAAATTTCATGAATTTCGATACATTTGTTTTTTAATAATTTAGTTAATTGTTTTAAAAACGGAAAGAAATAAAAAAAAAATATTTTATTACTTACTACTACTTACAATTAACTAATTTTTACTAATTTAATTTATTTATTCTTTAAATTTAATTTTTACTAATTACTATTTTTATCTGCCTCACTTGAGATTTGAACCCAGAACTCCCAGTTTACTGGTTGAACGCCTTACTCCTTCAGCCAAAGTTTGATAATAAAAGTAGTTTTTTTAAAATTACTTTTACTAAAATTTGAATTTTTTATTATTATTTGAATTGCCCTTAATTTATAATTTGTATTATTATTTGAATTACCCTGTTTTTATATTCATTTTATTTTGTTTTGACATACTTCTCATAATTTGAAAATATTTTTATTTCAAAATATATATTAGTACAAACAAATTTCAAGTTGTGTGTGGCCTAGTTGGCTAGCAGGTTCGGCAGCTTATGATTTGGAGATTTTTGGCCTAGGTTCAAACCCCGGTCGCGGATTTTTTTTTTTATTTTTTTTTTATTGTTTTAGTGTTAGATATTATTTTTTTTTAATAATAAAAGTAAAATTTGTGGAATTTTTGTAAAATTGAATAAAACTAAAACTCGATATTATATCGGAAATAAATATTTTTTTCGATGGAGCAACAAATACGAGAATTCCTAAAATGTAGATTGGAAATCATTTCGAAATCGATTTGTTTTTCAAAAAAAATATGAGTTCGAGAAACGTTCAAATATCGACTGTATATAATATCGACATCGAATCATTTTTGCGGAAAAGCTTCGAAAAAACTTCGAAAAAATTGTCGCCTCGAAACTGTGCAGACTGGGTAAGTACTTATTGAGAAGAAAACATTAAAAATAAGAATACATTTTATCAAAATTATATTATTTACCAAAAATTTTTAAACATTTGTAAGTTTGGTTAACATAATTAACGCAAATTTCAAAATATTTATGGGAGTTCGTTATAAAAAGGTAAATATAAATGATATTGTGTTCGTGGGACCATAATAAGTAGTTCGTTTTAACCGAGGATTCGTTATAACCGAGTTCGTTATAAAAGAAGTATTTTGTGTGAAAATTGTTGCCAAAACGTCGGGACTCTAGAATTAGTTCGTTATAACCGAGAATTCGTTATAACCGAGTTCGTTATAACCGAGTTCGACTGTAGAAAGTTCTCAGATTCTGAGACATTTTTCATCTAGAAAAATTCTTCGATTTTGAGTAATTTTTCCTAGAAAAATTTTGTCAGATTCTGAGACATTTTTCATATAGAAAAACTCTCAGATTCTGACACATTTTTCATATAGAAAAATTCTCAGATTCTGAGACATTTTTCATATAGAAAAATTCTCTGATTCTGAGACATTTTTCATATAGAAAAATTCTCTGATTCTGAGACATTTTTCATATGGAAAAATTCTCTGATTCTGAGACATTTTTCATACAGAAAAATTCTCAGATTCTCAAATATTTTTAATGTAGAAAAATTATTGGAATCTGGGACATTTTTATATAGAAACTTTCTCAGATGCTGAGATATATTTCAGAAAGAAAAATTCCCCGATTCTGAGAGATTTTTTATGTAGAAAAATTCTCGAATTCCGAGACATTTTCCAAACAGAACAATTTTCAGATTCTGAGTCATTTTTCTTATAAAAAAATTCTCAGATTCTTATACATTTTTCATATAGAAGAATTCTCATATTCTGAGACATTTTTCGTATAGAAAAATTCTCAGATTCTGAGATATTTTTAATTTAGAAAAATTATTGGAATCTGGGACATTTTTCATATAGAAACATTCTCAGATTGTGATATATATTTCATAAAGAAAACCTCCCCGATTCTGAGAAATTTTTTATATAGAAAAGTTCTTGAATTTTGAGACGTTTTTCATATAGAAGACACTTTTTATATTAAAGAATTCTCAGATTCTGAGACATTCTCAGATTCAGAGAATTTTTTTATATAGAAAAACTCTCAGATTCTGAAATATTTTTCATATAGAAAAATTCTCAGAATCTGAGACATTTTTCATATAGAAAAGTTCTCAGATATTGAGACATTTTTCATATAGAAAAATTCTTAGATTCTTAGACATTTTTCATATAAAAAAATCTCAGATTCTGAGATTTTGATTTTGAGTAATTTTTCTTAGAAAAAATTTTTCAGATTCTGAGACATTTTTCATATAGAAAAATTCTCAGATTCTGAGACATTTTTCATATAGAAAAATTCTCAGATTCTGAGACATTTTTCATATAGAAAAATTCTCAGATTCTGAGACATTTTTCATATAGAAAAATTCTCAGATTCTGAGACATTTTTCATATAGAAAAATTCTCAGATTCTGAGACATTTTTCATATAGAAAAATTCTCAGATTCTGAGACATTTTTCATATAGAAAAATTCTCAGATTCTGAGACATTTTTCATATAGAAAAATTCTCAGATTCTGAGACATTTTTCATATAGAAAAATTCTCAGATTCTGAGACATTTTTCATATAGAAAAATTCTCAGATTCTGAGACATTTTTCATATAGGAAAATTCTCAGATTCTGAGACATTTTTCATATAGAAAAATTCTCAGATTCTGAGACATTTTTCCATATAGAAAAACTCTCAGATTCTTAGATATTTTTCATGTAGAAAAATTCGCAGATTCTGAGAAATTTTTCATAGAAAAAAATTCTCCAATTCTGAGTCATTTTTCTTATAGAAAAATTTTCAGATTTTGGGACATTTTTCATATAAAAAAATTTTCAGATTCTGAGACATTTTTCATATAGAAAAATTCTCAGATTCTCAAAAGTTTTTCATAGAGAAAAATTCTCAGATTTTAAGAAGTTTTTCATATAAAAATATTTTCAGATTCTTAGACATTGTTCATACAGAAAAATTCTCAGATTCTGAGATATTAGTCATCCAAGGTCTCCGCCTGAGACAATATTAGGGAAATCTAAGATGCTGATTTGTGTCCTGTAGCTTTAATTATAATTCACTTTTATTGCCTACCTAACATTGGCCCCTAAAAAGTTTCTTTTTTTTTGTTGTTTTCTAACATTTTCATTAATGTATTAATGAAAAACTGGAAAATTATACGCAAAAAAAAAACAAAAACCAAACAATTTCCATTTGTAATACTATTGTGGATTTTGTGCGTTTGTGGTTGTTAGTATTTGATACTGAATGGTTGGTTGTGTTTTTTTGTTCAGTTTTTATAGATTGTATGGTGACTCTGGCTGTGACTGTCTTGCTGATACCAACTGATAGCTGACTTCCTCAATGTGGTGGCTAACTTTTCGTCGCTTAACGCTTGAATAAAATCATTGAACTGTGAAATTAAAATTCATTCGTTACTGCTACAATTTTTTTTTTGTGTGTGCTCATCAAAAACTAAAAAATGCACAGAAAATAGCAAAAAAAAAAAAAAAATAGCAAAAGCATAGCAGCAAAAAAAAAGTGCATTAGACAACATTCTTTTGTAATATGATTCTTTTGTTTTTCGTAAATTTTCCCTATAAATTTAACATTTGATGCCATGTTATTTTCATCTTTTTTGTTTTTTTGATATTTTTTTTATATATTTTTCCTTTTCCTTTAGTTTTTTTATACCCTCCACTCTAGTGATAGAGGGTATATATAAGTTTGTCATTCCGTATGTAACACATTGAAATATTGGTTTAGGACCCCATAAAGTATATATATTAATGATCCTTGATCGATTCTAAGTCGATCTAGCGATGTCCGTCTGTCTGTCTGTCTGTCTGTCTGTCCGTCCGTCTGTCTGTCTGTCTGTTGAAATCACGTTTTTGGCTTTAATCCAGAACCGATTTAAACGCCTGGGGTACCAAAAGTTGCGTAATTCTCCTAGGCAGAATCTAATGTTTTTTTTTTTTTAAATCGGTTAAGTATTTTAAAAGTTATGAGTGAAAATGTAAATTTTGATGAGTGAAAATGTGAATTTTACACAAAATAAATGCTATAACTTGACACCTGTTGAATGAATGTAAACGAAACTTTGAATTTAATGTAATTTTATCATTCCTAACACTCACAAAAAATTTGGGCCGAATCGCACAATGGGGCGTGGCACCAGCCATTTAACCCAAAATTTTAAAATGATTTATCTTGGCTCATGGTTGACATATTCAAATAAAATTTTAAATAGGTTCTTATTTTATTGTTCTCAACGTTCTTCTGGTTATTTTGGTACCAATTATGGCAAAATCGGTTCAGGGGTTAAGAAGCTATGAGCAATTGAGATGAGTTTCAATATAAACCTCTATGATATGGCGTGGCAGCGCGTTTTTGTAGTTGTTGATGGTTGTTTGGCTTGTTGTTATTTGTATCAAAAGAAGTTAAAAATACGTAGTATGTGTCATACACGTGCCACGTGGTTGCTTTTATATAATTTTTATATAATTTTTATATAATTTTCATACATACATATTTATAAAATATTTTTTTTGTTTTTTAAATATTTGCATTGCACTATAGTTCCGATTATCACTTTTCTTGGCCAAAAATGGAAAAAATTTTGGTTTTAAATAGGTTTTGTGGTAAAAATTGTTATAATTTTTTTGTTTTCCATGTATAATATTATAAAAAATTTTTTGTATTTAAACTCAAAAAATTAATTGAAAAAATTTAAAAAAACACTTTTTTTTTATTTTTAGCTAAATTTGTTTTTGAACAATAAATGAGTTTGTACAAAAATAAAATATGTTTTCTGTTGTTTGTAAGTGTTTACGACTTTCTATAAAATCCATTTTGAGAAAATTGAATTTTGGCCAACAAAGGTCGTCCGCGAAACCATAGTGCATTGGTTAACATTGTGGAGGGTATTTAAAGATTCGGCACAGCCGAATATAGCTTTCTTACTTGTTTTTTTTAATTTTTTCTCTGGTAGTTTTCTTTCCAAGCAATCACACATGCCAAAATAACAAACGATTATTGTCATATCACACGACTAACCTCTTCCATTGTGTATCCTGTGCTATCAGGAGAAATTGGTTAAATTAAAATAACGGACAAAAAAATACAAAAACAAAAACAAGCAAAAAACAACAAATTGAAAACAATTATAATAAATTTAATTAGTTAGTAGCAAAAACAGCAATTTACAAATTAAATCAGAGTAAATCAAGCAGCAAATGGACTGAGATAATAAAGAAATTATAAAATTGAAAAAAAAAAAAAAAATAATAATAGAAATTGTAGGGAAATTTTAGCACTGAAAGAATTTATATACAAAATAATTTTTTTTTAAAAAATTGTTGCTTAGACAATAGCCCTGTTTTTTGCAGACTGGATTAAGATTTGGATTAACTTTATTTAGTTAAAAAGTGGGTCAAAGCAAGTCCAGATTTTTTTTTATAATTTTTTTTTTGAAATTACATACAATTAGTAAATATAAACAGAAAAACAAATTGAGCTTTGCCCAAAATGCAAAGAATGAAAAATAAATTTAGTTAAATCCTAGGATTAACTCAAATTTAATTATACCATTTTACATTTTGGACAACGCTTAATTTTGTTTCCTGTTTATATTAATTAATTGGATGTAAATTCAGAAAAAAAACATAAAAAAATTTTCTGGAATTGATTTATCCCATTTTTTAACTAAATAGAGTTAATCCTAATCTTAATCCGGTCTGCAAAAAACAGGGCTAATATCATCGTAATGATTGGTAAAGAAATCTGACCTCGAACTAGTGTAATATATTTTAAAAATATAAATTTATTGGTTGAATTAAAACTTTTTATACCCTCCAACCACAGTATGGGGGTATACTCACTTTGTCATTCCGTGTGTAAGACATCGAAATATCGGTCGGGGACCCCACAAAGTATATATAATATTGATCCATGATAGAATCTAAGACATTCTAGCGATGTCCGTCCGTCCGTCTGTAGAAATAACGATGCAGTCCAAATCAAAAGAGCTAGACCCCTGAATTTGGGCAAGAATATCTCTTATGTTACTGGTAAGGTTAAGTTCGAAGATGGGTAAAATCGGACCAGGGGGAAAAAAGTTCCCCCTTGAAGAACTAAACGACCCCTGAAAAATACGATATTTTTAGGAGTTTTTTTTTAATTTTTGCTCTACAAATGTAACATTTGTATGCCATATTATGTTCATAGAACTGCGCTTGGACCAAGAGGGTTAGAAAATTCGATTTTTTTGAGGCCGCCCCCGTTTGGGGGCGTGGTTATAGAAATTAATTAAAAATAACGATAAAAATTTATTATTTAAGCGTAAATATCATAAAAAAATAATTTGTAAACATAAATAGCGGGGTACAGGTGCCCCCACCAACTCCGCCGACTGCCACCCCAAAAAAAAAGATGCCCCTGCGATTTTTTTTTTAATTTTAAACGTGTTGGAGGGTGTAAAAGATTCGGCACAGCCGAATTTAACACTCTTACTGGTTTTTATATATATATAATATTGATCCATGATAGAATCTAAGACATTCTAGCGATGTCCGTCCGTCCGTCCGTCTGTAGAAATAACGATGCAGTCCAAACCAAATGAGCTAGACCCCTGAAATTGGGCAGGAATATCTCTTATGTTACTGGTAAGGTTAAGTTCGAAGATGGGCAAAATCGGACCAGGGGGAAAAAAGTTCCCCCTTGAAGAACTAAAATGACACCTGAAAAATACAATATTTTTACAAGTTTTTTTTTATTTTTTGCTCAACAAATGTAACATGTTTATGCCATATTATGTTCGTAGATCTGCGCTTTGACCAAGGGGGTTAGGAAATTCAATTTTTTTCAGGCCGCCCCCCTTTGGGGGCGTGGTTATAGAAATTAGTTAAAAATAACGATAAAAATGCATTATTTAAGCGTAAATATCACAAACAAATAAATTGTAAACACATATAGCGGTGGTAAAGGTGTCCCCCACTGATTCCGCGGACCCCCCTCCCCCGCAAAAATAAAAGACGCCCCAGCGATTTTTTTTTTTTTTAATTTTAAACGTGTTAAAGGGTATAAAAGATTCGGCACAGCCGAATTTAACACTCTTACTTGTTTTTTAGACATTTAAATATTAAAACTACACTAAAAAAAACCTTGTAAAATTACAAGAAAAGTTTGTATGTTTTTTTTTTGTTACTTCCTATTTGACAAAAATTTTTTGTTACTTTGCAAACTTTTTACCAAAAATTTTTTTATTTTACAAGATTTTTACCAGAAAAATTGTAATTTTACAAGATTTTTACCAGAAAAATTGTAAATTAAAAATTTTTTTGACGCGATAAAACTTACAAGGAGGTTTCGTGACTTTACTAGATTTTTTGCTACCTCCTATTTTACGAGAATTCCTAGTAAAAATTACGAGCTTTTTCGTAATTTTACAAAATTTTTACCAATAAAATTGTAAATTTGAAACTTTTTTGAAGCAATACAACTCACAAGGAAATCTCGTGAATTTACTAGATTTTTTTTTTTGTAAAAAATCTTGGAAATTTGTAAAATTAAAAAAATAATTGTAAAATAACAAAACAACATGTAAATTTCGATCGAAAATTTTTTGTTAAAAAACAGGGAAAACTGTCAAATATTTGTAAAATGGGATAACGAGACTTTTCTAGTAATTTGACAAGGTTTTTTTGTGTGTATAAATTAAAATAAAAAAAATCTTGGAAATTTGTAAAATTACAAAAAAAAAAATTAAAATTACAAAAAAAAAAATGTAAATTTCGATTGAAAATTTTTTATTAAAAAACCAGGAAAACTGTCATATATTACGAAAATAGGATTACGAGACGTTTTCTAGTAATTTGACAAGGTTTGTTTTTTGTGTGTATTAATTTAAAAAAATGTAATTGAATCAATAACAAAATAATTGAAAATCAATCAAATAATTAATTAAAAATGTTTACCCCATAATTTTTTCTGTGTGCGATTTTAAACAAATTAGCCTCAGTTTTTTTATTCTCTTGTCTATTAAGAAAGCTACTCAAAAAAATAAAGTCATCAAGCAAACATATGAGTTTTTTTTGTTGTTTCAAACAATTCAAATTGTTAACTTTGTGTTTTAGATGTAACATGTCAGTCAACATGTTTAAAGACAACAAACAAGAAAAAAAAAAGAAAATTTTGTTATCCTTTAAAATTTGTTTTTTTTTGCCACTCAACCAAAGCAAACATTTAACTAAAATTAGTTTGCTTTAACTTGTGCAAAAATTGTACACAATGATATTACTTAAATTAGGGTGACACTTGCATTTTTGAATTCAGATTAGTTTGAAATATGTGTCGGCTGTTGCAATTTGCTTAATATTTGTAGAGCACACAGAGTCAATTGATAGTCTTAAAACTATACACATAAAAGTAGGTAATATGCACAAAATATGCATTTAAAACCAAAATATGCAAAAATATGCATTTATACCAAAATATGCACAAAAATATGCAACTACAAATCGATGCTATTTTAGGGCAAATTCATTTATCCGGATAGATATTGAATTTATATTATGTTTAGAGTGCCGAGTAAAAACATGAATTTTCATAAAAGTACTTGCCCTATTGATCAGTGATTGATTCTAAGATATTCTAGTTCCGTTTGCCCGTGTGTGGAAGACATACCTAGACTCCTGAAATTTGGCAAGACTACACTCAAAAAAATATGTCATTAACTGTTTGTAGTTTATTTAAAAAGTATTACGTTTTATCGTTTTTAAAAGGAAAAATGCCTGCGAATTTTGTACTCTTGCCCAAAACATTAAATCATGATAATGTTTTTTTAGAGAAAATAATGTTATATTACTTTGCTATTCCATGCAAAACGAATTGAAATATCAGTCGAGGACCCCATTAAAAAACCAAAAGAACTGTACATTCCGTAAGTGAGTGCAAAAATAAGTGCAAAAAGTGTTTTTACATTTTGGAGAGTACAAAAGATTTGGCACCAAAGAATATACCGCTCTCACTTGTTTTATGTACATTTGATAAACAAATGGAAAATTTTTATGCAAAAAGCTTAGATCTGGTGAAAAAGTAGTTTTGGTAAAAAAACTGATTTTTTTTTCACGAAAAACAAAATTATGTTAAAAAAAATTTAGTGAACCTAAAATTTTTGGTGAACAAAAATTTTTAATGAAAAAAAGTTTTTGATGTAAAACAAAAATTGATGAAAAATATTTTGGTAAAAAAAAAATTGATAATATAATAAAAAATCGAACCCACGACCCCCACGTTGAAAGGCTAGCACGCTACCAACATGCCTACCGGGGAAAATTGATAATAAAAAATTTGATAAGAAAATTGATGAAAAAAATATGATAACAAAAAATTTATGAAAAAAAAAATTTATGCAAAAAAAAAAAATAATGAAAACAAAAATTGATGAAAAAAAAAATTTTATGAAAAAAAAAAATTTGATGAAAAAAAATTTGATGAAAAAAAATTGGAGAAAAAAAAAAATTGATAAAAAAAAATTTTATAAAAAAAATGATGAAAAAAAAGTTTGATTAAAAAAAAAAAATTTTGAATAAAAAAATTTGATGAAAAAAAAAGTTTGAAAAACAAAAAAAAAAAAAAATTATAACAAACAAGTGAGAGTGTTAAATTCGGCTGTGCCGAATCTTTTATACCCTCCAAAATGTCAAACAAAGTTAAAAAAAAAATTCAGGGGCATTTGTTTTTGGGGTGATGGGAGTCAGTGGGGAACGTTGAGAGCACCTTCCCATCCCGATAAATATACCAAATGTTTCATTTATTTAACAAAAATACAAAAAAAAAAAAACATGTAAAAAAGTGTATTTTTTCAGAGGTTGGTTTAATTCTTCAAGGGGGAACTTTTTTCCCCATTGGCCGATTTTGCCCATTTACGAACTTAAATTGCCTAGGACCATAAGACATATTCATGCCGAATTGCAGGAGGCTAGCTCTTTTATTTTGGACTTCATCGTGCCATCTACAGACGGACGGACGGACGGACATTCACAGAATGTCTTACAATCAATCATGGATCAATAACATATACCCCATACTGTGGTTGAAGGGTATAAAAAAAAAATTGATACAAAAACAAGTGAGAGTGTTAAATTCGGCTGTGCCGAATCTTTAATACCCTCCAAAATGTAAACAAAAAAATGTCAGGGGCATTTGTTTTGGGGGGGAGGGGTCACTGGGTTGAGAGCACCTTCCCACCCCGATAAATATACCAAATGTTTCATTTATTTAACAAAAATACAAAAAAACATTTAAAAAAAGAGTATTTTTCAGGTTGGTTTAGTTCTTCAAGGGGGAATTTTTTCCCCCTGTGCCGATTTTGCCCATTTACGAACTTAGCCTGCATAGGACCATAAGACATATTCATGCCAAATGGCAGGAGGCTAGCTCTTTTACTTTGGACTGCATCGTGCCATCTACAAACAGACGGACGGACGGACATTCACAGAATGTCTTAGAATCGATGATGGATCAATAATATATACACTTTATGGGTGTATACTGTGGTTGATGGAAAAAAAATTGATGGAAAAAAATTTATGAAAGAAAAAAAAAACTATGATGTAAAAAAAAAATTTATGAAAAATATATTTTTTTTTTTTGGTGAAAAATAATTATGTTACTTTTTATTCATGAGCTGTGGGGGTGTTCTGTAATTTATGCGAAAAGTTTTCGCATCGAAAAGTATGAAACAAAAAATTCCATCGTTTCTCGATTCTGGAAAAAAAGCTGTTTCTGTATATCAATGCGAAAACGGCAGCATTTTTATTGGAATATTCCAAATCAGCTGTCAAAAAGGTAAACAAGGCGAGAAAATAATAAAAATCACAACAAAAAAAACGCAATTTCACAATTTTTTAAACAACACTCGTAACATTGGCAAACAAAAATGAAATAATAAATTAAATTAATAAAAATGATGTGTAGTATATCATTAATAATATTAGTTGATAGTATTTTCTTGAAAACAATATTGTTTTTTATTTATTATAACTCAAAAGTTGTTTAATTTACGAAATATCGCACCATTTTTAAATGTGAGTGATTTTGACACTTCAACTTCAAAAGTTTTCGATCAATTAGTTTACAGAAACAGTTTTTCTCGCATCTTTCCAATAATGTTGAAAAAAATCATATTTGACAGAAAGTTTCCGCATAACAAAATTACAGAAACAGTCGAATGCGAAAAGTCAGGTTTTGTGCCGATTCACGATGTTTCTGTTTCGTTTTTCATATTCCATGCGAGAAATCTTTCGATTCGAGAGTTATAGAACACCGCTACTGGTGAAAAACGTGTTTATTCACCACGAGGTGAATTATTATCCAAGTTAATTTAGGTTTTGTACTAGTACAGTATTTTTTGTTTTGCATATTAAAAAAATTTTGGGAGATCAAAAGGAACTATTATATTTAGGTAATTCTAAGAGTTATTATTAATATTTTTTCTACAATATAATTAAAAACTATTTTTTTTCAAATAATGTTTCACTTAAATTTTAATTTGATAGATGACAACTAATTCTGTGAGCACATTTCAATCGAAAACTCCCTTTTAATAATATTGTAGATAGCAAGTTTTGAATATCCGCCCTCGATATGTTTTTGAAAATTAAGATTCTCCATACTACAGAAAAAAAAATCGATTGTTGGCTCATTTTAAATTAAAGCGTTGTTGTATTAACAAACAATTTAACTGTACTGATGAAAAATAGTTATTAGTTTTATATTCAACAACACATTTTGTTAATACAATTAAAGTGTTTGTTAAATTCAAAAATGCTTTGAATCAATAATACAAAAAAAAATATGAATCGAGAATTTACTTTGCTGAAGTTTCCCTTTAAAAATAAAGTCCCTCCTGCTACATTTTGATACACCCTTAAAACATCCACATTTACAGAGATAACTTAACACCCATCTATTTAGTGCCACCAGCCACTGTAGTTAGCTGGTACTCGTTAGATAGTCATTATATATTTCATAGATTTTTTCGCAGAGTCGTTTCTTTATTTAATTTATATTTATTTTTTTTATGTTTTAATTTTTCCTAGAGTGCAGCTATCGTGCTTTAATGTTTTAATTGTTGCAGCATAAAGTCACATTTAATTTACCAAATTAAGTGGTTTTTAGGAAGACGAAGAAGCAACAAAAAATGCTATCTTGAGTATGTCACTGTGTGAATATTTGTTAAAGTTGCTAAGTGCGCCAACTTAATTAGAAGAGCTGTGTTTGGATCATGTTCTCCTGTCAGATTTATTTAATTTAAGTTTTATTTTCATTTTCTTTTTAGTTTTACAACTCTTTATTATTCTTATAGATTTTCAAGTTAAAGCAGATGTTGTTATAATTTTTTTTTAAAGATTTCAATATGGTTTTGAAAAAAAATAATACTTGAAAATTTTCCTGTGTGGCAATAGGTATATGTTAGAAATTTTCTTAAATTCATTACCAGAAAATGCTGACTGGATTTTGACTTTTACTTCTTGCTTGCCGTGTTTCTTATGGTGGCAGTAAAATTAACCCTAAATGTAACTGGAAAATCGAAATGTAGAAATTGAAATTTAATATAAATATTTTTAAAAAAATATATAAAAATTCGAAAATGATGAATTTATTTTTAATACAGAGGATGTGAAAGTCGAAAAAGACCAAGTATTCTTTTCCAACAGATTTTTCCAAAGAAACCGTCTCAGATTCAAAATACTTTTCTGATACTTTTTTCGTATAAAAAACGCAGGTTCTGAGACATTTTTAGATTCTGAATACTTTTCTGATACTTTTTTCGTATAAAAAAAACTTGGGTTCTGAGACATTTTCGTATCAAAACAGACAATTTTCTTACAGAAGTAGTCTTAGATTCCGAGACTTTTTCATATGAAAATCGTTACAACTTTTGAAAAATTATTCTAATAAATAAAGTTTTTGATTTCAATAGTCTGACTTTTAGATCTGAAACATTTTTAAAATAGAAAAATTCTCAGATTTTGAGACATTTTTTTCTTTAGAAAACGTCTCATATTCTATAAAATGTCTGCGAAGTTTTTCCTCTTGCTCAAACCATTAAATCATGATAATGTTCAATAAAAATAACGCTATATTAATTTATGTTTGTCTGTATTTGTCGACAAAAAAAGTTTTTAAAGAAAAAAGATTATTGATAAAAAAATATTTCATAAAAAAAAGTTTATGAAAAAAAAAATATTGATGAAAAAAAATATTGATGAAAAAAAAATTTATGACAAAAAAAATTTATGAAAAGAAAAATATTGATGAAAAATATATTGATGAAAAATATATTGAGAAAATAACAATATTGATGAAAAAAAAATATTGATGAAAAAAAATATTGATAAAAAAAAATTTTGATGAAAAAAAATATTGATGAAAAAAAATATTGATGAAAAAAAATATTGATAAAAAAAATATTGATGAAAATAATATTGATGAAAAAAAAATAATGATGAACAAAAAAAAAATTTGATGAAAAAAAATATTGATAAAAAAAAATTTTGATGAAAAAATTATTGAATAAAAAAATATTGATGAAAAAAATTATTGAATAAAAAAATACTAATGAAAACAAGTGAGAATGTTATATACGGCTGTGCCGAATCTTTTATACCCTCCAAAATGTAAAAAAAACAATCAAAACAAGTAAGAAAGTTATATTCGGTCAAGACCGACCATATGATACCCTACACCAGTGTTTTCCGGAAAATGGGTCCCAAGTCCAAACATGGACCGATTGGATCTGTCTTTTGTTAGATCTTTATTTGGTGTAGAAAACACACACAGATCAAATTTTAGTGGAATTGGTTTATTTTTTTGTCAATAGACCGATTTAACTTAATATCGGTCGAAATTTTTATATAGGGGACTATGTCCAAAAAGGGTCCAAATATATTCCGACTTGATTTCTAAAGTGCACGTTTAACACCTAAAACTAAATATTTTATCAAATATTTCCATTTTTATGAATTTTGAGCGAATTGTGTGAATATCTGGAGGGTGGTTTGTATGGGGACTACAAGAAGGACTGACCCGATTGCTTTGAAATTTGGAATGGTGATTTGTACACACAAAATTTGTTTAGCTGCTAAATTTCAAAGCGATATCTGTTACAATACGGTTATTAGAGTCATTTAAGCTGAATCCAAAGCGGGCGTTTGTATGGGGGCTAGATCTTTACATGGACCGATTTTCTCCAATTTAATTTGGTTAAGTTTCAAATTTCAAGTCAATCGATTGAAAATTGCGACGTGCTTAAACCGATAGATGGACGGACGGACAGACATCGCTAAATCGACTCAAAAAGTAATTCTAAGTCGATCGGTATGCTTGAAGGTAGGTCTAGGACCAATATTTCGGGTAGTTACAAACATCATTATACCCTGTACCACAGAGTGGTGTGGGGTATAAAAATCCAGGGGCGTTTTTTTTTTGGGGGGGGGGTTGGTGGGAGACGTTAGAGGGCACCTTCCCCTTGCGATTTTGAACTTCTTCTGTGATAAGAATGTTGCATTTGCTTAGCAAAAGTACAAAAAACCCTGCAAAAATGCGGTTTTTCTTAGGTTGGTTTAGTTCTCCAAGGGGGAATTTTTTTCCCCTTGATCCGATTTTGCCCATTGCCAAATTAACCTGCCTAGGAATATAAGATACATTCGTGCCAAACTTCGGATGTCTAGCTCTTTTATTTTGGACTGTATCGTGTCCTCTACAGACGGACGGACGTACATCGCTAGAATGTCTTAGAATCGATCACTGATCAATAATATATATACTTTATGGGGTCCTAGACCGATATTTCGATGCGTTACACACGGAATGCCAAAGTGAGCATACCCCCATACTGTGGTTGGAGGGTATAAAAATCACAATTTAAATACAGAAAAGATAAACTGAAAAACTAAAAAGATCATATGAAATTCGAAAAAAGTTAAAATTGCGAAAAAGTTAAAATTGCGAAAAAGTTAAAATTTGAAATCGATTAAATGTAAATCAATTAAATAAAATAAAAGCTTAAAAGAAATAAAGCATAGATTTTAAAAAAGGTGAATACAAATTTGGTACAGAAAAATTTTAGTTCAAAAAAATGTCTACTTTTTTAAATTCGTTAAAAGGTTCAATTTCGAAAAAGATCAGCTAAAATTCGAAAATGATTTACAAAACAAATCAAAACGAGTGAGAGCGTTAAATTCGGCCGTGCCGAATCTTTTATACCCTTCAAAATGTAAAAAAAAAAATTGTCAGGGGCGTTTGTTTTTCTTTGGGGGGGGCGTGATGGGGGTCAGAGGGGGACGTTAAGAGCACCTTCCCATCCCGATAAATATACCAAATGTTTCATTTATTTAACAAAAATACAAAAAAACATGTCAAAAAAGTGTATTTTTCAGAGGTTTGACTAGTTCTTCAAAGGGGAACTTTTTTCCCCTGGGCTGATTTTACCCCTTTTACGAATTTAACCTGCCTAGGACCATTAGACATATTCATGCCAAATTGCAGGAGGCTAGCTCTTTTATTTTGGACTTCATCGTGCCATCTATAGACAGACCGACGGACGGACATTCACAGAATGTCTTAGAATCGATCATGGATCAATAATATATATACTTTATGGGGTCCCCGACCGATATTTCGATGAGTTACAAACGGAATGACAAAGTGAGTATACCCCCATACTGTAGTTGGAGGGTATAAAAAGATGAATACAAATTTGTTACAGAAAAAAAATCAATTTAAACTCGAAAAAGATCTATAGGAATCTTGATATTTAAAGTAGAATCTTTAAATTTCAAAGATAACACAGCTCAACAAGGAAATGCGTATTGGATTCTGGTTAGTGATTTGGATAGTGTCTGTTGCGCTGATTCCAAATCCGGAGCCCAAATTTGTCTATCACGTCAGGATTTTGAGTAATTCGCGGTTAAAGTGCCGAAAAAGGGCATTTTTTACCCTTTTTAAAAGCTTATAAAAAAGGATCCTGACATGCAAATGACTTGGTATCAAGCTCATTCGAAAGCCTGTAATTTTTTCTTAAAGATAAAATTTTCTAAAAATTTAATTTTCTAAAATGGTAAAAAAATCTTTAGCAAAAAACCTTCCATTTTTTCAATATTTAGTTTATTTATACAGTGTTTTTTAACAAATTTCCATACAAATTCATACGTAAATTTTAGATTTAAAGCACTTGTGGCTAATGATTTTTTTACCCTTTTAGAAAATTAAATTCCAAGAAAATGTGATCTTGTCTGAAAGAGAAAATTACACGCTTTCGAATGAGTTTAATACCAAGTCATTTGCATGTCAGGATCTTATTTTATAGGCGTTCAAAAATGGTCAAAATAGGCATTTTTTGACACTTTAACCGCGATTATCTCAAAATTGTGACGTGATAGAAAAATTTGAGTGACCGTTTTAGAATTGGGGCACCAAGCCCTATCAACTTTTTTTGGTTTCATCCAAAACGCAGCGACAAACCTCAGATTTGTAAAGCGGTGTATTCTTTGAACTTAAATTCGAATTTTTCGAATTACATTCAAAAATGGTGTAAATAGAAGCAATTTCGATGGAACAACACTGTAAAAATTACGTAAAGTATATTTAAAACGGCATAATCGCCTGCTGTCATCAATGAAATATTTTATTATATGATAAATTGTGTCATGCAAATTGGGTTAAGTAGAAATTAGCCCTTAAAGTCATTTTGGAAAAATTTTATCCTTTTGTATTTTCAATTCCTATATTTTGCTAAAATTTTGCCTTTAGATATTTATTAAAATTTCACATGTAGGAATTTTAAATTTTTTTTTGGCATAAAATGATTTTATACCTTCTGTTTCTATTTGTAGTCCTTTGCTGCATTAAGTTTTGTGTGTTACACTATGGTCTCTCGGGTAAGATTAGAGTTAAATGTGAAACTAACTACAACTAAGCCACTGTAAAATGATTATGTTGCATTTTTCAACAGTAGCAGCAATAGCAGCAGCAGCAGGAAGGAATACAAGCATTTTATTACCACAATTTTGTTGAAGTAGTTTTTTACTTAGGGTTACCATATTATTAAAAAGAAAAGTTTAAACAAATCAAATTAAGTGGCTTAAATGATTTACAAATATTTAAAATAGAAACTAAATAAGTTACTTGAGATTATAAAGCAAATGATTTAATTTTCTTGTTGACTTTTAAGAGTTGCCAACTGCAACGAAATGCTGAATGATTGCTATTATAGGGAAACGATGAGATAATTAAAGAATTTTAAATGTCATGTCGTATGTACGGTGTAAAACTAATATTGTGTTTGAAAATTAAGTGTAAAATTTGACTGAAGATTATTTGTAAGTTAATTAATTTAGTACAATACTGAGTATTTTGTTGTTGTTTATACAAAATTATATTTTCTTTTATGTTTTTTCTTTTTTTTCTTTTTTGTTTAAATATATGGTTGCCAGATTAAATAAAAATCATTCCCTGATGATGCTGAAAATAAACCAGCGAAACGTCGGATAAAATTAAAAATTAAATAAATAGTCTTTTATTTAAATAAAAAACACATGACCTTAAAAGCCCATTTAGGAAATTCCTAAAACATATAACGTTTAAATGTTTTTAATTAAACCCTAATAATACTTGGTTGTGTAGTTTTGATCTGGTTTTAAGTGTGATGTTGTTCAAAAATATGGTCATTATTGACCGTTCATAATTCGCTTACATATTAACTTCGAATTGAGTCTGGTCACCTTTATAAAGATTGTATATATATGAATTTTCAAGTGAATGACTATCATCGATTTTTTTAAAGGTATCATATCCGTTATTTTTTTATAGCAAAAATTTAAACTCTTAGGACGACAGAAGTGGAAATACGACAAAAAACAAAAAATTAGTAACGAAATTAGAACAAACGATATTGGGTTTTGACATATTGTGGAATTTGCTACATATAAATATAACAAGTAAAAAAGTTAAATTCGGCCTTGCCGATTGTAGTGATACCCTCCACAATTTCTAAAAGATTATTGTAAAAAACTTTATTTAAAAGGAAATTACTTTAAAAAAAAAAATTTCAGCAAAAAAAAAATTTGGTAAAAAAATCCGCGATTTTTTTTCTTTTGTCAAAAAATATGTTCGTACTTGTTTAAATACCATTAAGTGTTCAATTATGTTGACATATGCCAACCAGCAGCCGAATTAAAGCATTTTGTATTTTTAGGTTATGTTGAATGTACTAAAATTTTTGAGGTGTCCTTACATTTTCGTTCATAACTTTTGAACAGCTGAACCGATATCGCTCAAATGCAATACAAAACTTCTCGGGAGAACTTCCAATAAATACGTTAAGTTTCAGTCATCTCCGTGTAATATATTGGCCGTGATCAACATTTCCACAGACAGACAGACGGACATCGCTAGAATGTCTTAAAATCTATCGGGGATTATGGGGTCCCAGACCGATATTTCAATGAGTAACAAACGGAATGACAAACTTATATACCCTCTATCACTAGAGGGGAGTTTAAGAAAATGGCGCCCAAGCAGGGGCCCAATTCCAAATCACGCAGTGAAAACAGAGAAGCCAACGAAAAAACACCAAGAATACGTTTATAGTCAAGAGTATATCAACGAAAACAGCTCTTTATGAACTCGTTGGAACTATCGAAAGAACGATTTCGGTAAAGGAGTACACTATTGTGGCCTTTTGTGATATAGATTGGGCTTTTAATAATGTTATCACAGACTCGATAACTGTGGCATTGTCTGGTCAAGGAGTAAAGCATGGGGTCATTATAATGGTGGAAAATCTACTTGCCAATAGACGTATAACGTCTTAATTGGGAGCGTCTGTCATATTTCGATTTGTCAATAGGGGCACACCACAGAGAGGTGTTCTTTCACCGCTTCTGGCATTGAATTGCATGATTCTGTCTTTCTAGAAGCACATGGTTGTCATGTTGTTGCATATGCTGACAATGTCGCGTTATCGTTAAAGGGTTCTCTGAAAAATCTGTTAAAATGGGCAAGAGACGGTGGTCTGGGAGTTAATCCGAGTAAAACTGAACGTGTTTTGTTAAGAAGAAAAAATAAAATTCCTGCTTTTGGGCCTATTTCTCTGGATCGTCTTCTCAGATGGAGCCAAGTGTCTTGGAGTATTTCTAGATAGGAAGTTTAAATTCAGGCATAATATTGAGGAACGGGTGATAAAAGCAACGATTGATTTACATTCCTGTTAGGAGGCCACTGAAAAACGATGTGGCTTTAGAGTCGTTTACGCAGTAGTGCGTCTAATTTTTGTATTGCAGAAATGCTTTGGAGACAAAAGCGAACTGTGCCTTTATGACGAAGATACAGAGAATGGCGCCGGTATGTGTCACTGGAGCTCATTAGAGAACCGCCTTAAGCTAATACCATTGGGTATATTGTTACTGACCGGCTACGCAAACAGGCGAGATCCAAAGTACTTACAATTAGACGTGAAATCAAGAACAACGTCTACATGCTAAGGTCTTGCTGCTCCCCGGGGAAGCAAGACCTACTGGTCATTCGTTAAAAGAGTTAAGAATAATGCTAGTTCGTGCATCACAACTTTCATAAATAATGATCAGATATTCACTGACCCGGTTGATAAAGCCAACTTTTTTCCTGAACTTTTTGCAAGGAATTCATACTTTCCGGAAATCGATCAACCTCTGCCCGAACTTGGAAGAGTATCCTGTTCTATGCCCAAGACTTTCTTCCGAGCGCGTGCAAATAAAAGTGTTCTTGCGGATCTCAATGAAAATAAAAAGTCACCGGGGCCGGGTGGTACAACAGCACTGGTGGTGAAACAGTATTCTTCGACGCTATTTCATCCATTGGTAAACCTTTCCAACACTTCCTATGGCTTGGGCAAAAAAGGGTGAGGTTACTATCCCTGAAAATTTCCGCCCAATCACAATTTCCTCTGAGGTTTCGAAGGTGATGTAGAGTATGATTAATTATCATCTCGTAAATTATGTAGAGACCAACTCATTACTCAATCATCGACAATACGGTTTTTGTTAAAGCCGTTCTACTGGAAACCTGTTTGCATTCCTATCGGAGTCGATTTATACATCATTTTTGTGAGAGTAAGGTGGTGGCTCTAAATATTTCCATATCATTCGATTGTATATGGCACGCCACGCTTGTATCGAAGCATATTTCGTTTGGCATGGGTAATAATTTCTCTCGTTTTATTTCGAGCTTTCTCAGGGACCGCACTATACGTTTTTTAATAGATGGGGTCTCTCCTACAGAATATCAGCTAAATTCAGGTGTACCACAAGGTTCTGTTCTTTCTCCCACTCTATTTCTTATTTTCATAAATGACCTTCTATGTCAAACTTCCAATTCTATCTACCTTTTGTAGATGACATCAACATTTGTCATTGATTTTAATTCAGTCATATACCAAGCCTTTTGAAGGTTGGGCTCATGCAGCGGAATATGAATGACACACTCAACCGTGATCTTTCTTCTATTTAAGAATGGTGTCGAGCTAATAGGGTCGATTTTAATGCTTCAATGCAAAACCCAGAGTTGTGTACTAACCCACAGACTGGCTGTGGAAAGGGCATTGTCATCTGTATTAATGGGTGGTATATATATCATGGAATCGGATACGTTTGATGCTCTAGGCATGAAAATGCAGTGTGACGTCCAATGGAATACACATTTTTCAAGTGCCAAACGAAACATTCAAGTGTCTTGGCTTTCTGAAAACTGTAAGAATTGCTTTACCTCGTTCGATCTCCGCACTACCTATACCACCTACATCCGACCGAAAATAGAATGCAACTCCCATATATGGACAGGAGCTTCAGAGTCTATTCTGAGTTTTCTCGACCATGTGAAATGGAGGGAGGTGAAAATGACAATAGTGTATCTTACAGTATTGATTCATTAAATCATCGTCGGAATGTGGGTTGTGTGACGCTATTTTATCGATATTACCATGAGAAGTGTTCTGCTGAAATAAGTGAGCTTATACCTCGAGCCCTTGTTCTCATTCGTAACACTCGCTTATCAAGTAAAGCGCCTCCGTTTTTAATCGACTGTCCAGTCAATCGCACAACGCATTACAGAGAAAATTCGTTTCTCAGTCGATCTAACCGTATGTGGAATAATCTCCCCGCAGAGGTCTTCCCTCTAGAGAGGTTCAAGTCAAATATTCATATACACCACTTCCACTCTCCTCCCTTCCATACTTATTTTTCCTGATATCAATACAATGCACTGCATTTATAGGGGGCATCCCCTGAGTGTTGGGGATGTCCCATCACAATGCTACTACCATTGGACATATTAGGTAGGCAGTATGCGGCAACATCGCGAATTCGACTTAATAGCACACTGCAATGGAAGATCATTGCACAAGATAACTACAAGCCGCCACTTTACCACTATGATACCATCCAGGGAGTCTTGGATGAGGGCATTTGGGTAGTGGAGTCTCTATAAATGTTATTGAAGCTAAACGAACAAGTGGGCTTCGGAGTCTTTTTGGAAAAGCTGGGGTTGAACCTGGCTCTAAGATTACCAGATCATTGCTGTGTTTACCATTCACTCAACATCTATTTCAACAGTCAAGCCACGGTCAAGGCCCTAGAGTCAATGTTTATACGGCTTTGTTTCGCGACTGAGACAAATCGGAGTCTCTCCAATTCGGAGATTGGCACGTGGATGGACGTTTGAGATTACAAGACAGATTTGGCCTTTTCTTAATCAGGAAACCATACTTTTAGAGATCTGAAAGAATTTTATGGACTCCGAATATTGAGACTTCGTACAATGCATTGTAATGGTCAACAAAGTGTTGAACCTTGTGTGCTATCAAGTCGAACAAAGACTGATTTACTGGTAATCGTTTTAAGCTAGTAACGTGAAAGACCTAATTAGGTTCTGATCTTCTCCCGGAGTCGGTTAAGCATGTTAACTGTCCTGCTTTCTCACTCTATCGAGTGGAATGTTTAGGAGACCACACGCATTTAGGTGTGGAAGAAATCTTTGGAATCGAAATATTGGGTCCTCTAAGATTAGTCAAGACCTAGACTGGTGAAGGCATAAAAATTGATTGATTGCTTGATTGATTGTTTGTTACAAATGAGATACATTTTTGTAGATAAAAAAGTTATCTTCTTTAATCTATGCAAGCAACAATTTCCTAAAATTTATTCAGAATCAGTTTAACATATTTGGTATTCCCACAGAGTTAAAAACATTTTATGTTTTTGCCAAAATTAAATATACAATACAAACACTTTTGTAAATCATCTTTAATATTTTGGAAAACAACTATGAAAAAAATTAGCATCATAATTCGAGTACATCCTATTACATCCGATACACTTGGCAAGCCTTAGAGTTGTTAAACACATGCAAAACACGGTAATATAACACAGCAGCAGCAACAAAAAACAACAATAATAATAATAGAATGCTGCAGGAAAAAGTATTCCTACTCAAAGTGATTGAGCAAGGTAGAGATGAGCAGCATAATACTAGAAAACACCGCAACATCATCATCATCGTCAACACCAACAACAATTGGGTATTACAATGTTAAATGAAAGCAAAAACAACACCAGCCAAAGTAAACAATGTAAATGACGATGATGATTATGATGTTGGCAACAATATTCAAGCATGAACAAACAAAAAAAGTGTTAATTGCAAGTTAGCGACAATAACAAAAACAACAATGAATAGCAAAATATAAACTCTAGACAAAAAAAAAAAAAAAAACTAAAAGTGTTACAAAAAAATCCTCCCATACAGCAGAAGAAGCATTGATACCACTATGGTACCACTTCCACATTTACGCCCCATAACTAGTGGTAACAGAAAGAAAAAAAAAATCTATTCATACTGTTTTTTGTTATTGTTGGTTTTTTTACATGTTAAAGCTAAATTGAAGTAATTTTTGTGGTTTTTATTGCTTATTGTTGCCTTGTTGTAAGTTTGAGGTCAGACGTTTCGAGGAATCATCTATTACTTTCTGGTGAGTTATAAAAGAAGTTGCTAATAATAGGCCATAGCATAAGACCCTTTAGTATTGGATAAAAATGATACAGCATCTATTTCCCTAGACTAACTGGTTAGGTTGGAAAGGTAGCAACTGTTGTGCTCCCAGATTGATGGAGTGAGAAGCTGTTAACTGTAAACGGGAGCTAAGCCACCCGGATTGCCTTGTGAGGTCCACAAGATCACCTTGTGAAACACCGACTATGCAGTTTAAATAAAAACTCAACTTACAATTAGTTCTAAAGGATTTTGTTATATCTGGTTTTTAAGTTTCAGTTTGTTTTGTTTTTTTTTACTTTGAACCAACACTCAGGGAATGCCCTACTAATGCAGTTCATTGTGTTAGTATCAGGATAGGTTAGGAGGAGGAGGAAAGAGGAAGTAGTGTTTGTGGATATTTGACTTCTCGAATTTATCTACATTGAAAGAGACTTGGAAGACTTCTGCGGGGAGTGTATTCCACATTCGGCTAGTACGACTGATAAACGATACTTCTCAGTAATGCAATGTGCAATCAACTGAACAATCGTCAACATACGAATGTGATCTACTAGACAACCGAGTGCTGTGATCAAAAACTCTGGGGAAAAGTTCACTTATTTCAGCAGAATATTTTCCATGATAATATCTATAGAACAGAGTCACAAAACCCGCATTCCGACGGGCTCTAATGAGTCAAGAGAGCAGGATATCCCATTGTTACTGATAAGTATCAACGCCTTCCTTTACACACGGCCCAAGAGCTACAAAATAGATTTTGAAGTCCCTGCCCATATATGAAAGCTGTATTCCATCTTCAGTCGGATATAGATTTTAAAAAAAGTGGTATAAATAGATATCTACACATACATATGTACCAATACTGCTGTTGGTTATGTTGGTCAACATACAACATGGGGTTTACGCGCATTGAACCTGACCCTATTTGCAAGACTCCACTCGGAGATTGTCAACAGGCCCTGATTAAGTGTGTTATTCATGATCTTAACTTCAAAAAGACTCTTCTTACGATTAAAGGAAAATGAATGACAAATATTGCTGCCAGCTGCAAAACAGTAGACACTGTTGCCAAGTTGGAGGTTTTCCCGCTAAATCTAGCGCTTTTTGGTTGGATTTAGCGGGGGAAAATTGGTTTCAGCGGGAACGGTGCATTAGCGGGAAAATCTAGCGCTTTTTGTTTGAGTTTTGTGGGAAAAATTTAGAGTTTTTTTCAATTTTTTTTTCAATCGAAAACGCTGTTTGTCGAATTTTAGCGCTTTTTTTTTTGTAACCTAGAGGAGAATTTTATATTTTCCCGCTAAATTTTTTTCGGCGGTTTTTTTCTTGTCCGTTTTTAGTGAAAAGTCAATTTTTGTAGAAAAAATATTTTGGAGGTTTTTTTTTTAATTTTTCTTTTTTGTCATTAAAAAATGCCAAGTTTTTCGGTTTTCAGCGGTTTTTTTCGTAATTTAGCGGGAGAATTTTAAATTTTCCCCTCTAAATTTATTTTTGGCGGTTTCTAGCGCTTTTTTGGTGAAATTTAGAGGTTTTTGCTTAAAAATAGTTGGCAACAGTGTCAGTAGATAGAATTTGAAGTTTGACTAAGAAGGCCGTTAGGTTAGGTTATAGTGGCGGTGTCCGCTTGACACCTCGCATAGACCTCTTGGTCCATAGCGATACCACAAAACTTTTTCCGCTAGCGGTGCAAGTGAAACACGTTTAAAGTCATTGCGAATCTTTTCAATATCCTAAGATCCATTTGCGTTATATTCTCCAAAGTACCGAAACTTATCTGACCGGCAATGGATCGGTGACTCCTTGCCACAGCTGGGCATGGTTTCATATACTCCTGGTGAAGCGCATCATTTACAAGTAGCGTCTGAAATAAGTCCAATATTCTTGGCATGGATGCCAGTTATTATCCCATTCGGAGCTCGGCATTCCCTTCTCGTAAGTGATAGTAGATATTTAGTTTTTCCTTGATCTTAAGTTGGGGACAGAGTTCTGCTGATTTTGAATGTTGTCAGCTCTCTCCACTTCCTGTTTGCCTTTGCAACATTGATGGAATTCCGTTTAAGTATATAGTGTTGAAGCGGTGGTAAATATGGCACCATGGTACCTATACCATCAGCTCCAATTTTTGCAAGTTAATCTGCCTTTCTATTTCTCTGTATTCCGTTGTGTCCTGGTATCCATAATAAATTACACAGGTTGTGTAGACACAGCATCTGCAAGTTCTCGTAACTAAAGAAGGTCGTTAAGAAAATTACGAAACAGGGTAAAAAAAGAACAGAGAGGAGAAAGAATACAGTTTCGGACTGTGGTAACAGCAATTATGAAAATTGCAAACTGAGTTGAATTTAAATGAATTGTTTAATATCATAGTAAACACAGAATCCGGAAGTTATGCCGCGATATCTGTTGTATGGAAATCTTTGAAATATTCCACAAGACAATTCCACAATTGTCTCTAAATGAAATAGACAAAAAGTTATACATTCCCGAGTTTGTGAGAGGACAGGGGAGTTTCCAGGAAACTGCAAGGTTGATAACCTTTGGGAAATTTAGAAACTAAGTGACAGGTTCCTACGAAAATGTTCCCACGAAAATGTCACAAAACACAACTGCTTTTAAAAGCACAGAGATGCGATTCTTTCACTTCCCATATGGGAGATTTTTACAGGTTTGGTTGTAAGTGGCTTCTGACGCTTACGCCAGAACATGTAGAGTATGAGCTCGTAAATGGGGCTCCCTGTTTAACCAATTTGAGCTCCTTATTGAACTCCAAAGATATTGAATTTTCACATTCGACAAATCAAAAAGATTCCCCAAATTCCAGTGAAGCAAGACTCTGACCAGAAAGTGCCAGGTAATTTCAGATAAAGTGTTCTATATTTCCAACTCCTCCTCACCCATGCAACTCCAGAAAAAGTCATTTAACTTTACAATTAACCGCTCAACGTGCTTTTCTATAAGACAGTGTTCGGTAATTAAGCAAACACAGTTAAAATCACTCCTCTTGAAAGCGAGATCAGCTCACTTGTGCACTTCTGATTTAGAGAAGGCCAAGTTTCCAAAGGCATACCAACACATTCCAATTCCGTTGGAACCTGCAAGGTAGTTCCCAGTGTTGCAAGATCATCAGCTTTGTAATTCTAAGAAATTTTTGAGCCCTAAAACCCATATGAGTCGTATGTTAAACTGCTTTGTCATCTCATTGAAAGACGTTTGGCAGTTATGGGCCTCTGTTCTGTCTTTCACAACTTTTCAATTCACATGAAAATTTCCGAATCACATGAAATCAAGTTTTGTGTTTTGCTTATCACGTTTTCATTCGAAGTTGAAATCAAATAATTAAAATTTAAAAAATTATAAGGAAAAAATTACATTCGATTTACTTTCACCAAATTTTATTTATGTGAAACAAAACGAAAAAAAAAAACGGATGTGAAATGTAGAACAACAAAAAAATTCGGAAATTTTCATTTTCACATTTTTTATGTGAATTACTTTTCTTGAAACAGAGGCCATGGTTAGATATTATTTTTGGAAACATTGACTACAGGGACTTGACCGCAGCTTGACTGTCGGAAGAGATGTTGACTGCTTTTGTTGTCAAGACAGTGCAAATCTAGACTAGAATGATTCTCAATGTTTATAAGTTACCTGAAATTTTTCGATTAGTAGAAAATTCAGTGATACCGTAAGTTTTTTCAAGAGTGAACAGTATTAAATAAGAATAAGTACTTGTACTCAATCAAAGAGTAGAGTTACTTTACAGATTCCCTAGATTACATTAGTAATATAGTTCTATAGGAACTTCGACACATTAACTTTGCACCACTAAGAAGAAAAGCCAAAAAGACCACATATCACTAGGATTCAATTAGTTGAATGATCTCTTCGGTATTGGAGATGTTCAAATTCATTCCAAAGTAGGGACAAAGAGGTCTGATTTTTATTTAATACAAATCGATTTGGTTGTCAAGAACCATCGGGATGATTTTAATTCAAAAGTCTTCTCGGTTATTGCTTTTCAACAGAATTGTGGTCTTCAAACCACATCTGTCTTGATGCTTTTTACCAGCTTTCTGATATATTAAAATCTATTTCGAGAACCTTTAAAAGCTTTCAAGACTTTGGATTGATTGTTTAATAAAAAATCTTTACGTTAACTTTTCTTCAAACGTCGTCGTGGACAATTGCTCTTCTGCAACCACCTAAGTTGAATGGGCAGTCCGCTGAAAACCTGTTACACTCGCAGGAATTATGATCCAATGTGATACTCTTGGTTTGGTTGTTTGGAAGTAGTTAATTAAAAATAATAGTAAGACCACCGTTAATAACCGTCCGCTAGATCAAGAAAACGTTTCCCTAGAGTTGTGCTGGGTCCCAAAGGATTCAAACAGAAGTTATTGAACTTAGTCTTTCACCCGCATAAGAAGTCAGAATACATACTAGTTGTTTTCTTTCCAAATTTTAGTTCTTTTCGGATTAGATAATCGCCATAGCAAATGGGATATTCTACAAGAACCTTCGGGAAATAGCTCTTTCTGACGAATCAAGGCCGACGGTATAATTACAAAACTTTAAATCAAACAGCCGAAACATTCTCTTTTTAATTAATTCTGTCTATTGTATTCCCCACAATTGTATTGAAACTTGTTTATCAAAGTCTTCTCGACTACCGACTTTTGAAAAACCCAACAGCTACGAAATTAGCCTTATTTTCCGGTATGATTTTTTCAAAAAATTTTATTATGGAAATATTAAATTGGGTAGTTTCAATTTAATTGACACACTGATATTTAAACTAAATAACCGCAAAAATTTAATTGTTTAACATTTTTTGGAATTTATTTCAAAAATTTCCAACCAAGGAATTAATTCCTTCGAATACCTCCAACAGCAATTTAGACTGATTTTTCATTGTTGAATTTATTGTGATGCTTTTTTGTCAGTCTTCGTCTTCATCTAGGTTCATTGTTTTTTGTGGCAGCTCCAAAAACAAGATTATATGGTTGAACATTATCGATTAGATGTTATGACAATCATTATTTTGGTTTTTTTGTTTGTTGGCAACATAACAGAACAACAACAACAAAAGAAAATAAAAAGAAAGAGTGAAGGCATACTAAATGGATGGATGGTGTTGTTACTGGTACTCGGCATTTATAAACTTAGCAATCAACCTGTGGTTAAAATGTTGCTAACAACATCAGTTACAACAACAGAGCACAAAAAACACTAGTTAATATGTTTGTTTTCCCTTTGGCTTTGTGTTTATTTTTTTTTTTGCTCTTCACGTTTTTTCTTCTTTTTAGCATGATTGTTCATGATGTTAAGCTGTCAAATGTGACAGACAGACAACAATCAACAACAACAGCAACAACAAAAATTTCTTTGTAAAATTTTTCAAAATTTGCTAAACTTAAACGTAACACAGCATGCAACACGGTTAATACACAACGTAACGGCACTGCAATAGTATTAACAAACATGACATTTGCTAAAGTAAAAAATAATCTTAGGGTTGAGAGTAGAAGGTGTTGTATGCCATGCCGCATGACAAAGATAAATCAGTGTTAGGAGTAGTGTTTTGACTAACAGCAACATTTGAAGGTTACGTAGTTACAAAACGATGACATTTCTTAAGGTTTCAAAACAGTCATTTGTTGCTTTTATTGTGTTGCTATGGTTATAGTTTTAACTGTTTTATTTTTATTGTTTTTACGGAAGTGTTGCCAGATGGAGGGATTTATCAAAACATACCTATTTTTAACCATCACTAAAAGAGAATTGGGTAGAACAGAGAAGAGGGAAGTCGAGAAGGCTCTTGCTGCTGTTTTAAATGCCGAAGTGTGGGTCAGTACTAAATTATCTCACAAGGGATTACTATGGCATGTAAGTTTCTTTTGGACTTTGATGATATTTAAGATATTTTTGTAGTGTTTGCCAACCAAAGATTCTGGCAGTTGAAGATTGGTTGCGTGACAAAGATTGTCTGCATTATTTTCGTTAGTCGAGCCAGTTTTTAATCCCTGGAATCAATGTTCATAAAAACGAAAACCGCCTTTTACTGAATTACTTTCTTAAATAAGATTACTAAACAACCTAATATTCGGCTGATACTAGTTACAGGGCACAGATAAATTACAAATTCAATTATCATTGTGAATATCATGAAGCTTTCCACAGAATTGGACTGTATTGGTTCTATTCCAGAATCTGCCCAACTTGAACAACGACTGAAAAGACTAATGAAATATTATCTTATGATTTACCTAAATAATTGCAAGTCTGATCAATGTTTACCTTTCTCAAAGCAATTTATAGAATTACTGAACTCAAAAAATGACTTTTCACAGATGGAAAATCTCGAAGTGGTTTTACGGCCCAGTTAACCAAGCACAATGGTTAGTCGAGCAAGTTTCAATCTCTAAAATCAATGTTTCTAAAAACGAGAACCGTACAGTAAGTATTACTTTCTCAAATGAGATTACTAAAACTCTTCACATTCACTGCAGGACACAGAAAATTTTAAAATCCAATGATCATAGTTAAGATCATGGAACTTTCTATAGAATTATAATGTATTGGTACTATTCCAAAATCTACAAAACTTGAACAATGACTGATTAGACTTAGGAAATATAATCTTATGATTCCCCTAAATAAAGTCTGATCAAGGTTTACCTTACTCAAAGCAAATTATAGAATTCCCGAACTCAAGCAATGACTTTTCACAAATGGAAAATCTCTAAATGTTCAGACTTCGACTTTATAGCGATAAGAAGGCATATGATGATCAGCTTAGTCATGAAGGAGGTGGAAAGCATCGTACATTATCTCTGCATTGTTTAGAGCTTTTCATACAAAGACACAAATCACTAGGACGCCTTATCAAAGATGGCATCAAACAGATGTTATTGACGAATAACATAACTTTGGATTTGAGATTAGAATGCTTTGTGTTAGGGGTTCCACAAATCAAGATCATATTAGAAACCTTAACAGAATATCCGTTTATTTCTATGGTTGAAACTGAGGAATAAGACCCTAAAGTCAGTATCACAGTTTTGGATGGCAAACTAAAATGTTCTCTGATTTAATCCGAAGAAAACTCCATGAGTCAATGTTTATCGTTCTTTTATGCTAGATTTTCTTTCAATTGATCCATTAATGAAATGTCCAGCAATTCAAATTTCGACTCATATGGATCTAGCGGAACAAAAAGATTCCAAGGTATTGTGAAGCCGACGAGATAGAATATCCCAGCAGAAATAAATCGAGATTTTGGCGACACAGCATCTGTTTATAGCATACCGTAGCGCATCCAAAGAGCGCTCTTAGGGATGCAGTAAAAGGAAGGGGAAAAAATTTTAATTTTTTTTAAGATTTTTTATATAAAACTTATAATGTGTAATTATTTTTTGATAAAATTTTACACTTGCTTTCCTTTTTAATATTTTTAACACTTTTTGAATAAAAAAACATGAGTTTTAGACAAAGACACATGATTTGACTGCATCATTATTGCGCATTAATCAGCGCTGCAAAGAGCGCTTCAATCATAGCATCTTTGACCGCTGTTCCCAAAAAAAATCCCATAAAAAATGTGAAAATGAAAATTTCCGATATTTTTTTGATGTTCACTTCCGATTTTTTTTTTTTTTCATTTTGTTTCACATAAATAAAGTTTTGTAAAGTAAAACGAATGAATTTTTTTGTTATATTTTTTTAAATTTTAGTTATTTGATTTCAACTTTGAATTTACAGCATCTTTATTCTGCTTAAATCAGCTCTACAAAGATACATGAATTCACTGCATCTTTAATCTGCTTAAATCAGCGCTAAAAAGATACATGAATTTACAGCATCTTTATTCTGCTTAAATCAGCGCTCTAAAGACACGTGATTTCAGTGCATCTAAAGAGCGCTGTTTCTGTGTATCCAACTAGCGCTCTAAAGTGGGACATCGCCTTAGGGAATCATGCATGAATTCAGCGCAATTGGATGCGCTCCTTTACTCAAGTTCCCCTTCCAAAAGCTGCTGAACGTTCAGCAAAATTTCTGCTGGGATACCACACAGGTTTTTAGGGAATTGTAATGTATTAGGTCGCATATAGAAAAAAGGCTGGTAATGAACACCCTCAACTTAACCCTTCTCGTGGGTGCTGAATGGTAATGGGTACCAGCTGCAACATGTCAAATATCAGGACATTAGACATAGCATCACAATGCATACCTGTTATCTACATAAGAAACATAAGCAGCTGTTTTGTAATAGCTCGACCTGTAATTGTATGTAAGTTTTATGGCAATTATCTCCTTCTGTTTCCTCTCCCTGTTCTGTTAGCTCGTTCAAATCGAGCTCTGAAAAGCGTGCCACCTCTATGGGCTGAGCCCATAAAGATGTTGGATTCTGAGCCAAGTTTGCCAAGCAGTTAATAAGGTGTGGTACGTCATATGGCGGTCTTCTAGATGCGGTGCTCGTATTAGGTATAGTCTGCCTAATACTCGACCAATAAGAATTAAGCCGACTACAATTCCCGGATCTTATTTGTGCCAGTTCAACTCTTGTTGTTCTTAGCAGACTTATCTCTTCTTCTGCGATGAGTGGGGGATGACCTTCAAGTCCAATATTCACTCTGTAGTGGGCTCTTTATTCTACTGTAACCCAGCGAATATTGTTCAGAGTAGCCCGTTATGACATAGAATCGAGCTGACATGGATGTCGTATTGCTGAATATTCATCTCATAACACCGAATATCTTTTCTGATATGTCTCGAGAGAGGATCTATATATGTTAGGAAATAATTGGGATTATCCCTCCGATGATATGCCAGAAGGAACTGTTTCGCCAGCACGTGAGTGGTCATTAACCTGGCTAGCGACTTGAGGACCTTGTTTCTTCTGCGCAATTTAGTGCACGATGCAGTGGCATGCGCCAAGGACGAATACAACTTGTCGAATGTTGACAACAATATTTTGGGGTGGTTACCTTTCAGAATTTTGACGTTATCGACTATAACATCAAGTTCCAGTTGTATCTTTTTCGTCCAAGATGTATGTTCCTCGCAGTGAAGAAATTCGTAAGATCGTAGTAGTGGCTTTTTCTTTTAGAATTGTTGTCAATAAGTGTCTGATTATTTGAAGTAGTTGAAATAAGGGGTGGACGTAGTGGGTCGGCGGTTTTAAAACTTGACTCCGCAATTATGAGGATAGCTAAGTTGAAATATAGAAACACCAAGACCAAATTTTTGAAAATGTCCTACAATTCTAAGGCAACCAAACTTTTACTGTCACTTGCTAAGAATGTTTACAGACTTATGGGGAGATTGATGAAAGGAAATAGTTGAATATAAGACAAAAAAAAAAGAAAAGATGTAGCCGGGAATAGTCAGACGGTGGGGCATATTATTTGCCACTGTCCTGTATTATAACACTCAAAAAATTATGTTAGTAAAATCAACTGAAAATGTCAGTTAAAATAACTACTTTGTTAGTTATTTTGGGGTCAACTACTTTTTCAGTTAAATCAACTAACAATGTTAGTTATTTTAACTGACAAAAAACAACTGACTTATATAGTAAAAATTACTAACATTTGTAGTCAAAACAACTAATATGTAGTAAAAATAAAATTAACAATATACATTTTTATTTCAAAAAAATTTTCAGAAAAAAAAAATTGAAGACCAAATTTATCCAAGTTTTTTTTTTTTTTTTTTTTAAAAAAAGTTGTGAAAAATAAAAAAAATACTTTTTTTTTTGAAAAAACTTTGAAAATTTTTCAGAGATAAAAAAATAAAATTAACTGCTTTAAATAACTGTTACTATATTACAGTACTTTTTTGTTAGTTATTCAAAAAAACGACTTTCAATAACTAACAGAAATAGTTGTTTGATATTTTTCATACAAAAATAACTGACTTTGTAGTTGAAAACAACTAACTACTGTAAAATATACAAACAACTAACATGTAGTAACTTACATAATTTTCTTAGTGAATGCTTCCGAACAGAGTGTTTGGGACTCAGTAAAGGGACCATTAGACGACAGACAAATCTTACAATTTGTCTTCCAACCGCTCTTTTTTTTTAAATATTTGAAACGCACATCTGAACACATACTATTATTTAGGCCATTTGTATTCGGTCGTTAGACAAATTGTAAGATTTGTCTGTCGTCTGATTGGCGCTTAAAACCAGTCTTCTGATATTCGGCAAGTAAGCGGGGCTATAGGGGTTCCACCACTTCGGATTGAAAGTTAAAGTTGACTGTTGTAAACTGGTTGCGCTAAGGAGGCCAATACGAGCCCCCTGGCATGCCAGACAAAACCGTTACCTACAATAACCAAACTGTTACTGTCACTTCCTTAGAATGTTTACAGACTCGTGCTTTTATGCCCAAAGAGTAAGTAATAAGTATAATAACAGTTATTGCGTATTGAGTACCTTGGGGGAAAGAGACGGTTGATCATAGTCTTTGCAACTGTCTATTATCACACTTCAGAAGGAAGTGTACACACTCTAATTAAAATGATTTCAGTTTCCTACTATAAATTGGGTAAATTTACACAAAATGTGTAGTTTTACCAAAAAATTATTGGAAATTTACACATTTATAGTAGTATATTATTTGAATTTGTTGAAATTTACCCAATTTATAGTAGGAAACTGGACTCATTTGTTTAGAGTGCACTTTTCGAGATCTTAAAGAAATATTTAGAATCGAAATAAGACTTCTGATTTCTTCCTGGTTGCTAACGCATCTTAATGGTAAGTACTTACAAATTAGAATTATGGATTTGTTCCGATTGTGAAACTGATCAGAAAAGAAGATATCTGGCATTATCTTAATTAAAAACAAGGAACTGCGCTGTTTTCAGCACCAAGAGGGTAAATTTCAACAGAGTTTTTTTTTGATATTGGAAACTCGCTGATCAGTTAGAGGAATTTTAAATAAATTCTGCCAGAGTTGTTTGGATTATGAGGAATTGGAAACTATCGAATAATTTCTTTGTCGCTTTTTGGACATACTTGTCAGATAGATCAATTGCATGATCTATCTGACAAGTTAAATATCGATAAACAACATCTAAAGAATGTCATAACAAGCTGAAATTCATAGAACGGCACACAAAACAATAACACATTTTTGTTTGTTGTTATTGTTTTGTGTGTGTTTGTTGCATTATGTCTACATAATTATGGATGGTGTAGCCGGAGGGGTAAAGCATCAGCAGCTTAGTACCTAAAGGTTCATTTTAATGCATTAAAAGTGGCAATTACAGATCTTCATATTTCAGTACGGAAGCCAAAGTTCATCTGGCCCATGTGTTTTGATTCAGTGTCCGGTACATCATTGGTCCTTTATATGCCATTAGTTGTTTAATTAAATTTGCCATCAGTGATGTTATCTTCTTGTCATGCCATATCACCAAATTAATCTGGCAACACTTACTTTAAATGACTGCAACCTTTGTTGCTTCTTTGGGTGACAGTTGACTGTTGCTGCTTTCCATATCAGACAACTATTGCAAGTGATTGTTCTAAGAGAGCTAAAGAGATGGAGGTCAAGGTAAGCAAGGAATCATGACTTTTAGATGCTGTTGATAGTATTTTTTTTTTGATAATAATCAACATGTATTTACAAAGTGCACTAGTAATCATTGCCTTATTTAAAATTTATTACAGGTCTTTTAGTTTCAATTTCTTCAACAAGGAACAAAAAAAAAAAAAAAACACTAAAAAGCAAAATAACTTTTACTTTTGCAACAGCATCGTCATTATTATATTTTTACTTTTTTTTTTGCTGCTTCTCATTAAATATTTTGTTCCTCATTGTTGTTAATATGAGTATTATTATTTATTACTTTTTTTTTCTCATACTTTCTTTGACTACTTTTTTTTTTAAAAACGTTTTTTGTTTCTTTCTTTTTTTCACTTGTAGTTGTTGCTGTATGTTGTTCCCTCTGTGCTGTTAAAAATTTGACATTGAAAAAGTAATAAATGGTATTGTGTTGCTGACTTGCTGTTGCTGGCGATGATGACGATGATGATGTAAGAATTTGTTGTTATCTTCACACACTCAAGATACAAAACAAAAAAAAATAAACAAGAAATAGATTTAATGGGTGGTGGCAAGTATTAAGTGTCAGATTTGATTTTATTGTATATAAATTGTGTTAACATTAGTTTACAAAAAAAAAAAAACATTATGACTAATTTCATTTGTGATAAATGATGTTAAGGGAAAATAATTTTAAATTGACCATTGACCAGCTCAATGCTTGCCGGTTGGAAATGTTTCGCCAAATAAACTTACATTAGTTCCTTGGTTGTCACTACCGATGACAAGAAAACTATTTGATAATATCACAGTTTGTACTAAATTGGATGTCAAAAATTTTTTAGTACAAACACGATTATACAATATTCTTATAACTGTTCGGAAATATTAAATACCGGACAATAGGTTAGGTTGTAAGTGGTAGACTCTGAGGTCCGATGTGATACCACGGGACTGTAATAGGTTTCCCTGCTAGTTCCTGCCGTTTAACCAATTAGAGCTTCTTATAAAACTCCTAAGATATTGAATTTTGACATTCGACAAATCAGAAAGATCTTGCAGCTCCCAGTGAGCCAAGTCTCTGACCAGAAAGTGCCGGGAAAAGGCAGATGAAATGTTCGATAGTTTCTAACTTCTCAAATTTGATATAGCCAGTAGCGAAGCGGCGGATGAACTGGCTCGAGAAGGATCAAGTAAGGACATCAGCATGGCGAAAGAAATTAACATACCCTTAGGTGGGGTAGTTAATCTATTAGATATAAATTTCCAGGAACTTGCAGACAAGTTCTCGAAAGAACTCACAATATGCAAAAGGGCTCATAGAACATGGCCGTGCTACAGTAAAAAACGATCAGAATGCTTGATAGCAAATAATAGAGCCACAATATCAAGAATAATAACACAGTGCAACACCTAAAATCGGAATGGGATGAAACCAAAAGCAAATGAAAGTTGACATATTCCATAACAAACCCCTCAAGGCTTTTTTCTAGTTCAGAGCTAGATTTTGTTTTACACGCATTTGAAGTTAGTGCACTTTTATTATAATTATAATAATAAATGCTTGAAAACTGTATCATAGGCGAATGATTAATATTGTAATTGCCTTTAAATAACAATCATACGCAACGGTGTCCAGTGGTTTATATTAATAATTGCCTTTAAATAACAATCATACGCAACGGTGTACAGTGGTTTATTTTAATAATTTGGCTATTCAGTAAATAGGTACTGGACCGATTGCAGCAAAATTCATACCAGTCATAGCTGAAGTAATTTTGAGCTTAAGTTTGGAAACTGGACCCTAAATTAGCGCGTCCCGAATTCGGCTTTTTTTCGAATTTGAAAATGCTTGCCCCCTCAAAAGATGGAGACTTAGGACCCTTTTACGAAAAAAATAACAAACAAATTTTTAGACAAAAAACCAGTTGGCTACCAGCGGGTAAAGATTGCAATCTCAGTGCATTTTGAATTTTTTTTTTTATTTTTTTTTTTTTAAATTGATGCCAAATGGTGCGCAATATAGAGTACATTCCGGGAAAAATATTAATAAAATTTCTACGGAGTAATTTTGGTGCAGCGTTGCATTTTAAAGATGAAAAGTGTTGACTTAATTTTTTTTATTTTTTCTTTTAAGCTAAATTGGTCTTAAAAGCTGCGCAAAATAGAGCACATTCGTTAAAACTGTGTCAAAACAGATTTTGAGACTAATTTAGGTTAAAAGAAAGAAAAAGTAGAAATTAAGTACACCTTTTGATCTTTGAGATGCAACGCTGCACCAAAATTACTCTATGGAAATTTTATTAATATTTTTCCTCAAATGTACTCTATATTGCGCAACTTTTGGCGTCAAGTTTTTGGACAAAAAAAAAAGTTTTTTCAAAATGCACTAAGGTTGCAATCTTTAGCTGTGGTAGCCAACTGGTTTTTTGTCCAAACATTTTTTTGTTATTTTTCCCGTAAAAGGGTCCTAAATCCCCATCGTTTGAGGGGGCAAGCTAAAAAAATTTGAATTCGGGACGAGCTACCCTACATGTTTAATAAGGGCACCACCAGGGGCCTTTAAAGTAGGACATGTTTAGTACACAAAAACTTTAAATGCTTTAAAATCATCAACTTTAAATGCGTGTAAAATAAAATTTAGCTCTGACCTAAAAAAAGGGGCTTGAGGGTTTTGTTATGGAAAACGTCAGCTTACATTTGCTTTTGGTTTCATCCCATTCCGATTCCGAAAGTTCGATTTTGTATCACTGTGTAACCGTTCTAAGTAACTGACCTTTGGGCAATTGAACGCCACGCTAGCAGGCTAGGGTTACCTTACCGCAGGCACTGCTGCAGTTGCGAAGACGAAACTGTGCAGGAATCTCCAGAACACTACCTTTTGAAATGTCCGGCCTTATCCAAGGTCAGACTAATGAGATTGGCAAAGCATTTTTTTTGATGAGGTCTTGGAAATCAGTAACATAGATATCGTTTCCATTTCTAAATATATCACAATAATTTTTTCTATATCGATTTTAATCTATTTATTTTTTCTCCTTTGTTTTCAGGTTACGTGGTATTCAAAACGGCATTGCTTTGCTAATTGGGTGTAGCCTCAGGAGGACTCACAAACACTCTAGCCTTACTTCTTATAAGACAGTGTCCTGTAATTATAGAAACCACCGTCGAAAGCTCTCCTCTTGGAAGCGATATCAGCTCACTTGTGCGCTTCTGATTAAGAGATGGCCAAATCTGTCGTGTTGTCTCACACACCCATCCATTTGTCCATCCTTGGTTAGTCTACATTAGAGATGCGCGCGTGACACGAATTTTTCGTGATTCACGTGATTCACGCGTGAATCACGCGTGATCGTGAGTGAAATTTATTTTTACTCACGTGATCGTGAGTGCGCGTGATTGGAAAAAATAGTTTCGTGCGTGAGCGTGCGTGAGTAATTTTTGTTTCGTGAGTTTGCGTGATTGTTTTGTGCTGTTTGAAACAGAAAACAAGTAAAAGAAATCGTCATTATATTGATTTTAGAGGGAAATTTATACTAAATTGTGATTTAAATTAATTTTTATTATTGTTTTAAGGAAAATCAATACTTTTTGTGAAAGAAATCGAAAAAAGTAAAAAGAAAATTTGTTAATTTTAATTTCGTAAGTCTCCGTGAGCGTGATTATTTCGTGAGCGTGAGAAAAATTTTAGTTACTCACGTGAGCGTGCGTGAACGTGAGCAGAAAAAATAATTTCGTGCGTGATCGTGCGTGAGCAATATTTTTATTTCGTGAGCGTGACCGTGCGTGAGTCAAATTTCACTCACGCGCCCATCTCTAGTCTACATAGCGGAACAAAGCCGTTGATTTTGCTTGCAAGTTTCTAGAGGCATACCAATACATTCCAATTCTGTTGGAACCTGTAAGGTAGTTCCCAGTCTTGCGAGCTCATCGGCTTTGCAATTCTCTGAAATGTCTCTGTGCCCTGGCAGCCATATGAGTCGTATGTCAAACTATTTGGCCATCTCATTTAAAGACATGTGGCAGTTAAGGGCAGATCTTGTTTTCAGAAACATCGACTCCAGAGACTTGACTGTGGCTTGACTGTCAGAATGGGTTGTAAGAGGCTGATGACGTTTTACGTCAGCACACATAGACTCTGAGGTCCATTTTGAAATAGAATAGATGTTGACTGCAGTTGTAGACAATACATTGCAGCTCAACCAGTCAGACACTTTATTGCCAGCATCTTTGCCTGGTAAGCACTGCAATGATTTGTCAATCTTCCAGACAGGCTCAACACAAGCTCCTCCGAATAGACTCCAAAGCCCACTTGTTTGTGCAGCCTCGATCCATCCGTGTAGGACAATAAAAGGATTAGGATGTGATTCCCACTTCTGAATTTTTTTATTTAATTGTGTACGTTTAAGGTCGAGTTTTTGATAAATCAGTTAAACCTGATTTAGGTAATCGGGAATCAGATTCGTGCCGCCCATACCAAGTTTGTAATCAAAATTTGGGCGAAACAGCGTAATTTGGATGTAAATGTTGGTCTAATGAAAAGACAAAAAATAAATCACAATTCACCACAAAATTTTAATTTCAGACAACGTTAATCTCAGTTGAAATTTAATCCACATCTTAAAAACTTGGCAAAAGTTTTTCACAAAAACTGTCTAGAATAATTTAGTCATTAAAATAACATTGATTAGCCCGGAATCATGTCCGTTCCGATGAAAATCTTTCTTGAAAATTTTCGATAACCATATACAAAGTGATAACCATATGAACTCAGAAAATATTTGTTAAAAAAATTTCGAGCGAAAAAATTGAGTGGAAAATATTTTGAGTGAAAAAAAAATTTAGAATAATACCCTGATTCAGTATGTCGTACAAAGTGAGTGACTAGAAATTTTGTACGTAAAACAAAAACAAATTTGAATTTTTTGTTTTTGTTTTACGTACAAATTTTGTAGTCACTCACTTCCACCGAGATAGCGAATCGCACAGTAAGTTTGAATGAAAAAAAGTTTGAGTGAATTAAATTTAAATTAAAAAAAAACTTAGAATAAAAAGAAATTGGTAGATTCCCAAAAGTATCAAATTTAAATTATATTTAAAAATTGTTTGTATCTGCTAAAACTACTTTTGACGTTAAAAAACTGTAATTGAATTCATAATAAATGTTGGTAATCAAAAAAATATTTTTTTTAGTTGGTTTTGCTGCTGAAGTAACAGTAGTTTTTTTAATAGTAATTTATAAAATGCTTAAGTAGCTGGAAATATTACAATTAATCATCAATACGTTGACTATAATTATATGAATGAACGTAATTTTTTGTACTTTAGTCGTTTATAATATACTTTTTGTCGCTGATAAATACGTCTCAGAGTCTACCTTAAAATATAGGTTAAAAGAGTGCGTTGATTTTAAAAATATAAATTATAAGAAAACATGTGTAACCAAAGCAACTGGAAAATGTGTCAAAATCTAAGGTGTTTCTAACAGTTTCAGAGTATGTGATTTTTCACTACAAAGAATGAATCTGATACTTTTTATGTATAAAAAATTTCTTTAAATAAATCTAGTTTTTTATTTTTAGTACCAAAAGGTACATAAAAATAAAATGTATTTATTCGGCCTTTATATATGTATATATATTCACTTAGAGTTTTATTCTAGTTCGAGGCCCAAAATATTTCTATTTATGATAGTGTCATAATAGAGTATTTTTAATTTATTGCTTTAAAAATGTTACTCATCTCATAGTATATCTGTACTGATCAGTTTCATCCCCACTAAGGAATCTTCAGCAGATTTTAGACATTTATCTAGTACCTTACTTTACCCTATACAAGATTGATGATTGTTGCTTGGAATAAGACTCATAGTAATGGGTGGGTTTTACGAAGTGCATGAAAAATACAAAAAAGGTAATGTATATGGTAAGCGGTAGGGTAAAAATAATGCATATTTTTGATTATTTTATTGCTCTGCATTACATGGTAATGCATTACATAACATTTTTATGGTTTTGTTGGGTTTTTTGTAAAAATGTTTAATTTAAAATCGTATTACTTAATAAATTCTTTAAAATACCTGTCAAGTCAAAAATGCATTGAGTAAATTGATTATAAACAAAATAAAAATATATACATAAAAAAACCATAAACAACAGCAAATAACACTTTAACTCACGTGCAGTCACACTACGGTAGCTGGCCATGGTATTAAGTACAATAAAATTTTCAATTTCCAGCAATCCCGAAACAGGTTTAATTTTTAATGTGTAAAAACACACAAAAAAGAAATTTGAAAAGCAAAAAAAAAAAAAATATAAATTAAGTAAGAATGCTCGGCTTTGTCGATTAAAAAATATTCAACGGACCTCAGATTTTTTCTTAATTTTCCAGAATTTGACTGATTTTTTCTGTTTGTTTTTTTTTGACCCTCCAACTACAGTAATAATAATTAATAATACAGTAATAATAATTAATAATGGGACATTCGATTACTTTAGTGGAAAAAAAAAATAAATGAATTTGTAAAAATTTATCGCGAGGGGGAAGGTGTACCACCAACCTCCCGCTCATGAAACCCATCCCAAAAAATGCCCCTGACAAAATTTATTTTACATATTGGAGGATATAAAAGATTCGGCACAGCTGAATTTAATACTCTCACTGGTTTCTATTTATTCTGAATTTTCCTGAGGTTTTCTATTTTTTCTGAATTTTGTTTATTTTTTCGTAATTGTTTAATTTTTTTTGAATTGTGCTGTTCTTTTTTGAGTTTTTCTGATTTTTTTGTTTTTTTTTCTTAATGTTTTTGAACCATTCTAATGTACACCTAATTTTAAAATTTCTTGATTTTTAAAGTTTTTTTTTTTGATTTTTAATTTTTTTGTTTGATTTTTTAGAGTTTTTCAGATTTTTTTTTTTTAATTAGTTCTTAACTTTCCTAACTACACCATTTGCAGATGTAATTCGTAAAAGACCAATTGTAATTCGAAGATTCTACTTGTAACTCGAAGATTCCATTTGTAATTCGAAGATTCCATTTGTAATTCGAAGATTCTATTTGTATTTCCAAGATTCCATTTGTAATTCGAATATTCCAATTGTAATTCGTAAAAAATCAATTGCAATTCGTAAAAGATCAATTGTAATTCGTAAAAGATCAATTGTAATTCGAAAAAGATCAATTGTAATTCGAAAAAGATCAATTGTAATTCGTAAAAGATCAATTGTAATTCGTAAGAGATCAATTTTAATTCGAAGATTCCATTTGTAATTCGTAAAAGATCAATTGTAATTCGTAAAAGATCAATTGTAATTCGAAAAAGATCAATTGTAATTCGTAAAAGATCAATTGTAATTCGTAAAAGATCAATTGTAATTCGAAAAAGATTAATTGTAATTCGTAAAAGATCAATTGTAATTCGAAAAAGATCAACTGTAATTCGTAAAAGATCAATTGTAATTCGTAAAAGATCAATTGTAATTTGTAAAAGATCAATTTTAATTCGTAAAAGATTAATTGTAATTCGAAAAACATCAACTGAATTTCCATTGATATTTTACGAATTACAATTGGAATCTCCGAATTGCAATTGATCTTTTACGAATTACAATTGATCTTTTACGAATTACAATTGATCTTTTTCGAATTACAATTGATCTTTTACGAATTACAATTGATCTTTTTCGAATTACAATTGTATTTTTTCGAATTACAATTGATCTTTTACGAATTACAAATGGAATCTTCGAATTACAATTGATCTTTTACGAATTACAATTGATATTTTACGAATTACAATTGATCTTTTTCGAATTTCAATTGATCTTTTTCGAATTACAATTGATTTTTTACGAATTACAATTGATCTTTTACGAAATACAAATGGAATCTTCGAATTACAATTGATCTTTTACGAATTACAATTGATCTTTTAAGAATAACAATTGATCTTTTTCGAATTACAATTGATCTTTTTCGAATTACAATTGATCTTTTACGAATTACAATTGATATTTTACGAATTACAATTGATCTTTTACGAATTACAATTGATCTTTTACGAATTAAAAATGGAATCTTCGAATTACTAATAGAATCTACGAATTACAAATGGTATATTCAAATTACGAATGGAATCTTCGAATTACAAATGGAATCTTCGAATTACAAGTAGAATCTTCGAATTACAATTGATCTTTTACGAATTACATTTGTAAATGGTGTACACCAATGTAATTCGAAGATTATACTTGTAATTCGGAGATTCTACTTGTTATTCAAAGATTCTATTTGTAATTCGAAGATTCCATTTGTAATTCAAAGATTCCAATTGAAATTCGAAAAATATCAACTGAATTTCCATTGATATTTTACGAATTACAATTGGAATCTTCGAATTACAAATGGAGTCTTTGAATTACAAATAGAATTTTCGAATTACAAATAGAATCTTTGAATAACAAGTAGAATTTTCGAATTACAAATGGAATCTTCGAATTACAAATGGAATCTTCGAATTACAAGTAGAATCTTCGAAGTACAATTGATCTTTTACGAATTACATCTGTAAATAGTGTAGAATTTTTGATAATGATTATGTGAGTTTATTTTAACCACTGATTTCTTTTACAGTAAACATAATCTAAAGTTCAAGTACTGTACCTGCATAAATGATTGCATATTGCATGAGTAGCATGTGTCTGTGTATGTGTAAACAATAAACCGTTAAGTTGTGCACTAAATGATTTCACATATTCACAGCAACAAATAACAACAACTACTAACCACAAGATACAACAACAACAATATGAGCTCAGTCAGCACCGACAAAACAACAAGTGATTTACTGAAGAAATAAATGAATGAAAAATTTATCATAATGAATGAACGGAATGAATTGAATGAATGAAAGAATGAATGACGTTCCAAACGTCCTACAACAACACTATATAGGTTTATGTATGTGGAGTAAGTAATAAAGCAACAAGTACCAAACATAAATGAGCATATAATGAGCATCTCTTCATACATGTATCTGTTTATATGAATATATACCATAAGATCCAGCAACTTCATACCATACATAATTAATACACTGATAAAAATATCTTCATGATAAAAATGAATTGTTTTATTAAGACAATGAATTTTTGTTTAAACAAAACTAACGTTGATTTTTCGTAGCAAGACAAGTTTTATAAACCTACTGAGGATTTCATAAATACAATAGAAATATTCATTTATTCTATGAAAAATTAATAAATAAATAGAGAGACAATTTAAATTTAGCAAATGATGAGAATCAACTTCTGTACAAGAGAATTTAGTCATTCCTTTGTTATCTTTAAATTGAAGAACTTTTATTGATACTTAAAGAGTGGACGACCAAAGAGCGCTGATGATAGAATTAGAAGAATTAACTAAAAATTGTGAGCGTCTTCTCTCTTCTGGTGTTCTCATAATTTTTTTTCAAATTTCTCTTTATTAGTATTTCTAAGAAATATTTCTTTTAGTGTATTAAAGTTAAGTACCTTCAATTTACTATACAAGAACAGCAGTCACTACTACTACTGCCACTACCGCATAGTCTTTTATTTCTTTTCCTTCTTGCTATTGCATTAAATGAATGACTGCACATTAACTGCACATTAGTTTGTGTTAAAATATCACTGCATCTCAAAATTTTTCATTCATATGTATATTAATCTTTTTATATACACTTTCATGGAGATAATTTCAAGGGTTAAATAAGTAGTAGCAGCAGTTTGTTTTTTTTTTTGGCTCTTATAAAATATTTCAATTAAGTAATTTTGCTTTTGTATATTACAATTGCAATTAATATCCTTTTAAACAAGTAACACACAATTAAGGCGATAAGTGGTGAAGGAATTAAAGAAGTCATAATGATGGAAAGAAGTGAATATTTAAAGGTTTTTAGTATTTCACTAGGAAATGAACCGATGAGTCTGGCCGATTCTTGGCATACACAAAGTGACAAGGACTGTTCCTAGACTCAAATATTTTTGGAACTACACTGGAAAGTGAACCGGTCCTCTGACCAATCCTAGACCATAGTGACAAGGACTAGACATGATTTCTTATGGTATGGGTATAATTGAGCCCTAATGACAATTGTTCACATATTCTATCAGTTAAGCAGCGGCAGTGCTGTAACTACGGATCTCAGTCTAAGTGTGCTGACGTAGCAGCCATTTCAAACCTAACGTAAGCTGCGGTCGTCTCCGAAGCCAATGTTTTTGAAAACGATAACTATCCTTAGCTGCCACAAATCTTTAAATGAGATGGCCATGCAGTTTGATATTTGATTTATAGAGAATACCAAAAAACTGGTATATTGCGGTTGTGGATAACCCGAAAAGCTTGAAGGACTGGGACCTTTTTTACAATTTCCTAAGAAACTGTTGCTAGGCTTTCAAAATCTGGCCTGTGAGATCCAGAGAGGAAGGTTAGGTGGGTAGGCAGCCGATTTTTGGACAGCTCACTTGGGTCCTTCAATAAACGTGGTTCCGTTGTGTTACCTACACCTAGAAAAGTTTTACAGTAACTATTTACGGTTATTCAAAACAGTTTTTAGGTAAAGTTGTTTTAAACGTTTTATCGTTTGTTTTTCAAAAAAACTAAATTATTGAAAGATTTATACAGTTGTTAAAACAATAAACTACAAAAATTTACGGAAAAATTTTTTATCAGTTAAATTATTTGTAACTGATTATACCGTATAATTTTACAGAAGTACGGTTTTTGTAGTTTGTTATTTAAAAAAATTTATTTTTACTTCACAAAATAAAAAATTGTAAACAGTTAAAATAACTGAAATATCGTTTGTTTTTACGGAATGTCTAGTCATTTATTACCGTTTAAAAATAACTGAAAAAGTATGTTGTTTCAAGTGAAATATAAGTAGTCCGTTTTTTAAAAGGAAAAACGATTGTTTTAAATGTTTTTTCAGTTGAATTTACTTACAAAATATTTTGAGTGTATAACATAGATGATGAAGAGAAAATATAGGGAAAGAAGAGAGAAATGTAAAGAAAATGGTAATGCTCAAGTGGCCCCACTGCGATCCAAGCTGAAACGCTCAGAATCCCTGATGGACGAGATTATCCTATTCACATCCATGCCGAATAGACACGTCAAATCTGCCAGTATCGGGTTACCAAAATGTTTGGCTTTCCGATGGGCGTATGCCGGACATTGGCATAGGAAGTGCGCTACCGTATCTTCCTCCTCTACATCCTGACATCCCACGCAGTAGTCTTTGTGGGGAATTCCCATTTTACTGGCGTGTGCGCCGAATCATGCACTGTGCCCCGTAACCGCTGACACTAGGTTGCGTAGCTGGTTCCGGGACAATTGAATGATCTTACCCGTGCGCCGGAGATCAAATGAGGGCCGCACCATCCTCGTGTTAAAACACGTGGATTCACGTCGCCATCTGTCGTTGGCTATCTGAAAAAGTGAATTTTCGTTCAGCCGATTTCTCGCATTGAGCGGGATGCCAGGCGTATGATCTATCTCATTAGAGAGTTGGGTCGTACCATGCCTGGCTAATTCATCGGAAACACTGTTGCCATTTATACCCATATGTCCTGGCACCCAAATGAGTGCCGGATTTGAATGTCTCGCCATCTCATTAAGAGACGCCTGGCATTCTTGGACAATTCTAGATGTGGTAGTCACACCTGCTAGGGCGTTAATAGCCGCTTGGTTGTTGGTGAAAATACAGATATCCCTGAGTGATATCCGTTGGCACCCTAGCCAATCCACAGCCCGTTATATAGCCATGATCTCGGCTTGAAATATGCTACACTGTTCCGGTAGTCGAAATGAGAGCCTGTAATCCAGTTGACTTACAAAAACGCCACCCCCTTACTCGGCCGTCCATTTTGGAGCCATCAGTAAAAACCTCAAGTATCCCCTCAGGAATGTCGAAACCCTCCGTCCAATCGGACCTCTCCGGAATCCTTTTTACAAACACGGTTTCGAAAGAGGGTATAGGGGTGCAGAAGTCAATGTTCTCTGCGGTACCATGCTGCCTCTGGATTCTTGCATGACCGTTTGGTTTATATGGCCATGCATTTATTGCCGCAATCCTAGTGGCTGTGTTCTCGGCTACTTGTATTGCGAGAAGGTCTACTGGGAGCCAATGAAGCATTGCAAGTAGTCCTTTCGTCAGAGTGGAGCGAAGTGCGCCTGTTATCAGCAGCGCACTTGTTCTAAGGATCCTAGTGAATGCCTTTTGGTGAGTGGCCAGTGAGGAAGCATTCAGAAATTGACAAGATGACAAAAACGACAATTCTGATAGGCTGCGCAAGCAGGCAAGAACCAATTGTGCCAAGGTATTGAGACGCGAGAAGCTTCTATACGAACAGCGTGTTCGTGCTACAGTTGTTTCTGCCCTCGGGTCATTCCTAAAGAGAGTAAGGGACAATGCTAGTTCTTCTATCCCGACTCTCATAAAGGACGATGATGTGTTTATTGGCCCGGTTAATAAGTCTAACCTTTTCGCTGAATTATTTGCAAGGAATTCGTTTTTTCGGGAAGGCGATCAACCACTGCCAAAGGGTAACCAATGCCAGAACTTGAAAGGGTATCCAGTACTATGCCCAAAATATTCTTTTGAGCTCGTGTAGTAAAAAGGGTACTGGATCTCAACCAAGGACCATAGAGTATATTAGGATACCCGAACCAAGGTTCTCAACGTAAATAAGTCACCGGGACCCGATGGCATACCAGCATTGGTGCTAAAGCAGTGCTCCTCGGCCTTATCCCGTTGGCAAGCTTTTTCAGCTTTTGGTTGCATAAAGGTATTTACCCTTCTTGCTGGAAGTTAGCGAACGTTCAACCAATCCCTAAAAAGGTTGCGTCTCCTAACCCTGAGAACTATCGCCTGATATCAATTTGTTCTACGCTCTCGAAGGTGATGTAGAGTTTGGTAAATCATCATCTTGTCAACTATCTGGAGTTAAACTGACTTTTTAGTGACCGACAGTATGGCTTTCATAAATGTCGATCTACTGTAGACCTGATGGCGTTCCTTTCGAAATGTGGAGTCGTTCCATTCACCGAATTGGTGAAAGTAAGGTGGTTACTTTGGATATTTTCAAGGCGTTCGATCGAGTGTGGCACGACGCACTTGTATTTAAACTTATTGCTTTTGGTGTAGGCAATGATTTCTCTCGATTTATACCAAATTTTCTTAGAAACCGAAGTATACGTGTTGTGAAGATGGGGTCTCATCGGATAGGTTTCAACTCAACTCAAGGTACCACAATGTTCTGTTTATTCTCCTACTCTTTTTCTGATCTTTATTAATGGCCTTCTTAGTCAAACGTACAACCCTATCTACTCCTTTGCAGACGATAGCAACATTTGTCATTAATTTTCCTTCGATTATAGGCCAAGCCTTCTAGAGGTTAGGCTTGTGCGGCAGAATATGAATGACACTCTCAATCAGGACCATTCGACAATCTAGCGAATAAGGTCGATTTAAATGCACGCAAAACTAAATGTTGTATGTTGACCCATAGACGAGTTGTAGAACCAACATTATAGTCTGTATCTATGGGAGAATTGGTATTTTGGAATCGGATACTCATGAAAATCCAGTGTGATGTCCGTTGAAATAAACATGTTTTGCAAGTGTCGAAAGAAGCATACAAGTGCATTGGTTTCTTACAACTTTGCAAGAATTACTTCACCCTCACACCGGCCAAAGATGGAATACAACTTCTATATACGGGCAGGTGCTTCTGAGTCCATTCTGAAGTTTTTAGACCGTGTCCAAAGGAGGGTGTCGAAGCTAATCAATGCCAGTAGGGTAGTCAACTCTATTGTCTTTTTGGAGCATCGTCGGAGTTTGGGTTGTGTTACACGATTGATATTACCATGGTAAGTGTTCTGCTGAGATAAGCGAACTAAATCCATTTGTTGTCGATTGCCCAGTGTACCGCACAACGCATTACAGAGAAAGTTTCATTTATTTCAAACGTATTTTCAGTTGAATTTTCTTACATAATATTTTGAGTGTAGTTTCTACACAAAACGAAATATTTACCCTAAAATTTACCCAATTCACAAAATTTTACATTTGTTACTGTTATAACTATTATACTGATTAAAAATTCCCTACCTTTGATTTCTTACTAATATTTAAAATTGTTATGCACAATTCTAAAACTGTTAAAAAGAATGTGAAACTGTTAAAACCAATTTTAAAACTTTTATACAAGTATTTAACACTCTTATCCATGCTAAAAAAAGTTTAAAAACTGTAATACAAAATTTATTAACTGTTATACAATATTTTAAACAATAAAAACTTCAAAAAGAGCAGAACAAAACTTTTTTTTGGTTATACAAAAAATTTAAACTGTTATACAATTGGACATTAGACAACTGTTGTAATAAATTTTGCTAACAGTTATACGAGTTATATAAAACCAAACACTGTTAAACCACATTTTAGAAATGTTATAATGTTAAAGCTGTTATACTAATGCAAAAGTGATTTTTTATACACACGACAAAATTTTTCATTTAAAAACCGTTGTGATTAGTTCTAAAAATTGTCAGAGAAGTTAAAAAGATAGAGTTTCTACACAAAAACAAAATCATTACCTTAACCCTGTCGTGCCCTAATTTATTAGGACGATATTTTTTTTCAATGTTTATAACGGCATATCTACAAAAAATTCCATAAAATATTTTAAACTGTTGGATAAAAAAACCGTTTAAAAAACTTTTTAGACGTACAGGTTTGTAAAGCCCAAACGTCAAAGTTGCTTGTAATAAACATTATGGCTGACAGTGTAAAAATCCATTATATTTTACAAACTTTCGCATATGTAACTGTTATACATAAATAATATAACTCTATAGTGCTAAAATATGCCTGCCTTTGATTTCTTCCAGAAATTTTAAATGGCTATACAGCATTCTAAATTGTTATACAAAATTTAAAATCTGTTATAAAACATGTAAACACTCAATTTTACACAATTTTTCTTGTTATTCAAAATTTTTTAACTGTTATAAAAATGTGGAACAGTTATAACTAATTTTAAAACTGTAATCCATTTTTTCAAACACTTATACTATTAAAACAAAATTTTAAAACTGGTATACACAATTTAATAAGTGTTATACAAATTTTGAAAACTGTTATACTCTTAAAAAAGTTATTTTAACTACAAAAAAAAAAAAAAAATTTGTCTCTTAAGCTATTTGTATTTAAAAATTTGTTAGATTTGTTGGAAAGTATTTAGATTTGTTTTAAAGTATTTAGATTTGTTGGAAAGTATTTAGATTTGTTCTCAACGGTTCCATAGAACCAGTTGTATATCCCATTACTAAGAACCTAACCTAAGAAGTGGTTCAGAGCTGTTTCTTGAAACAGTTTTAGGTTTGTGTAAATAATTTGTAAAGGTTTAGCTAAGAAATAGGTCAATTTCTAAATTCCCTATTTTAATAAAATACTTACAAATTTTTTTAGATTATGTTTGAAAACATATTAAAGATTTTTAAAAACATACCTGCAATGAAAAAAGACAAAATAAAATAATTTAATATAATGAATATTAAAATTACAATAATTGATTAAAAATATTAAAATATTTAAAATATTTCAACAAGGATTTTTCCTTTAAATGAAGTCATTTATTCTTAAGTAAACTTCAAAAAAAGTAGCTTGTTTTATTTGACATTATAATCTACGAGCTACACATTAAATAACTATTAAACTACAAGCGACAATTTAAGCAACAAATTATTATTTTTGTTGGTTGTTTGATAATCGTGATTAAACTAAGAGAAAGTATAATTTTCTTCTTAAAATTCTCAATGAGTGTAGAGTTGAATATGTATAAATATTTTTTTTTTAGACACTAGCGATTGTCATTTGAATTCACTATGCTAATTGTTGTATATGGGTTTTATATTTTGCTAAAAAGTTTTAACAAGATCTTGAAGAGATCGAAGCACGTGTTGGCCAATGACCAACATTAATAAATTTAAAATAGAAAATTTTCTTTAAAAAATGAGGATATAAGAATATAATGGTTGCAATTAGCAAAGAAAAACGGTCTCGAGCTAGAATACCCCTACTTAGGATTATTTTATTTATTGTTGGTTTCGTTTTGAGTTTCTGCAGTTAAGTAGTCGATGAAAACTTTGTCCTCATACTTTAAAAACTACGATTTTGTGGCTTTAACTTTTGGACTTTAAAAAATGCTAGAAATTCGTTTATAAGTCGAACAATCCGTATGTGGAATATACTTCCGACAGAGGTCTTCCTGTATTAACTACAATATAGAAAAATTCAAATTAAATATCGACAAAGACTACTCCCACTTTTCTTCTTCCACTTGCCTTCTCCCATAACCTATTTTTTTTAATTATCAACACAATGCACTGGTCATATCTCACCAGAATTGCTGAAGAGATGAAATAACCGGCATTTATTTAACGCTGTACTGATAAAGGTCCCGTCAACTAATTACTGCCTACGCTGCAAATATTAGTAGAAAATGAAAACTATAGCAGAATTTTTTTTCGATTCGGGATAGAGTATTGTTTCCTTTCTTGTCAGTTTGCAGTTGGATCCCGGGCCATGAGTGGCAATTGGGCAACGAACGGGTAGACTATCTGGCCAATCGTTGTGCAAGACCCCCTATCATTGTATGCTATACCGTAAGAAGGAGATTTTTATACCCTCCACTTAGTGATAAAGGTATATATAAGTTTGTCATTCCGTTTGTAACTCATCGAAATATCGGTCTGGGACCCCATAAAGTATATAAATTATTGATAGGTGATCGATTCTAAGACATTCTAGCGATGTCCGTCTGTCAGTGGAAATGGTGATCACGGACAAAATATTGGACAGAGATGACTGAAACTTAACATGTTTATTAGAAGTTCTTCCGAGAAGTTTGGTATTGCATTTGAGCGATATCGGTTTAGCGGTTCAAAAGTTATGAACGAAAATGTAAGGACACCTCAAAAATTTCAGTTCATTCAACATAACCTAAAAATACAAAATGTTTTAATTCGCCTGCTGGTTGACATATGTGAACATAATTGAACACCAAATGGTATTTAAACAAGTACAAACATATTTTTTGACAAAAAAAGACAAAAATCGCGGATTTTTTTTTGCGGAAATTTTTTTTCAAATTTTTTTTTAAAGTAAATTCCTTTTAAATAATGTTTTTTGTAATAATTTTTTTGAAATTCGGCAAGGCCGAATTTAACTTTTTTACTTGTTTTTATTTATTTAACCATTAAAAGGTTAAAATTCATTAACCATTATCTTATACACCCAGTTAGTTGCTCGAGTATGCATACATGTATGCATAAAATCATAAGTACCACCGAAACCAGTATATTTATACCGGTTTACACTTACATCAGAATGGAATAGATTTTGAGTTTTCGAATTTTAAAAAAAATTAATTTTATGAAATTTCTGATGACGTTAATGCAAGTTGGAAGGATAAATGATCGTGTTAAAAACAAAATCCCCATTAAAATCAAATATTACTTAGCTGGCATCGAATGAAAACTCCTATTATTGAAATAAATTGGAAAGGTTTCGGAGTAAATACTTATTAAATTATATTTACATGGATTGGTTACATCGGTATTTCGCCAAAAGCGAGCAAACTCAAAGTGATGAGGTCATCACTATTTGGATTGTTCCGAAAAAGACAAACAAATGCACTCAACTACATCATCCGGATTAAAACTCTTAAAGCAGAAGAAAAATTGTTTCCAATTGAAGAAAATCTCACCGAATCTTAGTTTTTCTCTTTCCAAGTTTTAAAAACATTTTAGCGCTATGTAAATGCGGTATATTATCTTGGTTATAATATCATTATGATGACGATGATGAGGCGATGCATTCATTTACTGCCTTATAATTTTTTTTTTTCAATGTGCATCGCAGCACACTATAGTAAATGCATATTAACTGCAGTTTGGTGTCTTATGCTTACAAAGCGTATCGGAGGCGCCACAAATTATGTTTGTTTTTTGTTGTTTTTGTTGCACTTATGCTGTTTAACTTGATTTTTTGTTGGTTTGTTAACTTGAGTGTGTTTTTTTTTTTTTTTGTTTCAGATGATGAACTTAATTTATGAGGTTTATTAATTGCTTGGCTTTGTATATTGTATGGAGGTTTAAATATCAATTACTTAATAATTAATAAAATATATTGAGTGTTATTTAATATTTAGATTGTTAGATTTTAAAAAAAGAATGGAGTTTTTTAAAAGGAGGTAATTTAAAGCAGAGTTTTATAATCTGGGTGGGAGTTAGTTTTAATTAATGAAGTTTTTTTGGAAGTTTTAAGCATTTTTTGATGATTGTAAAGCTGAAGTTTTGACAAGAAAAATTTTTTTTTGAGTAAACATCTTTTTAAAAAAAGATGTTTACTCAAAAATTCTACTAGAATTTTTTAGAGCAGACATTTATTTTGAGTAAAATTTTGTTAAGGAAATTTTTTTGAAAATTTTGAATGAAAGAAATTTTAAGCGTACAAAAAATGTTTGAATGATGAAAAAGTTTGAGTGAAAAAATTAGTTTTGAATGCAAAAAATTGGGTAAAAAAAAAAGTTGATGTTAAATTCGGCTGTGCCGAAACTTTTTTCCCTCCAAAATGTAAAATTTTTTGTTTTCAGGGGCATTTTTATGGGGTCAGTGGGGGACATTGAGAGCACCTTCCCATCGCGATAAATATACCAAATGTTTCATTTATTTAACAAAAATACAAAAAACCATGTAAAACTCGTAAGAGTGTTAAATTCGGCTGTGCCGAATCTTCTATACCCTCCAACATGCAAAAAAAAAAAGAAAAAATTGCAGGGGCGTTTTAATTTTTGGGGGGGGGGGGCGGTAGTGGTAATTGTGGGGGGAAAATTTCCTCTCGTAATATATGTTTAAAAACTCATCTTTGTGCTAAAGAAATTCAATTTTATCAATATTTAATCAATTTTTTTCATCCACGCCCACAAAAGGGGGGTCGGACCGAAAAAAACGACATTTTCTAATACTTTTGGTCCAAATGCAGGACTTTGAACTTCTTGAAGCATCAAAATGTTGCATTTGTTAAAGAAAAACACAAAATATCATATAAAAAAGTGGTATTTTTAAGAGGTTGGTTTAGTCCTTCAAGGGGGAACTTTTTTCCCCCTGGCCCGATTTTGCTCGTTTACGAACTTAACCTGCCTAGGAGTATAAGACATATTGGTGTCAAATTTCGGGAGTCTTACTCTTTTATTTTGGACTGCATCGTGTTAACTACAGACGGACAGACAGAGGGACGGACGGACGGACAGACAGACGGATGGACAGACGGACATCGCTAGAGTGTCTTAGAATCGATCACTGATCGATACCCCCATACTGTAGTTGGATGGTATAAAAAGTGTATTTTTTAAGAGGTTGGTTCAGTTATTCAAGGGGGAACTTTTTTCCCCATGGTCCGATTTTGCCCATTTCCGAACTTAGCCTGCCTAGTTACATAAGACATATTCGTGTCAAATTTCAGGAGGATAGCTCTTTTATTTTGGACTGCATCGTGCCATCTACAGACAGACAGACATTCACAGAATGTCTTAGAATCGATCATGGATCAATAATATATATACTTTATGGGGTCCCCGACCGATATTTCGATACGTTACAAACGGAATGGCAAAGTGAGTATACCCCATACTGTGGTTGGCGGGTATAAAAAATTCCGCGAAAAAAAAAATCCGCGATTTTTTTTCTTTTTTTGTCAAAAAACATGTTCGTACTTGTTTAAGTACCATTTGGTGTTCAAATACAAAATGACGAATTAAAGCATTTTGTATTTTAAGGTTATGTTGAATGTAGTAAAATTTTTGAGGGGTCCTTACATTTTCGTTCATAACTTTTGAACCGCTGAACCGATATCGCTCAAATACCAAACTTCTCGGGAGAACTTCCAATAAATATGTTAAGTTTCAGTCATCTCCGTGTAATATTTTGGCCGTGATCACCATTTCCACAGACAGACAGACGGACATCGCTAGAATGTCTTAAAATCAATGTTGGCAATCGATACCTTTTCAATACCGTTATCCGTTTCAAAACCCTTTAAATTGAATACCGGTATCAATACCAATACCGAAACTCAGTTTTGGTATCGGATACCGGTATCCAAAAACCTTTTCATTCGGTATCGGTACGTACCGGTATTGAAACGGTCTTCTAAAAACCATGTTAAAAAAAAAATAATAGAAAGTTTGTAAATTTTTTGGTTTTTGTAAATGAAAAATCGTACTCCAAATGCCTCACTGAAGTCTCATAAAAATCAAAAAAATTTTTTGACACCCACATCGTGAATTAAATAAAAATTTAAAAAAAGCCATACTTCAACTGCGATGCGAGAGCAAAAGAAAATTATTGATTTTCACGAAATTTTTATGGATTCATTTTGACTCCCAATATAAACCTTTTGGACCCCTTTTGTATAGTACTTACAAGGGAAGTCTCCCTGGTGTCACCCTCCGATCTTCATGAAATTTGGATATGTTGTTAAGAACAAAAATTAATTCGACACGTATTTTTTTATAGCGGCCCAAACTCATTTTTAGGGGGGGTCGATTTGTATGGGGAGAAATTGACCTTTTTCAGTTTTTTACGATTTACGCCTATTTAAAAAAAAATAATATAGGCATATGTGGTATCAGATTAAAGGTATTAAAAATACCTATTTCGTGGTGCTAACAACGGACCAAAGAAGTTAATATTTTTCGACTTATTAACAAAAATGTCCTAAAATTTTGGTATTTTACTCAATATGACGAAAAGTTGTCCATGTTTGGACACGCTCTTAGCACACGTAGATAGGTTTTCCAAAGACCTTTCATTTGGTATGTAACATGACTAGGTTTCTTTGCATAATATAGGAGATAAACGAAAAAAACTAAAAATTGGCTTTGTCTTCCCCCCCTCCTTTTTACCCCCTAAATATGAATTTGGGCCGCTAAAAAAAAATACGTGTCCCTTTATTTTTTCTGCTCTACAAAATAAAACCAATTCCATAAAGATCCGCGGGTGACACTAGGGAGACTTCCCTTGTTAGTTTTTTTTCGGGGATTTTTATTTAATCCGTGATGTGGGTGTGCAAGGATTTTTTTGATATTTACAGGACTTCGGGGAAGGCATTTGGAATACTAGCAGGAGGTTTTCCACCACAGTATAATTTTTTGAAGTGGCTTAACTCGTAGAAATCGTCCATAAAAGTCCCATAATTCGCGAAAAAAATTGTTTGGAATATTTTTGAATGTGATCTTGTCTAGACAGGGAATACCTATTTTTTCAAATAGATAACACCAACAAAAAAACTTGGTTGCCTAGAAATAAGATGAAATATGAAATTTGTTGGGGTTTTTTCTTTAAACACGATGCGGGAGGGAAATAATTTTTACGGAGTCATTTTGACACCCAATAGAAACTTATTGGACCATTTTCAGCTCAAACAAAAAAGAAAGGTAAAAATCGATACGGCCTTATATTTATGTACTAAAGACATAGGAAAATGTCCAGCAAAAGCAGTCCAGTCCTTCAAAAGTTATGAGCAAAAGACTGAATTTTGGCAACGGTTTTTCCTGAATTTTCGAGATAAAAAAAACGCTAACTTTCAAAGGACAATCCTGAGGATTATGAAGCTTGGCACATATATTCCCCTGGACTGGTTCCTATTGAATTTCTGCCAAATCGGTCCAGTGGTTCAAAAGTTATTAAGAAAACCGTGAATTTTAGATTGGTTTCACCTTAAATTCACTTGTTGAAAAAACCTTTAAACCAGCTTTAAAAAAATTGATGAGTCAGGAAAATATTTTACAAAGTATTTTTGTCATACACAAAAATTTTTATACTAAAACAAAAAAAACTAACACTCAAAAAAAAAATGTTGTCAATTTTTAAAAAAAAAAAAAGGTTTTTTACTCAAAATAAAATATTTATAGGCCTCTGTTCTGTCTTTCACAACTTTTCAATTCACATGAAAATTTCCAAATCACATAAAATCAAGTTTAGTGTTTTGTTGATCACGTTTTCATTCGAAGTTGAAATCGAATAATTTACATTTTAAAAATTATAAGGAAAAAAGTGCATTCGTTTTACTTTCACCAAATTTTATTTATGTGAAACAAAACGAAAAAGAAATTCGGATGTGAAAAGTAGAACACAAAAAAAATTCGGAAATTTTCATTTTCACATTTTTTATGTGAATTACTTTTTTAGAACAGCGGCCATAATCAAAATTGTTAATTTGATTCAAGTTTGAAAATTAATTATCACTTTAGAAGGGCATTGTGGAGGGTATTGATGGATTCGTCCAAGTCGAATTTAACTTTTCTACTTGTTTTTAAAAATTTTTTTGAAGTTTTTATACGTTTTTTATATTTTTAGCATTTTTTTGATAATACCGGTACGTACCGGTATTGACGTTTCGGTATCGGTAATACCGTAACCGATTCAACTCAAATACCGTAACCGATACCGATACCGAAATAAATAAAAAAACGATACCAATACCGATATCGATACCGTTATACGTTTCGATTGCCAACCTTGCTTAAAATCGATCGGGGACCATGAATATATATACTTTATGGGGTCCCAGACCGATATTTCGATGAGTTACAAACAGAATGACAAACTTATATATACCCTCTATCACTAATTGTAAGTGGAGGGTATAAAAATTTTTTTTTCTTATTTTCAAAATAAATTTTTAAAATTTAAAATAGTTTTTGAAACAAATAAATTTCAATTTGTGTTTTTGCTAATTTCTATCAAAATATGCACTTAAAAGTTGGAAATATGCACAATATATGCATTTTAATTAAAATATGCAAAAATATGCAAAAACAAATCGATGCCATTTTAAAGCAAATTTCTTGATTCGGAATGATAATTGGTCAAAATCGGTTTTAGACTATCGACAAAAAACATGCATTTGCATGGAAATCTCGTCCCTAGACTTTAAATGAAAAAAAAATCGTTGAACAAGAACTAGATAATACACCTTTGAAACTAGAGACTAAATGAGTTAAACTGCATTTATAGTTTTTCATTTCGTAATCCTGTTTCCTTTTGAAAGGACTACAAAGTTTTAGAGGATTAAATTTTTTAAAATATTTTTTTAATAGTTGTACTTGTCCTAGGCTGCCACTATTGATAGGAAATGAAAGGAGAGGATCTCCCATAATTTTCCTATTTTATTAGTTTTACATATCAGGAAAAAGGAGGTAAGTTATGTCCATTCAAAAATGTGTACTTCAATATTCTTCAAAATTTTCTACAAAATATTTTGAAAAAGTTTTCAAATGACTTTATTCACATCCTTTTTTCTGATATGGCAAAATATTAAGATGACATCCTAGGACAATTATAAATATTCCAAAAATATTTTACAAAATGTATCCTTTAAAACTTTGAAGTCCTTTTAAAAGAAAACAGGATCAGGAAATAAAATACTGTAAATGTAGTTTTACACCATTTGATCTCTACTTTCAGACGTATATCATCCGGTTCATGTTTAATATTGCCTGTAGGACGGTGTTATTAATTTGAAAAGTTTTTAGGATCGTTGATTATAAACCAAATCTGAGAAGGCATGATTTTACAACGTCTTCTATGCAATCTTGACTGTGCTAGACTAACATTATTGAGGTTGCCGGTTCAATTCTGGTAAACCGAGCTATTTCTTTTTCCATTTTCATTTCTTTAAATTTTCTATTTCTATATTGGGAGAGGTTTTTTAATCGAAGCATTTTCAATAAACATTAAATACTTTAAACGTTATTTTCTGTTCATATTTATAAAATCCCATCAAAATTTTTATTTTATTTATGTGTTTTTTTTTTCTTCTTAACTTTTAAGTACATATTACTGCCTGTCAACAGGTTGTAACTGCAAAAATATGTGACATATTTTTACAATCATCATTTTCATGACTATAACCTGTCATAACAATTCAATATCCTGTGGAGCAATTGTGGTGAACTCATGTCATTTAATTCGTTTGTATGCTTCATATAACATGTAATATGGTCGTAGCTACAGCAACGATACTCCATCTAAATTTTTGGAAAGGGAAAGAGGAGAAAATGTTTTTCAATGGATGACTAGCATGATTTTGCACAAAAACATAGAAAAAAAAAAAACAAAGTAAAATATATAAAAACACAAATGTTATTTGTCGTAAATGACATTTATTTAAGTGGCTTATAACAAATTTATTATTTTGTTTTATTAAGTAAAAAAACACAGTGCATTTTAAAATATTTAAAAAAAAATGTATTGTATAAATATTCATTTATCACAGACAACCATATTAAAAATCAATTACAATTACACTAAAAAAAAATTAAACAAATCTAAAAAGTTGTTAAACCAACAAATTACAAACAAAAAAATGTTGTACCCGAGTAAAAATAAACATATATAACAATATATAACCTGATGCAAACATAATAAATCATATATGAATATACATCGCGTGAGATATTTTCTAAATTTTTTATATGCAGTCATATGTAGTTATATATAATTTAATCATGATTCGGATTAAAAGGTGTCAGGTAGATATAATTATATAAAATTATATGAGGGTCAATACAAAATTTGGTTTTCTGTATAATTTAACATAAAATTATATATAGCTTATTCTGTTCCATATAAAACTTTATATGTTTCCAATTAACCAAAAATTTTCTAATTTTTTAGGCAAAGTATAAGAAACTTTTTAAAATGTTCCTAAACATTTCCTTATTAGGGTTATGTATATCACCTATCTGGTTCGAAGCGTACCCAAACATTTTTTTGTTTTAGAAAATTATATGTTTGGTGAATGTATCGTTGACCTGTGGTGTATTTCAACCCAAACCAAAAAACACCAGGATTTTATATGTTTTTATGCAATTAGATCTAATTAGATCCACCAATATATGGCAATGTCTGGTCAAAACTCGGATGAAATCAAATCATATTTTATACAAGTCGATCTTTTTTAATGCAAAAACATCCACCATTATTCGGATCAAATTGCGTATAAATATATATTGTGTTACATACCATTATATATTGCATTGTATAAAAATATTTACTCGGGTATATAAAATTATTTAAAAAACAAAAAAAAAAAAACTTTATAAACTGAATTCAACTTGAACTCAATTTAAAACTTAAATACTCATTGAGTTTATGTGTGAAAATGAAAAGTGACATTTAACACCAACTGAAAACAAGAACGAACGAACAAACGACAACCATAATTTCAAAAAATGACAAATGTTAAAAACTTATTACAATTGTTGCAGATTGCTGTAGCAGCAGCAACAAACACACACAAAAAACATTACTGAATGAAATACCATTTTATGTAGAGAGTTATAAGGATTTTCTACTATAAAATTGTAAATTGTATTCGCTTGTATGTAGTTATGAAAAGTTTTTTTTTTTGTTTTTTTTTTTGAAGTGTAATTGTTGTAATTGTAACTACCAGTCAGTAGGGACAATAGAACAATGAAATCAACTCAAAATTTTGAAACAATTATTTATGTAATAGTTTTGTATTTAGTTGGTTTGAAGTGGGAACAGCCCGAGAGGGTTTATCTGCGGAATGTGAGTAATGTAGAGGAATTGTTGCATAGATCTGTATTTTAATATTCTAAACAAGGGGGGAAATATACTAACAAGGGAAGTATCTCAACCCCTATGAACCGATTCGCATGAAACGTAAAATATAGATAAAAGAGACAATTCTAAGGTTGGGGGTGTCTCGGCTTATCGGCCATATCGGGGATTTAGAGGTTCAAAACCTGGGTCAAGAAATGGCGAAAAAATCGTTTTTTGGATTTTTCAGCCATTTTTTTCTAAGAAACTACATGATGTTTACATATGAGAAGAAAGGTTTTTTTAATGCCTATCCAACGGTGGCATAACCTTGTAAAAGTTTGGCTTCGTTAAATACTTTTTTTTATGAAAATGTGTAAATTTTGGGGGGTATTTACAGCTGCGGTCAAAAAAATAGCACCAGTATAAAACAAAATTTTCTTCGTTGGATTTTTTTTACCAATTTAAACTTATGTCAATGAAAACGTGTCATAAGATACTTACAAGAGTGTGAAACAATATTACATAAGAAAAGGCTAATTTGGTTTTTTATTTGATTAAAAATTTTCAGAGTTTTTAAAAAAACTTCAAAAAGACTCAGTCAAAAAAATAGCACCACAGTACTTATTGTATTAAAATTAAATTATTAAATTTGAAAATCGAATGGATTATGAATTCAGTATTGTTGTGATATCTTTAAATATTAAAAAAAAAATTGTCGAGTGCTCATTGTTGACAATTACCTCTGTACAACGTTATTGTACCGAATTCACGAGATTTTGGGATCTTTAATTCGAAATTGAGTTCCAGATTTGCTGAACAGCCACCCAAAGGGCTTCATTACAAGTTGGTTGTATTCGAGACTCTCCCTTCTCTATATCTGTTCATTAACTATCGATTTGATCTAGATCCGGGGACTGACCAGGCCATTCCATCACGTTTACTTTATTGTCCAGAACCAATTTTTCGCCAATTTCCCGTCATGCTTTGGGTAATTTACGTGCTAAAAGACCTAAATTAGTGGCATTTGCTCAAAAACTTATGGTACATTACTTTCTGGAGGATATAAACGTTAAGTGTATATCCACGATTGTCCTAGTCCAATATGTGAGCCATGGTCCAATATATGAACCCCACTCCACAGTAGGAAAATATCCCCACACCATAAGCACCATAAGCACAGTTATTTTTATTTCGAATTTTGGATTGAAATCCGCGTTAGAGGGTCTTCTGACATAGGTATGTGATCCCATGTCTCCAAATAAAACAACAATGGATTCATTTGGTCATAGAACATTGATCCACTTTTAAGCTGGTCATTCTGAGTTACTGTTAGCAAACTTCAAACGACTTGCAGCATGCTTAAGTGAGAGTAGGCGCACTTTTCCGAATCGACAAGCGTTAATGTTGTTGTTTTGTAATCTTCGACGAACATTTTCGGCATTTGCTGTCCTTTTTTAGCTTTAGAGCTGCCGTAAATGGGACCTTCTTCCATTGTCTTTACAAACACCTAACCACTTATGGTGACAAACGTCGCTTGTGACTAAGTTTTTCAAGCTCTAAAGTTAATTTTGTTAAATTTTCAATCATTTTATAAGCGCATCCAACCAATTTTCTTGTTTCAGAATATGGTTTATGTTCAGAAATTATATTTTTTACAAAAGCACTTTTTTGAGGAGTGTAATGCTTTCAGCGTCCTATTTTTATGAAAATAAACATCAAATTTTGTAATGAATTAATTTTTTTATAAATAAAAACTATCTTCCTTTAGTATTTAACACTTTTATTTTAATAATTTAAACAGTATTAATTTTTTTAATGAAATTTTGTCATTCGGTGCTATTTTATTGACTGCACTGATTCAGAGTTTTTTTAAAATATCGATCATTAAAAAAGAACCGTCCACAATTTTTGGAAAAAGTAAAAACATTTAAGGGGTATATACTTAGTATAAGAGTATTACATATTTACTTTAAACGAATACGCACATAATATTTTGTTTTAATTGGATGAATAGAGATTTTGTCATTGGTGCTATTTTTTTGACCGGCACTGTATATTAATATATAAACCTACGATGTCCATATCGTATTTTTTTTAGAGGATATTCCTGTTAGTTCGGGAGTTATCGAAATTTTCCCGAAGGTCCACATTGTTTCATAAGGGGACAACAAAATTTTGAAACACTGATATGGCCGAAAAGCCGAGACACCCCAACCTTAAAATCGTATCTTTTATATATATTTTAAGTTTCAAGCAAATCGGTTCATAAGGGTTGAGATATTTCCCTTGTAAGAGATATCGAAGTCCCCATTCTAAAACATGCTAAAGGTAAGTAAGTTGCTCGGTTTTCACCTGAAAATCTGTCAAACTCCATATAAAAAAACATGAATTTCACACTAGTTTTACAAAAGAGTAAAAGTTTCGCTGAAGGGGTATTCTGCTCGCTGGTGAAAAACCGACAAAATAACCCGGTATATGTTGCAGCAATACACATCAACACTAGTTTGGGAATTCCTGGACTGTGATCATGTAAAACGATAGTTGACTATCGTCGATTTTTGGAGTCTTGTTGCTCCTAAGCTAATCAAAATATTTTAAATTTTTTTAATGATTCTGGATTAGACACCACTCCTTAATAATTTAAAAAAGAAAAACTTTCTAATTTTCCTTCAAAACGATATGTATTTTGATGTCGTTTATACATCGACTACCGTTTTCGTTTTACGTGATTAGCGTGCTGGATTTTTGAAATTCCCGGGAAACGGGAAATAAAAAATTTATTTCCCGGGAATCCCGGGAAATTTTTATTATCAATATAAATCCTTAAAAACATTAAAATTTCACAAAATTGTTGTTTAAAACTGTTTTATTAGAAATAAACAATATGTGTACAACTAATTAAAACACAAAAAACAATTAAAAAGCAAAATAAAAGTAAGAGAGAAAAATTTAAAAATTTTAATATATGAAGGGCTTACTGCAAGAACTTGATAAGCAACAATTTTTTCGTGTTTTTCGCCTTCTGCTGATGTTCTATTGACAGCTTTTTGTCAGAAGTCTTGCTTCAACCCTTCGTACAAGTATATTGAGAATAAAAGTTCTGCAAAAGTTCTATTTTCTACAATGTTTTAAAAGTTTTAAAGCAAAAACAACCATAAAATGAAAGGTTGCTTATCAAGTTTTTACAATAAGCCCTTCATATAATTTTTTTGCGTTTTGAAACAAAAGACTATCCAAGACCTTCCAAGCTCCAAAAAAGAAAGTTTTGAAATTTGTTATTATTTTCAGTGTGTTTTTTCAAATTCCAATATGAAACGTCTTTTATAGTGTCCTTGTTTTGGAGTAAAGAATTTCACAGTACGATTTTAAATAAAATTTTTGCAAAAATTTTTAATTTTTTTTTAAAAAAAGGTTACCACCTTATGAAAATCCGTGTAAAAGCCGAACTAGTAGGAATTTCGCCAAACGAAATAATACGAGTCAGCTTAATTTTGATAGAAATTATCTTATATGATTTTGGCTGTCGTACTAGAGATGGGCACGTGAGCAGATAAGAGCGTGATTCACGTGATTCACGAGTCATCACGCGTGAGTGTGACTGAATTCAATTTTACTCAAGTGATTGTGAGTGAGTGTGAGTAGAGAAAAAATTGCGTGAGTGAGTGTGCGTGAGTAAGATTTTTGCGTGAGTGAGTGTGCGTGAGTCGATTTTTTTGCGTGAGTTTGCGTGATTTATTTTCCATTCATAATTCCTTTCATACCAAAAAAGCAACAAAAAAATTTAAAATTGGGCTTAACTTAAGATTTCGTAGCGAAGAAAAGCAAAAAAATGTAAAATTTCGCTGAACTTTAAATTTTGTTGAAAATTTTGAGCGATTTTTGAAATTTTAGTTTTTGATTTTTTTTTTTGTATAAATAAGAGTTTCGTGAGTGTGAGTCAACGTTAGTGTGAGTGAAGCTTGCGTGAGTGCACGTGAGTGTGAGTTGTATTAAATTTACTCACGTGATTGTTAGTGAGTGTGAGTAGAAAAAATATTCTCGTGAGTGAGTGTGCGTGATTCAAAAATTCTTGTCGTGAGCGTGAGTGAGTGTGATTCAAAAATCACTCACGCGCCCATCTCTAATATAAACTACCCCAACGATTATACATTTTTGACAAAAACGAACTTAACGAAGTTCGTTTCCGAATTTGGACTCGACCGACACACCGTTAGATAGGTCTTCAAAAAACCTTTCGGCCTGTATAAAATGTTCATATAGTTCCTTTTGAAGAAATCGGAAAAATCCTCAAAAATCGAAAAAATCCTCAAAAATCGAAAAAATACCGTTTTCCCCCTCCCCTTTTACCCGCTAAATGTGAAATTGGGCAGCTATAAAAAACAGGTAACTCTTACTTTGCTCCCCTATTTTCTAAATGCAATTTTCATAACAATCGGTGGGTGCCCAGTAAAAGATCTTCCTTTTCAGTAGTAGAGGGTATATATAAGTTTGTCATTCTGTTTGTAACTCATTGAAATATCGGTCAGTGATCGAGTCTAAGACGGCCAAAATAATAAACGGATATGGCTGAAACTTAGCGTTTTTATTTGAAGGTCACCCGAGTAGTTTGGTGTTGCATTTGAGCGATATCGGTTTAAAATCTATGAGCGAAAATGTAAGGATACCTCAAAAATGTTGGTACATTTTACATAACCTAAATATACAAAATGCTTTAATTCGGATGCTGTTCGACAAATCTTAAAAAAATTGGATACCGAATGTTATTTAAACTAGTACAAACATAGTTTTTTTAGTGATTCATTAGCAATTTCAGATTCAGGAATGTGGGCTGCTAACCCTTGTCCCCTAGATTGGTAATAGGGCTGCTATCTACGTGTCCAATCCATGTTTCAGCGGTTATCGCCCACTTTCCTGAGACGTCTATTTGACCATTCAGGATACATGGCTGTGGCGTCTTCTAAATCTGGCTGGCCTTAAACCGGATGCTACAAAGCCATTGCATTTTGGCTCCCTATGATCCAATGGGAGTTAGAGGAACATAAATATCGAGGGCCTATATTCAAAATCCTCTATCTTCCATTTTCACGAAAATGACTATTTGATGGCAAAATATTCAGTAAACCGACCCTCATCTGTGGTGTAAAATTCAGAACAAAAATATTTTTTTTTGATATTTTATTTGCATTTTTGGTCTTCTCTATCTCTTATACAATTTATTTTTCTGAAAGCAAAACCCTCTATCTTTTCAAATAATTAATTTATAAATATTTTTTTTTGAATAATTCCATCATGCATTACATGTTTTTATACTAAATTTTGCATACTGTAGCGGTGTTCTATATCTCTCGAATCGAAAGATTTCTCACATGAAACATGAAAAACGAAACAGAAACATCGTGAATCGGCACAAAACCTGACTTTTCGTATTCGACTGTTTCTGTAATTTTGTTATGCGGAAACTTTCTGTCAAATATGATTTTTTTCAAAATTATTGGAAAGATGAGATAAAAACTGTTTCTGTAAACCAATTGATCGAAAACTTTTGAAGTTGAAGTGTCAAAATCACTCACATTTAAAAATGGTGCGATATTTCGTAAATTAATCAACTTTTGAGTTATAATAAATGAAAAACAATATTTTTCAAGAATATACTATCAACTAATATTATAACTGATATACTACACATTATTTTCATTAAGTTAATTTATTATTTCATTTTTGTTTGCCAATGTTACGAGTGTTGTTCAAAAAAAATGAGAAATTGAGTTTTTTTGTTGTGATTTTTATTATTTTCTCGCCTTATTTACCTGTTTGACAGCTGATTTGGAATATTCCAATAAAAATGCTGCCGTTTTCGCATTGATATACAGAAACAACTTTTTTTCCAGAATCGAGAAACGATGGAATTTTTTGATTCATACTTTTCGATGCGAAAACTTTTCGCATAAATTACAGAACACCCCCACTGAACATGAATTTGCCAACAAAATTCCAGAACCACGATTTTGGTCCAATGATGCTAATTTTTTCTAAAAATTCTTGTTTGACTTTTTTGAAAAATATGGCTCAAAATTTGGATGTCTTGTGTACATTATGAAACAAAAATTTTAATCTTAAAAATCGCGATGCTGACTTGGTCTGTGGACCAAAATCGCGATTTTAATTTTAATTGTCAACTTTTAAGATGAATTCGGTAAAAAAAATAATTTTTGTCTAAAAAATCCGCACCTGTGGACCATGACCGCGAGTTCGGAATTTTTTATAAGACGTTATCATTAATAAATCGCGTTAAAAATTTACCGATGTCGTAATGAAATCATAATAATTATTCTAACAATAAGCGAAATAAACAGTTTTTTGGCTCTCCTGAAAAGTTGTGTTTTTTAAGATAGATGGTTTTGAATATAGGCCCTCTATATATACAATTTTTTTTTGCTGAAAATTTTTTTCTATTTTTTGCCAATAATAAATAATAAACTTGTCTACTTTTTAGAATCAGAATTTCTAAAAAGTAATTTTTTACAATGGTTTTTTCATTGAAAAATCTTGCATTCCAAATTTCAAGTTTTTAGAACTTTTATTTCAGGAAATTTTATATATTTTGCTTGAACTTTTGTTAAACATATAAAACAGAAAAAATTTGATGACCCCATTTGTGATGGGATTTACAATTGAGCTTTTTAGCCCCTCTTAATAAAGTATGGGGGTATACTCACTTTGTCATACCGTGTGTAACGCATCGAAATATCGAAATACCCATTCTAGATATTCTAGCGATGTCCGTACGTCTGTCTGTCCGTCCGTCTGTAGTTAACGCAATGCAAGTTTGGCACAAATATGTCTTATGGTCCTAGGCAGGTTAAGTTCGGAAATGGGCCAAATCGGACCAGGGGAAAAAAGTTCCTCCTTAAAGAACTAAACCGACCTCTCAAAAATACCAATTTGTGAGACAAAACAGGTGATTGGATAAAAAAAAGGGGCGTGGATAAAAAAATAATTTAAAGAACAATAAAACTATAATACTTGAGTGCACAAAGCAGAAAAAACGAACTTGTAAACATATACGGCGAAGGATAAGGAGTACGCCAGCTAACCGTCCCTCCCCCTTGTCCGCCCTAAAAAAACGCCCTTAAGATTCAAATTAGAATTTTCTCATAAATCAAAAGCTTTTTACGAATTTCGGTTAATAGATAATTTTAAATATAAACTTTCGACTTGTCTTACATCTGACGATCTTTAAAACGATAATCTGTTTAGTATTCACAAGAAATAATTAAAAACCATTTTCCAAAAATATTATTGATTTCAATTACCGTAAATGTAAATGCCTACACCCATTAATATGTCACGCTCAAGATACTAAACATTAGGAAAAAACACAAAAACACAAAAACAGAAAAACCACACGCAGCTTTAAACTAACAATATTCAACGAAGTATGTAAGTAATGTTACAAAATCATCAACTGCAATCAAAAGTTTAATTAAAGTCTTACCGGTAAATACCAAAAAATAAAACAAGAATATCAAACAAACTGACAATAGACATGAAATAGCTAAACAAGAAATCGAAGAAATAAAAAAAAACGACTTACAAAAACGGTTAAATCTCTGCAGGCAACAGGTAACCTGTCTTAAGACCTTTTTTTGCGCAAGTGCAAAATGGGCAATAACGTGGCTGCCTTGAGTACTTGAACACAAACTATTTGAACATATGGATGGAAGTTTGGAGTTTTAGTTAGCTTTTTTTTGGTGCCAACCAGGCAGTCGACCAGCCAGTCACATACAAATAGACAAGAAACAAACAAGCCATATTTAGTTTTGAAGTCATACGTTTAAATACTGCAGTAAGGTAACTGATATTCAAACAGAAAAACTATGGTAAAGAAGTATGCGACGTTTTTGACGCCCAAGAATTTGAAATTGCTTTGGAAAAAAGTACCAACATTAATCTGGGCAGTTAAAATCTTCAGACCCTAAAAATCCGTTGGACCTGATGGTATAATTCCGGTTGAGATGCAACAAGTGACTGGGTTGTAAAATCTCTACACAGCATTCATAAACTGGTCGTATATTTTCTAAATAATAAAGGGGTACCGGAGTCGTTGTTATCGCGAACGCTGGCAAAAACTCCCACAGAGTTCCGAAGGGTTTCAGACAAATTAGTCTGTCATAATGTTTGACATATATTCGAAGAGTGATTTAGCCGAGGTTGCTTTCGACAACATGCATACAGCAAGGGTAGAGTTTGCAAATAATCGAGATATTTCATAATCGCGATTACGATTAAAAAAATTGCCGTTAATCGCGATTACGATTAATCGAATTTATTAAATAATTTGAGTTGCAATATTTTTAAAAAAAATCTTTTGAAATTTATATTTTTAAGAACAAAAACTATTATTTTTAAGAAATAATATTAAAAGCTTTCGAACTTTCCCAGTAAAAATTATTCGAGATTTTGGCACCACAGTCTCTTTTTAGTATATCTTTGCGCTCGAGCGCCCTTGAGAATTTTTTGTTAAGATTTTTTTTTTTATAACTAATAATTTAAATTCTTTGTGGATGTTCACACATACTTTAATTTTTGACATCTTCAACACTTTTTAAATGATCAAAAAGATTTTTGGGGAAAAATACTAGATTTTCTTCCATCTTTATTGCGCTTAAATAAACTCTACAAAGAGTGCCTTAATCAGCGCTGAAAAGATACATGATTTTACTGGGTCTTAATATCTGTTTATCTTTACTACTAAAGAGTACTCTATCTAAACTGTGACTGATTTTGATTCGCTCTTTGGATCATGATTCCTTTCCAAAAGTTGCTTCCAGTTTACAAAAAAATTTCTTCGGGGTCGTGTCAGAATACCTGCCGATGGCCAGTTACAGTCAATCATTAGTCAAGTATGAAAAAATTAAGTTTTTTTGACAACATTTCATGTCCAAATTTTTTGACCAAATCCTTTTAAGTATATTTTAAAAACCAAATTCTTTAAAATTTACTCAGATCAGAATTTAAATTTTACTATAAATTTTAATGACTTTTACGAGAAAAGGAAAGAAAAATCGCAAACAATTTAAATAACTCATGGGCCAACCCATAAAAACTTTCCAGTCTACTTAACATTCCAGAATCAATGATTTTTGTTTGAAATTGTCCCGAAAGTAATCGTTTTTAACACTAATTTAGTTTTGTTGACAAATAATTTTAATAGAAACTTCAAAATGAGTTTCAAAAAATTTTGGAACTGATTTAAATTCGTTAAAAAACAGTGTATTTCATAGAAAATTTTTAATCGTAATCGCATGATTTTTTTGTCGATTACGATTACGATTAATTGGCGCGATTAATCGCGATTACGATTACGATTTTAATCGTTTTGCAAACTCTAAGCAAGGGTAAATTAACGAAAATAGCCTTTAATAAGCTCGTTGGTACCATAGAGATAAATCTTTCGGTAAAGGATGATGGACATTAGACTGGGTCGACCATAAAGGAGAAAAAAAAAGTTCCCATTGTGCGGGCTTAATTTTAAAGCTTACCTCGAAAAACTTCCATAGCCAAAATATTAGATTTTTAGGTCGCGATTTGGTACCGCCGAAATCGTTTTTTGTTCATAGCTTTGTCAGTTGATGTCCGATCGTTTTAAAAAAAAATTGTTAGAAAGTCCTCAGCGAGTACTAAAGTTGTCTCATATCTGGTTTTAACCTCAGGAGTCATCTTCTTGTTATGATTGTTAGTTTCTCATTTTTCTACCCACTTAAATGATTTCTATTTTTCCATTAAATTATAGCACTAAAAAATTCATGAAATTCTTCCCTTGGAAGTATCCAGTTAAATTTATTAACAAAAAAGTTACATTTGATTTAAGATTTTCATATACAATATAAAGAAAATTAGAAAAAACACTTGTTATTATGCATTTAAACTATATTTAATTTTTTTAGTTTGTGTTTAAATACATACGAACAAGTGTTTTAAATCTTTTTCTATGGAAATTTAAAATTGAATGTAACTTTTTTGTTAATTAATTTAAGAGGGTACTTCTAAGGGAAAAATTTCATGAATTTTTTAATGCTATTATTTAATGGAAAAATAAAAATCATTTAGGTGGGTAGAAAGCTGAGAAACTAACACTCATGACACGAAGATGAGCTCAGAGGTCAAAACCAGATGTGGGTCAAATTTAGTACTCGCGGAGGAGTTTCAAACAATTTTTTTTTTAAAACGATCGGACATCAAATGACAAAGTTATGAACAAATAACGATTTCGGCGGTACCAAATCGCGACCTAAAAATCTTATATTTTTGCTATGGAACTTTTTCGAGGTAAGCTTTAAAATTAAGCCCGCACAATGGGAACTTTTTTTTTCGACCCGGTCTAATGGACATTATTGATATAGAGGGGGGATTTTAATAATGTCATCCCAGACTCGATAACTGTGGCATTGTCTGGTATAGGAGTAAAGCATGGAATCGTTTTGATGGTGGAAAATTAACTTGTGAATAGACTTATAACGTCTATATTCGGAACGTTTGTAAATAGGTGCACAGCACAGGAAGGTGTTCTGTCGCCGCTTCTTTGAAACCTGACACTGACTTTATTACTGCTCTTTCTAGAATCACGTGGTTGTCATGCAGTCGAATATGCTGATAATGTCGCGGTAGCAGTAAAAGGAGAGCACCTGCCAACATTAAGGTCTTTGAGTAAATCCGAGTAGAACTGAACTTGTCTTGTTTACAAGGAAAAATAAAATTTCTCCTTTTTCTCTGGACGGCATTGAAATCGCCTTCTAAGATGGAGCCAAGTATCTTAGAGTATTTCTAAATAGGAAGTTGAATATATTCCTGTGAAAAGGCCATAAAGTCGTTCATTGGATTTGAACAGCAGTGATGCGTATTGTTTGGTGGCCTGATTTAGAGAAAAAAGGGAACTGTGTCTTTTTCAAGAAGGTGCAGAAAGTGGAGTCGATGTGTTTCACTGGAGCTCTTTGTACTGCAGCTGCTTTGGACATATTGGGTAGGCGGTATGCTGCAACGTCGACAATTTGCAATGGAGAAGCAGCGATTGTAGCCAAAGCGCGATCTTAAAAAAGATAACAATACCCCAAAATGTTGACTATGTTACCCTCTATGAGCCTTTTTGAGCGCTACTTTAATACTATGATACCATCATGGGAGTCTTGGGTGAGGGCATTCTGGGTAGTGGAGCTTCTTTAAAGTTTCCTATGGAGTTTATTCGGAAGAGCTTGAGTTGAAACTTTTTCAAAGATTGCCAGATCATTACAGTATTTACCTGGCAGAGATGCTGGCAATAAAGGAAGTGGCTAACTGGTTGAATTGCAATGTCTTGTCTACAACCGCAGGTAACATTTCCTCCGATAGTCTAGCTTCGATCAAGTCCCTGGAGTCAATGTTTCTGAAAATAATATCTGCCCTTAACTGCTGCACGTCTTTAAATGAGATGGACAATCAGTCTGATATAAAACTCATATGGGTACCTTGGCACAGCAACATTCCTGGAAATTGCAAATCCTATGAGCTTGCAAGACTAGGTTCGGACAGAATTGAAATGTGTTAGTATGCCTCTAGAATCTTGCTAGTAAAATATACGGCTTGTTTCCGAGACTTAGTCTTATCAGAGGTGGGCATTTGGATGAACATGTGAGACTATACTACAGGTTTGGTCTTCTTTGAATAAGAAGCGCACAAGCGAGCTGATCACTTCCAAGAGAAGAAACTTCGACAGCGGTTGCTGTAATTACCGGACACTACCTTATAGGAAAGCAGGCTGAGCGGTTAAATGTGCCTTCAAATGACTATTGCCAGAGTTGCATGGATGAGAAGTAGTTGGAAACTATAGAACACTTTATCTACCATTGCCCGGCGTTCTCTGGTCAGAGACTTGCTTCACTGCGATTTAGGGAGCTTCATGAACTTTCGTATTTGTCGAATGTCAAAATTCAATATCTTAGGAGTTTTATAAAAAGCTCAAGTTAGTTTAAAGGCAGGGATTATAAGGGTAACCCCATTACCATTTCGTGATATCACAATGGACCTTAGAGTCTATGTGTGCTGACGTAAATCGAAAGCACCCACTTACAATCTGACCTAACCCATCAGATAAAATTTAAACTTGCTTACAAATGTATATTTAAAGATTTCCAAAGTTGCTGTTTGTGTTTCTCCCAAGGGATAGTGTTATCGTCCATACTCTGTCTGAAGGTATTAAATCATCGCGCTGATAAGTTTCCTTAAACCTCAGTGCATGGAAATATATGCAGAAATGCAAAAGTCCTAAGATATCAATGTGTCACAGTGAACATTGATTAGTTTGAATTAAAATAATTTCCATAAGACTTTGACATTTTTGCTAGGCCAATAATGTCTTTCGAAACTAGGTTTAAGACAAGGATTCCGAATAGATCTGATCTAAGATATCAATGTGATACAGTGAAAATTGATTAGTTTGAATTAAAATAATTTCCATAAGACTTTGACATTTTATTAGGCCAATAATGTCTTTCGAAACTGGGTTTAAGACAAGGATTTCGAATAGCTCTGATTGATTAAAGGACTTCTACATATCTAAGAAGACACTTCGTTTTCACGGATAGACAGATTCCACACAATGACTTTTGCAATCTTTAAGAATTTCGTATTCATTCAAAACAGTGGCCGTCCGGTACGGACAGATATACCCACTTATATCAACAGTATAAACTTATGTATCCCGAGTTCCGACTGCGCCAGTTGCATAAGTCATCTTGTCTTTTTCTTGGCAAGTCCGGCAGATTAAACCTCCTTATATCACCAGAATAAACTCATATATCATGAGTTTCGACTGCGCCAGTTGCCTAAGTCATCTTGCCTTTTTCTTTCTCATCGGTATGAAAAAAGGGACCATGTCTTTCGAAAGCCACATGTAAGTTGAGTAGTACCCAATGCTTTATTATCAACACTGGTAGGCTTTCTAACTTTTCACTAAGTTACGATAGCGCCTGTTAGACTTTCGCATCAAGTAGATCTCCAAATCATTCAAAATAATCATGTTGGGTGGAATAATTAATTTTTCTAAATTCCTTTTTCTTTCTCAACATAGTTTATGTAAACATATATAAACAAAATGCTATTACTATAACTAAAGGCTAACTGACTATTTTTGGTCAAACATTTTTCAAACGCTACCACCATCACCACCACCGTCATCATCATCATGCTCTTGTTGGCATTTTGACCGCCTTTTTGGAAGACCTCTATACACAAAGACATATAACACTTACATACATACGTATTTTTGTATGTATGCGCGCATCTATAAAGAATTACAAATACGTTAATACATATTTGCGCGACTATTACAAATATAGTCATAAAGGCAAATGCATGCGAAAAATTCTATAAAGTAAGCGGTTTTTTTGTGTAATACATAGTACACAAAAATTTTTTGGAGGATAAAATACCATTAAACAACAACAAATACAACCCAAAACAACAACTACAACAACATCATCAAATACTTTGTATAATATTTACCTTGTAATGTTGCCATAAGCCCTCAAAATGTATAAAAAAAAAAACAAAATCGTTTAATAGTTGCAAATAATACACGAGTGCCATACCATACAGCTAGTTGTTGCAGGTACTGTTAGTCTTATGTAGTCTAAATACATTGTATGGTTGGGTTGTTGGTGGTTACACAGGGTTGCACTATGCTCTATGAAGTTAAATAATATATTAAAACATTGGATAGATTAGTCTTATTTGGAAAATGATTGGAATTAACTGATTTTTTTACATTTTCCAGTGAGGAATCAATTGAACTCATTTCTGATAGTTGAAAGTTCACGTTTAATATTTGAAGTGTTGTGACTCCCAGGAAAAATGTCCCGTTCGAAACAATCGGTTCCAGAACCCAATATATTACCCTGCAATCGATTTTTCTTAACATTCCAGAATCACTGGTTTTGGTTTGAAATAGTCCGAAAAGCATTCGTTTCTAAAGCAAGTAGTTTTTTTGAAAAATTATTTTATATTAAAAATTTTGATGTGATTGCCGTAGAATATATTCTAGTAACTATTGCTATAGGAATCTATTCCAAAAAATTTTCCTGGATCCCTTACATCAGAAGTTGCTTCGAAGGTCTAGAAAGCCTGCCAATAATTTAAGTCTTAAATGAAGCATAATATTATTTAGAATGTCTCATAGATCTAAATCGAACCGGTCGTGATAAATTTACAACGAATCATACTTCTTATGCTGTTTGTCCTATTTATCTTAACATTTCTAAAATTGCCTTTCCATGATGAAACCTAGATTTCGTGGTTTGTATGAAAAATTTGATTTTGTGAGAGTTTTTCGTTACACAATTTAAGATTTAATCAGCCATTGCTTTTTTAAATCTCTTTATGAAGTATGTGTGAAGTCATTGTCTGGGGGTTTGTAATTCGATTTATATTGCGTTACTTACTGTTCTCATACTCTACTATGGAGCATGGAACTGAAGGAATTCTGGGTTTAAGGTATGGTTTACCTCTGCATACACCGTTTAGGTCCTAGCATTCCGATTTAACGCGTGACCGTGACAGTATTATATATTGTGCTCCACCGTTTCTTTATCTCCAGATCACCTTATAAGTATTTTTAGGTTGTAAGTGGCTGCTGACGTTTTACGTCAACACACGTAGACTCTGAGGTCCATTGTGATAATATGGGACCGTAATAGGTTTTCCCACTAGTCCCTGTCGTTAAACCAGTTTGAGCTTCTCCTTAGATATTGAATTTTGATATCCGACAAATCAGAAAGATCGTACAGCTCCCTAGATCCCAGTGAAGCAAGTCGCTGACGAGAAAGTGCCAGGCATTGGCAAATGAAGTGCTCGATAATTTCCAACTCCTCTTCATCCATGCAACTCCGGAAAAAGTCATTCGACGGCACATTTAACCGCTCTGCGTGCTTCCCTATAAGATAGTTTCCGGTAATTATAGAAACCACCGCCGAAATCTCGCCTCTTGGAAGCGATATCAGCTCACTTGTGCGCCCCTGATTAAGAGAAGGCCAAATCAGTCGTTATGTTTCACACGTCCATCCATTTGCCCATCATTAATTAGTCTCCGTCGCATAGCAAAGCCGTAGGTTTTGCTTGCAAGTTTCTAGAGCATACCAATACATTCCAATTCTGTTGGAACCTGTAAGGTAGTTCCTAGTCTTGCAAGCTCATCGGCTTTGCATTCCCTGGAATGTCTCTGTGCCCTGGGGCCCATATGAGCCGTAAGTTAAGCTGCCTGGCCATCTCATTTAAAGACGGCTTTGCATTCCCTGAAATGTCTCTGTGCCCTGGGACCCATATGAGTCGTAAGTTAAACTGCCTAGCCATCCCATTAAATGACGTGCGGCAGTTAAGGGCAGATATTGTTTTCAGAAACATTGAATCCAGGGACTTAAGCGCGGCTTGACTGTGAGTATAGATGTTGACTGCGGTTATAGACAAGACATTGCAGCTCAACCAGTCAGCCACTTTATTTATTGCCAGCATCTCTGCCTGGTAAACACTGCAATGATCTGGCAATCTTCGAGCCAGGCTCAATCCAAGCTCTTCCGAATAGACTCTAAAGCCCACTTGTGTTTGCAGCCTTGATCCATCTGTGTAAAAATTTATAGTGGCTGCACTACCCGGAATGTCCCCCATCCAAGACTCCCTGGATGGTATCATAGTGGTAAAGTGGCGCTCAAAAAGGCTTAAAGAGGGAGCACAGTCCACATTTTGCGGTGCTCTCCATTGCAGCGTGCTATTAAGTCGAATTGCCGACGTAGCCGCATACTGCCTACCCAATATGTCCAATGGTGTCAGGTGAAGGAGGGTTTCAAATGCAGCCGTAGGTGCAGTAAGAAGAGCAACAGTGATGCACATCGACGCCATTCTCTGTACCTTCGTGATAAAGACACAGTTTGCTTTTGTTTTTAAAGCAGGCTACCAGACAATGATTATATACAGAAAAATTGGACGCACCACTGCTGTATAGATCCAATGAACGACTTGAGGGCTAAAACCCTATCGTTTTTCAATGGCCCTTTTACAGGAATATAAAGCAATCGTGGCTTTTCTTACCCGTTCATCAATATTACGCCTGAAATTCAACTTCCTATCTAGAAATACTCCAAGATACTTGGCTCCATCTGAGAAAGTGTTTTCAGTGCCGTCCTGAGAAATAGGATCAAAAGCAGGAATCTTATTTTTCCTTGTAAACAAACAAAACGAGCTCTGTTTTACTTGGATTAACTCCTAGACCACAGTCTCTTGCCCATTTAGACAGATCTTTCAGAGAAAACCCTAAAGAATGTCCTTCAATGTTGGCAGATGCTTCTCCTTTACCGCTATCGCGACATCGTCAGCATATACGACAACCAGTGGCGTATACAGGGGGGGGGCCTGGGGGCCCGGGCCCCCCCGAAATGATTTCACAAATTTCAGGATTTGGTATCAAATAACAAGTACAATATTAAAAAACTTCTTAAAAAAAATCGAAAAACATTAAGAATCTAAAATTTTTTGAAGAAAAATATTTTGAAACTAAAAATTTTTCTGTTAAAAAAATCTCAAAATCTGATTTTTTCTTAGAATTTGAAACTTTTCAACTTAAGATTCTAATGAAAAATATCTTAGAACCTGAGGTTTTATGTACATAAAAAATGGACTTAATTGTTAGAAAAATGTAGTCAAATCTTAAAATGCGACTTTGTCTTTTAGAAAAATGTCTCAAAACGAGATTATTTCTTAAAAAAAAATGTCTCAGAATCTTACACTTTTCTATAAAAAATGTCTCAAAATCTAAAACTTTCTATAAGAAAAATGTCTGAGAATCTAAGACTTTTTCTATAGGAATATTGTCTTAAAAAATTGGCCTTTTTCTTAGATTCTAAGACTTTTTCTATAGGAAAAATGTCTCAGAATCTGAGACTTTTTCTATAAAAAAATTTCAGAATCTGAGGCTTTTCTATATGAAAAATGTTTCAGAATCGGAGAACTTTCTATAGGAATAATGTCTCTGAATCTGAAAAATGTCTCAAAATCTTTGATTTTTTTTATAAAAAAATTCTTACAATCTGAGGCTTTTCTTTTTGGAAAAATGTTTTGGAATCTGAGAACTTTCTGTAGGAATAATTTCTCTAAATTTTTCTTACAATCCAGGAAAATGTCTCAAAATTTTATACTTTTTTTTACGAAAAATGTCTCAAAATCAACGAACTTTACTTAAGGAAAATTATCTCAAAATCTAAGATTTTGTGTATTGGAAAAATGTCTTGGAGACACAAACTGAGACTTTTTGTATAGAAAAATGCTCAAAATCTGAGACTTTTTCTATTGTAAAAATATCTTTTTCTATAAGAATAATGTCTCAAAATCTGAATATTTTTCTATGGAAAAAATATTTTAGAATCTGAGACTTTTTCTTAGGAAAAATGTCTCAGAATCTGAGGCTTTTTCTATATGAAAAACATTTTTTAGAAGAAAACTCTTGACAATTTCCTATAGGTAAACTGTCTCAGAATCTGAGACTTCTTCTTTAGGAAAATGTCTTAGAATTTGAGACTTTTTCTATTGGACAAGTGTTTAAGCATCTGAGACTTTTCGATATGAAAACTGTCTCAGAATCTAAGAAATTTTGAAACTTTTTCTATAGGAAAAATGTCTAAGAATCTGAGAATTTTTCTATAGGAAAAATGTCTAAGAATTTTAGACTTTTTTTATAGGAAAATTTTCTCAGAATCCGAGAACTTTTCTTTAGGAAAAAGGTTTAAGAATCTATGACTTTTTTTATACTGTTTTCTTTTTAAAACAGTCTCAGAATCTGAATTATTTTTCTTATAGAAAAAGCAAAGATTTTCTCAGAATATAAATCTTTTTGTGTAGGATGTTTCAGAATCTGAGAAAATGTGCTATACTAGAAATATCTCAGATTCTGGGAAAATCTCTTACAATCGGAGTCTTTTGTTTTGGAAAAGTATTTTATGAATATGTTTATAGAATCTTTTTCTAAAGTGACTTTTTCCCGAGAAACGTTTTCCATTGGAAATATGATTTAGAGTCTTTGACTTTTTCTATAACAAAAACTGTCTCAACTGGAAATTGTCATAGAATCTTAGAATTTTCTTTGAAAAATAAATTCAGATCCTGATAATCTTCTTTGTGAAAATGTAACACGTTAAAAAAATGCTTAAGTCTCTCAAAAAATTTTAAAATATAAAAACTTTAAATTTTTTTACCAGTTCTAAACTTACTCAAAAATGAAGAATCTGATTGTGTTACATTCAGTTCAAAGAAAAGATCGAGAAAAATTCTAAAACATGTGCTGTTATGAAAATTAAAAAAAAAAAGAAAAAAAATAAAAAAATGTTGGGCCCCCACCGAAATAAAATCCTGGATACGCCCCTGGCGACAACCACGTGCCTCTAGAGATAGCAGCATTGAATTCTGGATTCCGGGTCATAGGGGAATACGGGGAAACGATATTGCCAACTCTTAGGCAAATCTTGGCTTTGATACAATTAATTACAATCTGGAACACCAGATTGGTATAGGCTTGACATGGCTGATGCGTTGGATCAACTCTCATATGAAAACAATTTTCATGGAAAGATGGTCAAATGAGTTGGCACACAAGAATTTCAAGATTTTTGTGATTATGCCAGACAAGAAAGTGGCTTACTATCTACTCAGTCTTAGTAGAATAGACTGCCGCAGACTTACTGGCTTAATTACTGGACACAATGCCTGTGCTCGTCATATTACGAGATTAGGTGTCTTATCAGATCAATTATGTACAGCTTGTCTTGAGGATGAGGACACAACTGAACATTATGTCTGTTGTTGTCTAGCGTTCTGAAGGGCTAGACTGTGGATTTTGGGTTCTGATATTCTGTCAATGGACATAGTCCATGGACTTCCCTTGTCTGATTTTCTCAAGTTTTTTAAAGCAACTGAGAAATTCTAAACAAGCACTTTTTTTCTTTTTTCATTCTTTTTCTTCTAAACCTTTTCTCACCCTTACTAATTTTTCTTCTCATGGTACGGGACATTGGGCTATTTTAAGTCTGAGCGCCATGGACTTGCCTAAAAATTTCCTAATTTTAGGCTTGTACAACCCACCCCCAAGTCAACTCTCAACATCCTTTAATAACCTCGTTCTCTAATATGGGTACCAGGACATAATGGAGTAGACGGGAACGAGAAAGCTGATGAGCTTGCAAAGCTGGGTGCTAGTGGGGTAGGAGCTTTTGCTCATATTGAACCCTTGATTAAGTACTACAGATCGAGCAGTGATTGCCTGTGTATTTTCATGGCGAACAGAAAATAAAGAGAGTAAAAGTAGAATTGCCAAAATAATCTGGTTACGACCCCAAAAGAAGGGAATGTCGTTTTTTAACGGGAGTGGTCACAGAACACTGCCTAATTGCTTCCCACTCAAGATCTTTGATTCCAATTGTAGAAGATGTGATGAAACGAATACGAATGAAACAGTTTAATATTACCTGTGGAAATTCCCCGCATTTGCAAAGTAGAACTCGAGAATCTGGAAGAAATCGCAGTTATGGACAGTTATGTCAGTTAAAGTTTTGCAACACTTTAACCGCCACACTTAAAAATGAGATTGAGCCGTTAAAAAATACTAGTCTAACTAACTCATGTTCTAAACAACATATTTAAATTTCATGAAGATCGGAGGAAGACTTCCCTTGTTAGTCGGGATCGTTTGAAGGGAGTACTGATTGTGGGTATTGAAATATAATTTGAAGTGTATAAACATTACATAATCCAACGAGTAGTGAATTGGAAAAAAAATCCGGGAAGTGGATGCTCAAAAACCATTGCATGATTGTATTAAAACTACGCCATTATATCGGTTTCGGAAGAACCCAAAGTAGGTTAAGTTTAGTTCCGCTTGAATAAGGAAAGAAGCAAATGGATGATCGAAATCTCATCTATTTTGACAGTCAGAACACGAAGGCTGCTCTTAAATTACGAGTGTCATGGGCAAGTATGTAGTTCGTTATTCGAATCATATAGATCCTAGTTCAACATGTAAAAATTTAAACAAGGGGGTCTTGAAAAATCTGTTAAAGGGCAAAACCATACTATTTTTTATTTCTTATCGCAAACAAGTGTCCATTCAAACTACTGTAAAATATTTTACGCGCTCTACAAAAACTATGCCATAAAGGTTCTACCTAAATACATACAAACTAACTAATACATTTACCAAATTTGTACATTACCAATGTACTTGTACAAAACAAACTTTGTAGCATTTATGAAAACATTAACATGATCACTTGGAAATATTTGTAGCGATTTTTTGTAAAAATGTAGTATTTTTTTTGGTTGCATGTTCACATTTGACTTTACTTTTTTTAATGTAAGTGTATGTGTGTGTTACAAATGAGTATGTTTATGCTGCACTGTGTATTGTTGTCTAAACACTAGCGGACAGACATTGCCATACCAAACATACGTACATACATATATGGCAACGTGTGCAAATAATCTGTTGCACCGAAGGTTGTTGCCATTTTTAGTGGCCACTAATAATAACAGCAGGTTACACGGTACTTTTAAGTTAAAACAGCAAAAAAAAAAATAAAAGGCAACAACAAAATTGTTTAAAAAAATATATCTAGAATTTGCCACTGGCATCATGTTTGTCTATGATATCTTTCAATCGAATATTTTTCGGTGTTCGGTGTTCATAGTGGCCAATGTATAGGACATGATGTGTTTTTTACGGTTGTTGTTTTTATGTTACAAACTTTATTGGTTGCAGATGGCGTTGTAATAAGCAGATAAATTTTATGATTTTTCATGTTTATTTTTGTTCTGACCATATGTTTGTTTTTTTGGGCATAAAATCACCAAAAACTACATACGTGTACAACAAATACTGCTAAAAAAAAAACATGGCAATAATAATGATAATAATATTACTGCAGTTATTATTATTTTTATTTCAGTTTTATAGCTTTGACCGGCATACGATTTTTTTTGTTTAAAAACCTATTGCATAATTTTAAAATTATAAAAAAAAAAAATAAACAAACAATAAAATAAAGTTTAATCCACGTTATCTAGGTTGCAACAACTTAAAGTGACAAGTTTGCAACAGAATTTTATGTAGCCGATGTTCGTTTTTCTTTCTGAGGAAAGCACAATAGAGAAAAACAAGATAGAGAGCTAAAACTTGTAAGAAATATGTGTTGCTATTATACCTGTCTGGGACTTTCTCATTATATATCGAATAATGTAAGGATCAGGAATGAAATTCTTCCCTACGACATCCTTGTTAGCTAATGATATTCTGTTGTCACCTCACTTTTCAGGGTGCAAAGTGACAGTGACAAAAACAGAAATTGTTGAAAAGCCTGTTGTAGTCACCACGGCCGGGGTGCACGGGTTGCAACTTGTAAACTCAAATAAATACAGTTACCACAACCGTAAATTATTCCAACCTCACCGGCCATTCGGTTGTTTCAATTACAATTCAGCTGTCACAGTCGTATTGCTGTTGTCATAACCATATTTAGGTTTTGACAACCACGTGACCGCTTGCGAAAACCTCAAAATAAGGTTGAAATTAAACCTCAAAATGAGGTTGGAATATTCGCAGAGCAGTTACCATGGTAATATCGCAGAACAATGATGCGCAACCCACGTTCCGGTGATTTTCCAATGAATTAATAGTGAGCTTTATGGCACTTCTTTGCAAAAGGTCCAAAAATCTTAAAATATACTTTGAAGCCCCCGCCCAGATGTGGGAGCTGTACTCCAAATTCGGTCGGATATATGTAGGTGGTATAAATAGTAAGAAAATCAGACGAACTGAAGAAATTCTTTCGCCGTTTTAAAAATCAGAGGTATTTGAATGCTTCTTTCGACATTTTGAAAACATGTTGGTTCCAGCGAACATCACATTGTATTTTCATGCCCAAAACATCAAGAGTGTGTGATTCCTCAATAGTTATACCGCCCATGGATACAGATGACGTTGATTCCACAGGTTACCTGTAGGTCAACATTAGGTCCTGCTAGCATTTATATCGATCATATTCGCCAGACCCCACACAAAGACCACACGATAAAATGTGTCGTTCATATTCTGTCTCATGTCTTGATCAAAGAAAATTAATAACAAAAGTTGCTTGTATCTACATAAGAGTATATAGGATTAAAGGTTTGACTTGAAGGTCGTTAATAAAAATGAGTTTAGCTAGAACTCTTTGGATGAAACCCCATCTATAACAACACGTATAGTGCGGTTCCCGAGAAAGCTCTACATAAATCGAGAGAAAGCATCACCGACACCAAATACAAAAAGTTTTAAAACAAGTGCATCGTGCCACATACGACCAAATATCTTGAAAATATCCAGAGCAACCACTTTACTCTCACCAAATGATTGGTAAGGAAATATAACATGTCTTCCGTAGAACGACTTCTACTTAAGCTATAAATATTCGATTAGTAATGCTTTTTCGAAGAATCTTAAAAGAATCTTCTTGACCAGTCTGGTCCATTGTTATATATCATCATCCCAAACCGGGGACGAAGGGCTACACTTTGCCGAAAAGTTTTACACCAATCAGCTTGTCATCTTTCGTACCGAAAAGTTTTGGCATTGGTCGAAAGTCTCCTAAATAATAAGTAACACCAATACCAAAACTGTAGATCTTGTGACTCGGCACTTCATGATCTTGTTTTCAAGATTGAGATGTGCTTTCATTAACAAACCTACACGTTGCGCGTGTTTGTGGACATTGGAGAGCTTTTGATAATGTTACCTTTGCTAAAAGCGTAGTATGGAATCAGATCTTGTCAAATGGATTTACTTTATGCCTTAATTTCCGAAATGTTTCTTGCAATGTCTGCAATAAAATGCAAACTGTTATACACTTGAAGGAGAACTGGTGCAACAGGCATGGGCTATCCGCAAATCCTGCTATGACCGAAGGACCAAAAGCCGGAAAGCTTTTGTGAAGACGTGGGTTTTAAGACCTGCAGGAGGGGTACACTGGTACACTGTACTGTCTGGTGGCCGAGAACGATAGTAAAATGCACTCAGGCTCAGCGGAACGGATTGAGAGAACGGCTTGCTTAGAGACTTTAATGTCAATTGTTTAGTGGGCCTTCGGAACTTTGAATTTTGTATATCAGAGGGGAGTAGGGGAACGATTTTAAGGAAATCACAATGGGCCTTATTCAAATCTATTACAAATTGAATGATGATATTTTTATTTCATTCCCTTTGTATTTTCAAAAATGCTTGTGTGCATTTTAAGAATCTTCGTGTGTAAACGATCGGCTGCTGTTTTGTCGACGTCTCATCTGCTGCTTCCCACACAAGCATTAATATTTGTATGTGTGTTGCGCTTCACTGTTTTAATTTGAATGATAAGAAAATTTCATCTTTCAATTTGTAGTAGATTGATTTGGATAAAATATTTAAAAAAGATGAACTAAAAATTATAGAATTTAAAAAAGATGAACCAAAGAAGAAAAATACATTCATAGATTTAACAAGTAAAAAAGTTAAATTCGGCCTTCCCGAATGTAGTGATACCCTCCACAATTTCAAAAAGATTATTGAAAAAAACTTTATTTAAAAGGAAATTACTTTAAAAAAAAAAAATTTTGAAAAAAAAAATTCCGCAAAAAAAAAAATTTTGGTAAAAAAAAAAAATCAGCGATTTTTTTCTTTTTTTGTCAAAAAATATGTTCGTACTTGTTTAAATACCATTTGGTGTTCAATTACGTTCACATATGTCAACCAGCAGCCGAATTAAAGCATTTTGTATTTTTAGGTTATGTTGAATGTACTAAAATTTTGGAGGTGTCCTAACATTTTCGTTCATAACTTTTGAACCGCTGAACCGATATCGCTCAAATGCAATACCAAACTTTTCGGGAGAATTTCCAATAAATATGTAAAGTTTCAGTCACCTCCGTGAAATATGTTGGCCGTGATCACCATTTTCACAGACAGACAGACGGACATCGCTAGAATGTCTTAAAATCGATCGGTGATCTTGAATATATATACTTTATGGGGTCCCAGACCGATATTTCGATGAGTTACAAACGGAATGACAAACTTATATATACCCTCTATCACTAACAATAAGTGGAGGGTACAAAAAGTTCACCCAAAAAAAGTTAGACAGTTTTCTGTCCCTCCTAAAATTGTAAAATAAAATGGACTTAGCATATTTGCTGACTAAGCTACCGATATTAAAAGACGAATTAGTATTTTTTTTTGGTTATAAACATCTGCATAATGAGTTTTTTAAGCTGATCAATGAGTGGTAGGGTATAGTAGGGCATAAGTCCTAACCTAACCTAAAACTTAACAAAAATTGTGCCACAAAATCACCATAATACTTTCGGCTTTAAATTTTCTTGTTCCTTTTTTTGTTTCTTGTTAAGACCTTCTATTTAAAAGCTGTAAAATATATTATGTAATAAACATTACATTCACATTATTATCTCTAATATAAAGTAGCAGTGGTAGCAGTAAACTCTCTCTCTGGAAATTTTATTATAATGTTCTTAAATTTTTTTTTGCCCATAACACACATAATACTATTAAACGCTAAAATAAGCGAAAATTTACTATAAAGTTGTCCTGTGGTAAGCAATAAAATGTGTTTGGTATTTATAAAACTATACACAACGAAAGCTACAATATTTTCTTGTGAATATTTTTTTGTTGTTCTTACCCCTATTTAAAATGAAAAATTATCGCTATCATAATTGCTACTAAAACTACATTTTAATACTTAATCGTATTTAATACATAAAACTATACAACAGTATTTTTACTACACTGCTGCACTATGCTAAAATCAGGATTGTCATGTTAGCTTCTTGGGTGCTAGATTTAGCACCTTATTAAAATTTAGACAAGGGTGCTAATAGCACAATTTTCGTACTCATTATCTAGCCTTTTTTATTTTTGTAATAATGCTTTAAGGGTACTTTCCACTATCACACTTTTCCATTATACACATCAAAATTTACCAACTTCCTAAAGATTTTTGGATTCTTTTTTGATTGAAACCTAGTCGTATCAAATAAGTGAACAATTTCTGGCCAATTTTTTTAAAACAATATTTTGCTAACATGGTGAAATTACGCTTGTATAATGGAAATGTGTGATAGTGAAAAGTACCCTTTAATAAATTGGGGCTGTAGGCAAAATCGCCCAAAGAAAAATCGCCCAAAAAATTTTATGAAAAATCGCCCAAATGCAAAATCGCCCAAAAAATATGAAAAATGACCCAAAAAGAAAAATACGAAACTTCGCCCAAAATTAACGAAAAAAAGCCCAAAAAAGAAATGAAAAATGGCCCAAAATAAAAAAAGATTTTTTCTAACACATTTTTTTCAAAACACATACTACACAGAAAAAGCTTTCTTTTGTGAAGAGGGTGGGTCTAAAGCATGGAGTTTGTAATCCCTAAGCCCGGCAGAAGGCCGGCTACGCAGAAGAACTTTAAGACAAAGACAAAAACTTTTAAGATAAGACCAAAGGTTACGTGGTTATAATTATTTTTATAGATCGTTGTTATGAGAATACAGCCCGTAAAATGCATATGCAATCGATGTAAAAGTTTTAAGTGTGAAACTTAAATTTTAACGAAATAAAAAAATTGGAATCAGCTCCGATGAAAGCGCCGCAGGCGAAAAATTTTACCAACAAATTTTAACAAAAAATCGCGCGATTTTTTGTTAAAATTTGTTGGTAAAATTTTTCGCTTGCGGCGTTTTCATCGGAGTTGCATACTGTTTTTAAATTCATTACTTTTGATTTTCTATTGCGCTGCGATAGATTAATATATAGCGTGGTAATCTGCATGTAAGAGCAGGGGTTTTGGGTTCGATTCCCACCAGAGCATTTGTATATTAGCAACAACGGAACGGTTTTGCTTCAGCTTATTCTTGGTTAGTTAAATATATAATTTATAAAAAAAACACGATATGCGTTTACTGTTTCTAAAAATAATAATATACTGATTTATTGTGACATACATATTTTAGTTTTGACATTTTAAGATTTTGTCAAAAAATAAAAGCAAAATAAAATTGGGCAATTTTTCATATATAATTTTTGGGTAATTTTTCGTAATGAAAAATCACCCAATTTTTAATTTCGAAATTTTGCCCAAAAACTATGAAAATTTGGCCAAAAATGTTGGGTAACTTTTCATATGAAATATGACCCAAAATTGTATGAAAAATTTTTGGGCGAATTTTCGTTTTCTTTTTTGGGCCATTTTTCTTTGGGCGATTTTGCCTACAGCCATAAATTGGTACCAAATAAAATGGTACTTATTTAAAAAGATTTTTGAAAAAACATGTATTTTAAATTTAAGTTCATTTTTCGGAACATAGATACACTAAGGCTGCGTTTTTGGAAAGTTCGATTGTAAGGAGTTAAAAAAGTATACACTCAAAGTAATCACTCTGTCAAATTACAGAGATAATCTGCTGCGCCAGCAGAATATACCATAGATTTCCAACCAGCAAGATTTTTTGTTATTTTACGAAGAAAACTCTTTAAAATGATTTCGATAAAAAAATGTAAATTAACAGAATTCTCTGTAAAATGTTGAAAAAAAACGACCAGAATTTTACCAAAAAAAAAATAAATTTACAAAGTTTTAGTTAAATGCATTTTTAGTCCATTTTAGCTTTATTTAAATCTATTTTACGAGTGAAACTTATCTGCTTCAAAAACATTAATGCCCTGATTCAGAATGTCGTACAAAGTGAGTGACAAGATATTTTAAACGTAAAACAAAAACAAATTTAAGTTTTTTGTTTTACGTACAAATTTTGTAGTCACTCACTTCGACCGAGAAAGCGAATCGCACATTAAGAATCTGACAAGTCATCAAAATTAGTCTTTGCGTATTACGTTTGTTTTTAATTACACAGGCCAACACAATTTGAAAAAGGTCGAAACCCCGGCACTATAATATACTTTCTATGGGTTTGAGCTGCGCTCAGTCTGAATCTGTACTCAGAATTTCTCCATCACATCAGGTTTTCGAGATATCTTAGCTTAAAGTTTGAAAAAACCCTGTTTTTCGCCATATTCGAGAGGTCATAACTGCGCGAGTTCGCCTTTATTTATGAATCCTGATATGTAGTCTGAAAGTCCTACTTCATACCTTTAAAATAAATGTTTAACCTCTGTTATATCTTGTTGTTCTCTGAGATATCTTAACACGAAGTTTAAAAAATTTTAATTTACGTATATCGCTATATTCACGGTATTTTTCCTGTGAATGCAAATCTGCTACATTTTGCCTTTATTTTACGACGAACTTATAAAATTCTTAAATTTCTAATTAAAAAAACAAAAAAAAAATGATATTTGCTTGTCTATTTGCTGAGATAACGCCTGTTGAAATTTATATGATGTGTTTAATGAATACATACCACTCTCAGCCGCATTCAGAGTCACGAAACGAGAACAAACTTCAGGTTAAGATATCTCAGAGATGAAACAAGATATTATAAAGGTTAAACATTAATTTTAAAGGTAATGTGTAGGACTTTTAGACTACATACAAGGTTTTATAAACAAAGGTGAATTTTCGCAGTTATAACGTCTCGAATATGGCGAAAAACATTTTTTTTCAACTACAAGCTAAGATATCTCGAAAACCTGATGTGATGGCAAATTCTGAGACCAGATTCGGATTCAGTGCAACTCACTCTTAGAAAAGTTACCTCTGGTTTATGGGTTAAAAATTTGTTGGCCTGTGTTATTAAAGCTCACATATATTGAGTGGCGCATTTAAGCGGTACATGATCACCGAGGTTTTTATAAATTAATAAAAGACGATTTGAGCAGGGGTTATTTAAATGTGAAAATTGTGTTTCCTATTAGTACTCTCATACATAAACTTAGAGAAAAAACTAAAATTGAAATGTGCTTGATTACATGCATTCCCCACTTTAAAGGTGCGCACACGAATTGTTATATTTTAATTTCTTGTTTAAATTCACTTTTTAAGTGGCAACTATAAGAATTCTTATTAATTTTCTTCGACTGTAATGTGCAAGAAGCATGGATTAGTTATAATTTTACACTAAATAAAGACAAATGTCATCATTTAAATGCGCCCGCTTAAATGTATCGCACGCGAGTGTTTAAATTTGTAGAAATTATTTATGAAATCGCTAGATGTTCTCACGGTTTTCATAAAAAATCTAACTTTCAGTGCCAAATTAGAGCGGGTCATTCTAATATACACTTTTATAAAATTAAAGGAAATTCGTTTCAGAATGCCCGCTTTAATGCTTCCAAATGTTAAGAATCTTAAACATTCTAAAGAAGGTAAATTTTTTTGGAAATCTGATTTCAACCATCGAAACACAACGTTCTGAAAAAAAACTTGGGAATAATGAAAAAAAGTCGTTAAACACGAACTGGACAATATACGTTTGAAACTAGAGACTAAATGTAGTAAAACTGCATTTAAAGTTTTTCGTGATCCTGTTTCCATTTTTATTAAATTTTATAAAATATTTGTTTAATATTTGTACTTATCCTAGGAAGCCACTACCAATAGCAAATGAAAGAGGAGGATCTTCCCTAATTTTCCTTTTTTTATTATTTTTACATATCAGGGAAAACGAGGTAAGCTACGTCCTTACAAAAATTTCTCCTTCAATATCATTAAAAATGTTCAACAAAATATTTTATTCACATGCTTTTATCCTGATATGGCAAAATAAAAAAATTAGGGGAGATATTCAGAAATATTTTACAAATTGTATCCTTTAAAACTTCGAAGTCATTTAAAAAGGAAACAGGATCACGAAATCAAAAACTGTAAATGCAGTTTTACTCCATTTGATCTCTACTTTCAGACGTATCCGGTTCATGCTTAATATTGGCTGTCGGACGGTGTTATATAAGCACGCAATTATTTCTGATTTGGCACCTTAGAAACCTCTATTTATGGCAACACTGGCGAAAATATAACTTGGCTAAATCTATCACAAGTAAGAGTGCTATTTTTGGTCTGTGAAGAATTTTTAAATATCCTTCAAAATGTTTAAAAAAAACAATTTGTACTTTTTTTCATAATATAACAAAAATTTAGACTAGACCCGAAAAATCACTGTCAAAAAATCCACAATTATTTTCAAATCAATTGATTGACTTGCAAATGATAGAACATCTCAAATATAGTATTTCAAATCGTTTCAAACAAAATAGCAAACGTATATTATCCCTCTATCATATAGTAGAGCTCATAAAAATTGTATTTTGTTTAAAACATAAAAAAATTTATAAAATTCTTAAAAAAAAATGTCCAAAAAAAGAAATAGCCATTTTTGTTGTATGGTATATACAAAAAAAGTGTATGAACTAAGAGCATTATAAAGTATTTTTGTGCCCTTATAATACACTTTGAAATGTACTTCCGCCATTTGATAACCCAACAACAAAGAAATGAAAACAAAAACAATATAAAGTATCCGCACTTGTAAATGTATCATCATAAATACTAACACTAGTACAAATCATTTCCGTTATCCAACTGTAACAGTTTTTCATTCCCCGTTTTTTTAGTTTTTGCTCCTTTTTTAACAAAAAAAAAAGATACAGCAGTTTATCCAAACACAATGCAGTTTGGGTTTATAAAAACAAAAATTTAATATTTTTTGTAGTAAAAAAAACGCATTTTTTACTTAGCCCCAGCTTGTTTACTGCATACAACAAAAAAAAACAACAAAAAAGTACACGAAAAAGTTAAGCGTACTTGTTTTATTTATTTAATAATTTTGGCGCGTGCTTTAAATTTAGTTGGTTTAAGTTCTTTTCAACATACAACTTTGTCTTTTGTCTAATATTTAGTTTACTTTAGGGTCTCTGAATCTCCCAAAAGTAAAACAAGTTGTTGTTAAATCTGTTATGTTTTCGTGAAAGAGACAGTGTTGTCAATATTTTGTTTTACTTAAAGTGAAAGTGTATAAAGCAAGAAACTTGATAATTTTTAATGGTTCACAGCAAAGAAGTGCTTAAAAAATAAAAAATAAATCGTATGAAAGATATTTCTCTACTCCAAATGATGGAGAAATTCAGTTGCTAAGCACAACATTCTTTCTCAGTTTTTTGATGGAAAAATAATTGAGCGATATTGGTTCATCACTCAATAGATTAATAAAAATTGGAAATTTTTTGTTAAAATTTGAATCAAACCTGATTGTTTTTGGACCATTGCTGGACTTAGTTACCATATAAAAATCCCGCCGATATTCAATTAAAGCAGTCTATTGACAACAATAATATGCTTACTCCACTAAAATTTGGTTTGTATGTGTTTTACATTAATTAAAGATCTAACAAGAGATATATCCAGTCAGATACATGTTTGTATTTGGCACCCAATTTCCGTAAACCACTGGTGTAGGGTGACTAGAATTTTTTTTAATTGTTTCTAATAATTAACGTTTTATTACACTGTGCAACACGATTTTTAAAAAAAATCGAATGCAGTCGATATTTGTAAATCGAATGAATCTAAACTGAATTCATTCAATTCCCTAAAATGTGATTGGGAAATGTAAACACTAAATTTTCATTCAGAATGCCAAATCGAATTAAGGAATGAAATCCTTCGAAGCTCTGGGTACAGGGTTTAATGACATTGTTCTGATGTCTGTTACTACCCGAAATATTGGTCCTAGACCCGTCTTCAAGTACACCGTCTTTAAGTAATTTTCCGTCAGTCTGTCCGTCCGCTCAAGTAAACGTCGCACGCACAGAAAACAAATTTCTTAATTTCCAACTGAAATTCAGTTGTTGCAACAAAAATTCAGTTGATGAATTTGTATTAAGGTTGTAACAACTGAATATCGGTAGTTACAACTACATTTTGTTGATACAACTGACTTTTAATAGAAACAACTGAAAAATTCATTTTCCACAGCGAAATGCATTTAAAATGTATTGTTAAAATTTTATTTGTAGCTAGTTAAATGTTTACTTTGGTAACCTTATCAAATCTGATTGTAATTGCACCATTTTTGGACTTACAAGGGAAGTCTCCCTAGTGTCACCCGCGGATCTTTATGGAATTGGTTTTATTTTGTAGATCAGAAAATATAAAGGGACACGTATTTTTTTTTAGCGGCCCAAACTCATATTCAGGGGGTAAAAAAGAGGGGGGAAGACAAGGCCATTTTTCAGGTTTTTCGTTTATCTCCTACATCATGCAAAGAAACCTAGTCATGTTAAATACCAAATGTGCTAAGAACGTGTCCAAACATGGCAAACTTTTCATCATATTGAGTAAAATACCAAAATTTTAGGACATTTTTGTTAATAAGTCGAAAAATATTAACTCCTTTGGCCCGTTGTTAGCACCACGAGATAGGTATTTTTAATACCTTTAATCTGATACCACACATGCCAATATTAATTTTGTTTAAATAGACGTAAATCGTAAAAAACTGAAAGAGGTCAAATTCCCCCCATACAGATCGACCACCCTTAAAATGAGTTTGGGCCGCTAAAAAAAAATACGTGTCGAATTAATTTTCGTTCTTGACGCCAGGGAGACTGCCCTTGTTAGTGCGCTCCCCGTATAAAAATGCCGCCCTATATTCAGTTAAATCGGTTTATTGGCAACAAAAAGATGCGTATATCACTTAAATGTTGTTTCTGTGTGTTTTTGTACTTATTTAAAATCTAACAAGATGTAGATCATATCCATGCGCGGGTACAAGGGGTGGGGGGAAAAAGGGAAATTCCACCCCCCCAGACCAAATTTCGAAAAGAAAAAAGAGGAAAAAAAGAAAAGAAATAAAAAAGAAAAAGAAGAAAAAAAGAAAGAAGGAAATTTAGTAAAAAATTTTCCGACGGAAAAAAATCTAGAAATCCGAAAATTGTTCATAGAAAAAAATCTGAAAATTTTAATAGGGAAACTTTTTGAATCTTTAAAGGAAAAAGGTGAATTAATCTGTAAATTTTCTGTGAAAATTCTCAGAATCTGAGACTTTTTTTATGTGAAAAAGGTCTCAAAACTTATTTATAGGAAAAGGGTCTAAGAATCTAAAAACTTTTTCTATTGGAAAAAGGTCTTAGAATTTCTGAATTTGAGACTTATTTTAAGGAAAAATATCTCAGAGTCTAACCTTCAAATTCATAAAAGTTTAAAGAGGCTAATAAGAGGTATAAAAACAAATTTTGTATGAAAATTCGATTAATAAACCTGTTGTTAAATGCTCTTATTTTTTATGAATTTGGACGTTAGTCTTTTTTAAAAAGAAAAAAGTCTCAAAGTTTGTGACTTTTTATTGTTGAAAAATAGTCTCAGAAGTTGAAACTTACTCAATTGGTAGAAGGTCGCAGAATCTGATACTTTTTATAGGAATAAGGTCTCAGAATCTCAGAATTTTAGACTTTTTCTATAGGAAAAATGCATTAGAATCTCAGACTTTTTCTATAGAAAACAGGTCTCAGAATCTCAGAATTTTTCTATAGAAAAAATTTCTCAAAATCTAAGAAGTTTTCTATAGGAAAAACATTTACGAATCACTGAATTTTTCTTTAGGAAAGGGTCTCAGAATCTCCGACATTTTCTAAAGGAAAATGGTTTTAGAATCTTAGACTTTTTCTATAGTATAATATTTGAGAATCTGATGCTTTTTCTGGATGAAAAAGGTCTTACAATCTGTGGCTTTTTATAAAGGAAAAATTTCTCAAAATCTGCGACTTTTTCTAAAGGAAAAAGGTCACTTCTTCATAAGAAAAAAGCGTCAGAATTTGAGACTTTTTCTATATAAAAAAAAAGCTCTCAGATTCTGAGATTTTTTCTTTAGAAAAAAAGGTCTGAGAATCTGTAACTTTTTCTTTAGGAATAAGATCTCAGAATCTGAGACTTTTTCTGTAGGAAAATGGTCTTAGAATCTGAAACTTTTCTAAAGTACAGAGTCTATACAAAAAAAAGCTCTCAGAATCTGAGACTTTTCTTTAGGAAAAATGTCTGAGAATCTGAACTTTTCTTTAGGAATAAGATCTCAGAATCTTAGACTTTTTCTTTAGGAAAAAGGTCTTCGAATCTGAGATTTTGCTACAGTAAAAGGTCTCAGAATCTGAGACTTTTTCTGTGGAAAAAAAATTCTTAGAATCTGAAAATTTTTCTATACGAAAAAAGTCTTCGTTTCTGAGACAGTTTTCGTAAAGAAGAAGTCTTATATTCTGAACCATTTTCCTTATAAAAATCATTTTTTTCATGAAAAATGTCGCAACATCTGATATTTTCTATGTGGGAAGAATTTCTTTTATTAAAGAATTTCAGATTTAGACTCTTTTAAACGTCAAATATGTTAAAATATGAGCTACGTAACGAAATATACAATTTTATTTTTAAACAAAGTAAAAGAAATTTTTTAAAGAAATACGATCATTAAAACAAACCTTCCTTGGCAAAAACTAATAAATTTGATGATTTTATAGCTTTTCCACCATTTTTTTTTGGCAAAAAATATCGTAACCTTTTTTTTTGCTCGTCGACAAAGGTGAATTTATGATTTTTTTTTTTCAAAGTAAAAAAAAAAAATTTCCCCCCCCGCCCCCCAAACCCAAAAGCTGTACCCGCCACTTTAATATCGGATCCATGTTTGAACTTGAGACCCATTTTCCGGCAAACACTGGTGTAGGGTCGGTCTTGACCGACTATAATTTTCTCAGTTGTTTTTTTAGCTCAAAATAAAAGATAGTACGTTGCTGATTGCGTTCCGGAAAGAATCAATTTCTTGCAAAAAGTTCTGCCAAGAGCTTTGATTTATCATCACGGCCAGTTAATGATTTAAAATCATTGAAAAGATTTTTTTAATTACAAATCTGGCACATTTCTTCAGAATTTTAAGAATATTTTATTAATATTTCATGTAAAACAAGAGAGAGAGTGATAAGTTCGCAGTGCAGAATCTCTTATACCCTTCAACATGTACACACAAAAAAAAAACTTTGTCAAATTACTAGGAAAAGTCTCGTAATCCCATTTTACTAATATTTGACAGTTTTCATAGTTTTTTAACAAATCGAAATTTACATTTTTTTTGTAATTTCACAATTTTTTTGGTAATTTTACAAATTTTCAAGATAATTTTACCAAAAAAATCTAGTAAATTCACGAGAATGCCTTGTAATTTCAATTGCGCCAAAAAACTGTAAATTTACAATCTTATTGGTAAAAAGCTTGTAAAATTACAAAATTATTGGTAAAAAGCTTGTTAAATTACTAGGAACTCTCGTAAAATAGGAGGAGCAAAAAATATAGCAAAATTACTAAACCTCCTTGTAAATTTTATCGTGTCAAAAAATTTGTAAATTTACAATTTTATTGGTAAAAACCTTGAAAAATTACAAAATTATTGGTAAAAAGCTTGTAAAATTACTAAGAATTCTCGTAAAATAGGAGGTAGCAAAAAATGTAGTAAAATTACGAAACCTCCTTGTAAATTTTATCGTGTCAAAAAATTTGTAAATATACAATTTTATTGGTAAAAACCTTGTAAAATTACAAAATTATTGGTAAAAAGCTTGTTAAATTACTAGGAATTTTTGTCAAAGAGGAGGTAGCAAACAAAAAAAAGTTACAAGTTTTTCTTGTAATTTTATAAGTTTTTTTTGAGTGTAAAAAATAAATAACTGCCAGGATCGTTTTTTTTTTGGGTGGGGGAGGAGAAGTTACGGTGGCAGACGTTGGGGAATACCTCTCCCCTTAAATGTTGACATATTAATTATGATTTTTGCAACTAATACAATTAAATCGTTATTTAAAATTTTTTTTAATATCCACGACCACAAAAAGTGGGCGGACAAAAATTAATTTTTTTTAATTCCATTTTTCGGACATAAAACTAACCTGTGTACAATTTTCTGAGCCTTCATAAATTATGACTCACTTAAGGCTCCAAAGTATGAATAAGAATTAGAACATATATTTTTCACAGTTTTGTATGATTCATATAAGAGCGCTTAGAAAGAGGGTCCATTTTAAAAGCAAAAAACATTCATAAAGACTCTTTTATGAGCCTCTTCGGAGTCCAAATGTACGCTGGGTATTTAATTATTTAAGGAAATTAATAAAAAGTCTGTTACTTAACACAATGTCGTTGTTGGAAGGTTGATTAAGTTCTTTAAAGAGAAACTGTTGCTCTAGCAGTATTAAAATCGCCAAATTAACAACACTGGAAGGAAAGAATTTATAAAAAATTCCACTATCACAGCTACTAACGATAATCTTACACAAGTGGTTTCAACTTTTTAACACGTTATAATATTTGTATCCTTTTTACAATTTTTTTCTTGTTCGCCATAAAATGGCCTGAGATATTTTATTTATTCAAGGTGTTGAAAACGTTTAGATGTTGCAATTTAATTTTTAAATTGAAACATTAACTTAACAGCAATTTTTAAATGTTAAGAGGATTTAAGTTAATAAATTAATTTTGTGAGTTTGTGGAAATGTACTTTTTTTTTAAATAATGGAATTGCAGTAAAAGGAGTGGGAAAACTTGTTTAGGAACTCAAACGGATGGTAATGGAACTTCAAGCAAAGGAAATTGATATTGAATTCGTCAACGATTATACGAAAAGGAACTTATCTTAGCAGTTCATTTAGATTTAGAATAACCTCAGTTTGTAAGTAAAGCTATTTTAAATTTCAAGCAATATCTTTTTATAAATCTCATCATCTTAAAATTGTTCTGCTTGCATCCTTTGTTCCGGAATCTTGTCTTTTCTAAGGCTTTTCAATAAATAAAATTTAAAATATTTTCAAAACGAAAGCTTTAAAATCCTTAACTTTAAACAAGTTACCATGTCTATGAAACATGCAAATAAATTTTAACTACAATTGTTCAAAAAAAAATTCACTTATCTGGTTACAATAAAATTGTAATAAAATTCACTTAACTTTTTACATATTCGTATGTTCAATTGAAATTCCATTACACCGATGCAGTTTTATTTTTTTTTTACAAAAAAAAACCCCAGAGATTTGAGGGTGGAAAAAAAGGTATAAACTATTCACAAGTAAAACTTCATATCAAAAAAAAAAATAAAACAAAAAACTATTAAATTTTCGGGTGAATTGAATGATGTTAAACTTCAAAATCTATTGAATTTTTAGGTCAGAACCTTTAAAATATAAAGAAAAATCCATAAAAAAGATATAAAAAATGATTTTAGACTGCACCTCCTAACGTGCTTTAGAAGTGGTATAGATATCAAGAGTTTTTTTTTTTTTTGAAATTTATTTTTTAATCTTAAGCTTAAACACATGTTGATGTAGGCAATTTTACATCAAGTAGTTAGTAGTTGTTTTATTTGTGTTTAAAGCCTTTTAAATAACAAATAAACAACAAATTAATTTAAATCTAAATATCTGACAGCTACTCCCACAAATCACACAAATAAAAAAAATAAATAAAAAGAAAAATCTAACTACATTTGGAAACCCAGTTGGAAATAAAACAAAAAATTTTTAAAAAAATTTTGCAAAAAGTATCAAAACCCTCCTCAATGACCAAAAATATTATTACAAAATACTTTATTTGAAAAAATGAATTGGAGAAAAAAATTATTCAAAGAGTGTATGTTACAAAAAAAACTTGGTGCAAAAAAAAAAATTTGATTAAACCAAAAAATATTATGTGAAAAAAGTGAAAAAAACAATGAAACTAGTAGAATAGTTAAATTCGACTTGGCCGAATCTATAAATACCCTCCACAATGCCCTTCTTAAGTGATAGTAAATTTTTTTAACGTGAAAAAATAACATTTTTGATTAGAAATATTTTATTTTGTGTAAAAACTTTTTTAATTATTTTTGAAAAAAAAAAATAATTTACTATTTTTTTTTGAGTATAAAATTTTTTTCGAGTGTAAAATTTTTTTCGAGTGTATTTTTTTTAGTGTAAAAATATTTTTGAGAAACAAAAATGCGTTGTAAAATATTTTTGTGACTTTCCAATGTTTTTAAAAACGGCTTTTTAACACGTGAATTTAAGGTGAAACTACACTCAAAATATTTTGTAGGCAAAAACAAATGAAAAACACACTTAAAACCAGTGAATAAACAATTGAAAACCATCCCAGTAATTATTCTTTTTTTTTAACAAACATCAACATTTATTTTTTACTGTTGACAAAATTTTCTAAAATAAATAATATTAAACATTAAAAAATTACGGCTTTTTCATTCTTTTTTACTAAAAAATTCGAAAAAAAATAACCTACGAAAACATTAAAAATTAATGATAGTTTTGTTATTTTTACCAACAAATTCCAAAAAAATAACCTACGAAAACATTAAAAATTAATCAGCCTTACCATAGAAAAATAAAATATATTTAAAAGCAGCTTTTAATTTTATTTCCATACAAATTGTTTTTGTTTTTAAAATCAACTTTCAAAAAATGTATTGAAAATTTAAAATAAAACTTTTGTTAAAATAGACTTTTTGTTTTCTTGTGGTAAGGGCCAATGAGTTTGTAGGTTATTTTTTACAAATTCTATTGAAATATTTTTTTTTTTAAATTTTGGCGAATCGATCCCGCAATCAACAACATTCTGGCCAGACACTCTACCAATCGTTCCAAAGTCACTTGATACAAACATGTTTTTATATTTCTATAAATAATTTTATGAATTGTTTTTCTACAAAAAAATAACCTACTTGTGTAGGTAAAAACTAATGATATCTCATTAAAAAATACGAACAATTTAAAAAAAATTACTTACACAATCATTAAAAATTTAAAGAATAAATAGTAGTTTTTACTTACAGAACAAAAATAAATGACTTTAAAAATTAAATATTAATGAAAGTCTTTATTTTTATACCCTCCAACTACAGTATGAGGGTATACTCACTTTGTCATTCCGTGTGTAACGCATCAAAATATCGGTCTAGGACCCCATAAAGTATATATATTTATGATCAGTGATCGATTCTAAGACATTCTAGCGATGTCCGTCCGTCCGTCCGTCTGTCCGTCTGTCCGTCTGTCCGTCTGTCCGTCTGTAGTTAACACGATGCAGTCCAAAATAAAAGAGCTAGACTCCCGAAATTTGGCACGAATATGTCTTATGTTCCTAGGCAGGTTAAGTTCGTAAAGGAGCAAAATCGGACTAGGGGGAAAAAAGTTCCCCCTTGAAGAACTAAACCAACCTCTGAAAAATACCATATTTTTACATGATTTTCTTTGTTTTTGTTTAACAAATACAACATTTTTATGCTACAAGAAGTTCAAAGTCCTGCATTTGGACCCACATAATTAGAAAATGTCGTTTTTTTCGGTCCGCCCCCCTTTTATGGGCGTGGAAATTTTTTTTTTTTAAATAATGATAAACTTGTATTTCTTTAGAGCAAAAAGTATAAGAATGAATTCTTAAACACAGATTCGAGAAGAAATTCCCCCCCCCCAATTACCACTACCGACCCCCCCCAAAAAAAAATAAAACGCCCCTGCATTTTTTTTTTTTTTTTTTATTTATTTGCATGTTGGAGGGTATAACAGATTCGGCACGGCCGAATTTAACACTCTCACTTGTTTAGTGTGTTATTGTTGCAACAAAGGACAGAAGTAGTCATTAATAAAAACTGAACATCAAACAAATGTTTTTTCTTTTAAAAACGACTAAACGTAAAACTTTTTAAATAAACTACAAACAGTTGACATAATTTTTTGAGTGTAGTAAAAATTACAAGCTTTTTTAAAATTTTACAAGATTTTTACTAATAAAACTGTAAATTTACAACTTTTTTTGTCGCAATAAAACTTACAAGGAATTCTCGTGAATTTACTACTTTACTACAAAAAAAATTTAAAATTACAAAAAAGATTTAAATTTCGATTGATTTTTTTTTTTTTTTAAACAAGGAAAACTATCAAATATTGGGTAACGGGATTACGAGACTTTTTCTAGTAACTTGACAAAGTTTTTTCTGTGTGTGGAGTCTATAGTTCAATTGTTATTTTGCAATTTTCCATTTGTACCTCCATTTTGTCCCCTTACACACAAAGAAAAACTTGTAAAAAAGTTGTAAAATTACAACATAATTGGTAAAAAGCTTTTAAAATTAGTAGAAATTCTTGTTTAATAGGAGCTAGCAAAAAAACAAAAATAACAAGCTTATCTGTAATTTTACAAGGTTTTTTTTTAGTGTAGAATCGAAATTTTCAAAAACCATTTTGTTGTAAAAATTTTAAGTTTATAAAATCACTATTTTATAAAATTAAAGAAGTATAAGACTACACTCAAAAAAAAAAGTTTGTAAAATGACATAAAATCCCCGTGATTTTACGGGGCAGGTTTTGTAAAATATGTACTAGCAAGAATCCCCGTAACGTTACGGGGATAATTTGTAAATTGATTTAACAAAAGAAAATGTAAATTTACAATTTTTTTGTCAAATATTAACTTCGAGGTGAACATTTTTTTTTGGAAATTTACAAAAAATTTGGTAAATTTACAAAACAAAAATGTAAACTTACAGAAAAAGGTTGTTATTTTACAAAGAAAAATTAGAAAATGAAAAAAATAAATTTTAGATTAACAAATTATTTGGTTAAACTACTGTTTTAACCGCAAAAAAATATTGAAAAACACGTATATTTACAATAAAAATTGTAAATTTGCAAAAAAAAAATTAAAATTTACAAAACAAATTGTAAACTTACAAAAAAAGTTGTAAATTTACAAAATAAAAGTAGAAAATCAAAAAACAAAATTGTAAATTTACAAATTGTTTGGTTAAACTACTGTTTTTTGTGGCAAAAAACTTGTATATTTACAATAAAAAGTGGTAAAATTACAATTTTTATTGTATATACCATTTTTTCTTATTTTTTTGCCGTAAAAACAGTAGTTTAACCAAAAAATTTGTAAATTTACAATATTCTTTTTGTATTTTCTACTTCATTTTTGTAAAATTACAACTTTTTTCGTAAGTATACAATTTTGTTTTTTAAATTTTCATATTTGTTTTGTAAATTTACAAAAAATTTGGCTTATTTACATATTTGTTTTGTAAATTTAAAGGTTTTTTTTTCCATTGGTGCATCTTATTTTTCCTTCTTCGGCAGCTGGAGTAGCACTTCAACAACCTGAAATGATTTTTTTTTTTTTACTTGAACACTTTTAACAAACTTTTTAATGTATAACACCGCACTTCTTTTTATTTTTTTCGACATTTCGTTTTTCTTAAGTAGAACATATGAGAATTGCGAAGGAGGCTACACAAGAAATTTCTTATATTTTCAGGAAAAATTTGTCAAAAAATAACAAATTTTTTTTTGAATTTTTAATTATTTTGACAAGTATTTTTAAAAAATCGGAAAATTTTTTTTTGGATATTGTAGATTGGATGTTTAAGTACCTGTTAAAATAAGAAAAACTTAATTTTTCATAATTGGAAGCTTTTTATTGACATTTTAGGTGCCAAATTAAAAAAAAAAATACCAAAAAAATATGGTAAAATTACCAAAAAAATGGTAAATATACAAAAAAAAAACTAGAACAATTATACAGTAGAAACACATACAAATTGTGGTATTTTACTTAACGCAAATTACCAAAAAATGGTGTAAAAATTAAATTTTTTTTGCTAAAGCTTACAATTAGTTGAAAAATTTTTGTGTCCGGAATTCAAATTTTAAAAAAATTTTTTCATGAAATTTTTTATTTATAAAAAATTATACTTAACTAAATTTTTTACTCCAAAACGCAAGAAAAATCTGAACTTAGAAAATTTATGCGTGTCCTATTGTTGAATAATTAATTTTTTTTTTGTAAAACAACATTAATTCTAGTAATAAAATAAGTTTTGCAAAATTACATTGTAATTTTGTACTTTTCAATATATACATTTCAAACTGAAAACCTTGTAAACGATCTTAAAAAAAAAATTGTAATAACACATTTTTTTGGTAAAAAGACTAAATAACATCAAGTAAAATTTTGTTGTACAATAACAGTTTTCTTGTGTAAAAAAACTAAACACCTTGTAATATTTTTTTAATTTGTAAAATAATTCACTTTTTTGTAAATTTACCTAAAAAATTTGTAAAATAAATTTACCAACATATAATAGTAAAATTACAAAGCAAACTGTAGTTTTCGTTTTATTAAATATACAACAATTTTTGTAAAAAGACAAAAATATTAGTAAAATAGAATTACAAGACCTTTTACTTGTAATTTTACAAACTTTTTTTTTTGAGTGTACATTTTTTTATCCCCTTTTCACTCTTTTAGTATAAAAAATTTCTAAAATTTTTGTTTGATACACTCAAATCATTGTGTCATTAACTGTTTGTAGTTTATTTAAAAAGTTTTACGTTTTGTCGTTTTTAAAAGAAAAATCATTGTTTTTTTTAAATGACAATTTCTGTTTTTTGTTTCAAAAATAACAACATAAAAAATAAAGTCTTTCATTATCATTAAATTTTTAAAGTCATTTATTTTTGTTCTGTAAGTAAAAATCTTTGGCATTTTTAAAGTGAAGTCATTAGTTTTTATCAACTTTTGTTGGTTATTTTTTTGTAGACAAAAAATTCAAATTTTTTTTTATAGAAATACAAAAAAAAAATGTTTGTATCAAGTGACTTTGGCACGATGGGTAGAGTGTCTGGCCGGAATGTAGTCGATTGCGGGATCGATTCCCCAAAATTTTGTTCAAAATTTTTTAAAATATAATTCAATAGAAAAATTGTAAAAATAACCTACGAAATCATGAATTTTTAATGTTTTCGTAGGTTATGTTTTTTTAATTTTTTGGAAAAAAATAACACACTAATCATTTATTTTTAATGTTTCCGTAGGTTATTTTTTTCGAATTTGTTGGTAAAAAAATGAAAATGACGTCATTTTTAAATGTTCAATGTTATTTATTTTAGAAAATTTATTAACATTAAAAAATAAAAGTTGATTATGTTTGATTGTTTTATCACTTGTTTTAAATGTGTTTTTCACTTGTTTTTGCCTACAAAATATTTTGAGTGTAGAAAAAATGTTTCATACTGAGACTGAAAATCACATACTTTTTCTATATCGGAAAAATGTCCCAGAATATGAGACTTTTTCTATATGGAAAAAATATCTCAGAATCTGATACTTTTTCTATATAGAAAAAATGTTTTAGAATCAGACTTTTTCTATATAGAAAAATTGTCTTAGAATCTGAGACTTTTTCTATATAGTAAAAATTGAATTTGAGACTTTTCTATATAGAAAAAATGTCTCAGAATCTGAGACTTTTTCTATATAGAAAAAATGTCTCAGAATCTGAGACTTTTTCTATATAGAAAAAATGTCTCAGAATCTGAGACTTTTTCTATATAGAAAAAATGTCTCAGAATCTGAGACTTTTTCTATATAGAAAAAATGTCTCAGAATCTGAGACTTTTTCTATATAGAAAAAATGTCTCAGAATCTGAGACTTTTTCTATATAGAAAAAATGTCTCAGAATCTGAGACTTTTTCTATATAGAAAAAATGTCTCAGAATCTGAGACTTTTTCTATATAGAAAAAATGTCTCAGAATCTGAGACTTTTTCTATATAGAAAAAATGTCTCAGAATCTGAGACTTTTTCTATATAGAAAAAATGTCTCAGAATCTGAGACTTTTTTGTTTATAGAAAAAATGGAACTTTTTCTATAAGAAAAATGTCTCAGAATCTGAGATTTTTTTAATAAAAAAAAAGTCGCAAAATCTGAGACTCAAAAAAAATCGGAAGCTAATATTTGATCGTATGGTGGAAAAAATTAGAATCGTTACGTTTTTTTCCCAACTGGGTTCTATCTTTTTACTCTATTCCAAAAAAACTCGACAACTATCAAGTTAATGACCAAAAAATTAAATTAAAATAAAAAAAAAACAAACGTCCAACTCTCTACGTACAATACGAATGAATATGTATACTGCAATAAAAAAAATGCTAAAAAACGATTTTACGTCTCCTTGACTTCATTAACACGAAACAGAAATCAACATGAAAATTGCACCCAAAATATAGCAGCAGTAGCAGTAAAATAGCAGCTAAAAAACGTAAAACCTCATGTAATAAAAGGAGTTGAGTTGTTTTTTTTTGTAGTTGCGACAATGAAATGATATTTAACCAAATGACCCCACCACCAACGCATCATTGTCATCATCATCAACAACATAGTCGTCGCCACCGCCACCATATAACACGATGATAGTTTTGCACAAAATAAAATTGGAACAAGCGTGATTAGCATAAGATATCAGGCAAGCACTTAAATAAATGGCAATTTTTTTTTTTGTTAAAACATACTTGGAGTATGTTGGATACCAACCATATGTTTTTTTAGTTTTTTTATAAGGGGGAGCCTGGTTAAGAATATTAAGAATTTTAATTGTTATGCAACAGTTAATCTGAAGATACAATAATCGTAATATGATATTTGGAAATATTTTATGGTTTTTTAAATAAATAAATAATTTTTTTTTGGAAATTATTCTATGAAAATAAAGTGACCTCGAGCTAGAAAATCTAATAATGACCATTGTCTCGTTGTAGCAAAATCAGCCAGTGCCTTGTGTGGGAATCGATCCCACGACTACAGCACTGTTTATTTCAGACAAATAAATAATTTTCTTGGAAATTATTTTACAAGAGTATCATGGTATAAATAGTAAAGAACAATGACCTCGAGCTGGAAAAATCTAATAATGACCACTGTCGCCTTGTAGCAGAACATACTAGAATCTTTAGCGGGAATCGAACCCACGACTGCCACACTGCTAAGCTAGCAAGTTAACATCTAGCCTATCAGGTAGCTGGAAATTGATTTATAAAAAATATTTTTTTTTCGAATTTCCCAACCTGCCCACCCCCTTTAACTTTTTAAAGTAACATAATTTTAAATTTATCTAAATGATATGGAAACAATCTAAATGTGTGAATGTTATTTTTTTTTGGGACTTATTTTTAAGGAATATTAAGATTTTTTGTAATGACTTTATATGGCTATAAAGGCGTCTTAATTGTTGTTGCTTTAAAGCAACATGGAACAAATGGTATTGGCTACTATTATTACTATGGAATATTATTGTATTGTCTACAAGACAACAATACTATATATTAGCTACCCAATTAACATTGATTGGAGAAGTTACAGAAATTATTGTAACTAATGTAATGTTTAAGCACACATAGACCCTGAGGTCCTTTTATATAACTGGGGATGAATAGGTATTAGCTTGCTTTCCCACAGCAAAATTAATGAGAGATTTTTATGAAGCTGATTTATCATCTGAAAACTAGAGGAATATTGATACACCACAGATACTTATATAACTTTAAATCAGTTTCTTTAGCAAATCGTTTATTGGGTAATGCTTAATACAAAAATACACATATGAAGCATTTCCTACTAAATTTTTGATACAAAAAATTTTATGTCATTTGAGATTTTTAAACGTTTTTCTACACTGTATGTATCAGATTCCAATTAGAATTAGAATCTGAGACATTTTCTATAAAATTAATGTATTAGAATCTGAGACTTTTTCTAAAGAAATCTGAGACTTCTTTTCTAATGAAATCTGAGACCCAACGTAACCCACCCAGTTGGAAAATGTGTCACTGAGGAAATTTCCACAGTGATTCCTTGAGGAAATGTCTTCAGGTTCTGACAAATCATAGGTAATCCTTGATGACATGTCCTAACATTTTCTGCACTGAATGTTTGCTTTAAGAGTGTGGACAATTCCTCTAAGACGTCTAAAAGGAAATGTCTTCAGAATAGCAGTATATTAAATTAGAATTTTAAATCTGGGAAACTCTTCAATTTCCAAGAAAAAGATGGCAATATTATCGATTTATTTAAAATAAAATCAAAATTTAACAAGTAGAATAAAAGTAATAAATAGACAAACAATTTTCAAAATAAAGTTTGCAGCAAGTAGTAAGGTATGGGACTAATAAACTGGAGGTTCCGAGTTCAAATCCAGTTAGGAGTAAAAAAGGCGAAAAGTTTTTCTAAATATGAGAAAGATAATTGATAAAGGAAAATGGATAAAAGTACAAACAAAAGGAAATACGATTTTTTTTTTGTATTTTCGCATGACCTACGTCAGACATTTCCCCGAAGAAGTCTTAGGTGACATGTCTCCAGAAGGTCAGCCCTGACCACTGCTGACTTTGAGTGAGGACATTTTGAAAATTTGTATGAAACTGTCCTCAACCCAGTACATAGAGATGTCTTGTGGATGTCAGCAGTGACTCTGACATGTCACCGCTCCGTCACTGAGGATGGCTCGAGGACGTTGCCAACTGGGCAGCAGAAATTTTGCTGAACTGGCAGCAGCTTTGGAAAGGAAACTCGAGTCAAGGAGCGCATCTAAACCTGCTGAATTCATGCATGATCCTCTAAGGCGATGTCACACTTTAGAGCGCTTGTTGGATACACCAAAAAAGCGCTCTTAAGATGCTCAGAAATCACGTCTCTTTAGAGCGCTGATAAAAGCGCTGTAAAGGTTCATATACCTTTTTAGAGCTGATTTAAGCAGAATAAAGATGAATCACATTTGACTATTTCTGAAATACAATTGGAAAATCTGAAAAAACAATTGACTATTTCTGAAGTACAATTGACTTATTCTGAATATCAGTTTCTGAAATACAATTGAAAATGGTGTTAACATTTTTTTTAAAAAATATTTTAAAATCTGGCCAACTTATCATTATTTAAAATGTATTAAAGGTGTTGTGATTGAAGCACTCTTTGCAGCGCCGATTAATGCGCAATAATGATGCAGTCAAATCATGTGTCTTTGTTCAAAACTCATGGTTTTTAATTCAAAAAGTGTTTGATCTATTAAAAAGAAAAGCAAGTGTGAAATTTTATCAAAAAATAATTTTATATTATAAGTTTTATATAAAAAATCTTAACAAAAAATCAACAATTTTCCCTTTACTTTTACTGAATCCTAAAGAGCGCTCTTTGGATGCGCTTCAGTATGCTATAAAAAGATGCTGTGTCGCCAAAATCTCGATTTATTTTTGCTAGGAAGTCTCAGATTCTGAGACATTTTTTGTATAGAAAAAGTCTCAGAATCTGCGATTATATCTCTAGAAAAAAAGGATTGGAATCTGTGACTTTTTCTCTAAAAAAATGTATCAGAATCTGAGAATTTTTCTATACAAAAAATGTCTCAGAATCTGAGACTTACGTTGGGTTAGGTTGCAAGTGACTGCTGACGTTTTATGTCAGAGCACGTAGACTCTGAGGTCCGTTGTGATACCACTAGACTGTAATAAGTTTCTCTGCTAGTCCTTACCGTTAAACCAATTTGAGCTTTTTATGAAGCATTTTTAGGGGGGCGCGAAAAGTTTAGCAAACATCATGCTAAAATTATTAAAATTTCGAAAATATAAAAGCAAAGCATAATTTTTTGGTAATTGCTGAGTGATCAAAATATAAAAATATACGGCTACGTTTGGATCTGCAGAATTATGCCTATTATTAGCTTTTCGGCTTATCAGTGGACTTAAAAAAACATTAGAAAAGATAGAATTAAATTTACCCCTTTTTCCTTTCGTCTTTCCACCCATACACCGAAAAATCCAGGTCAGTGTGGTTCTTATGTTACGGACTATATATATCACCGGCCGACAAAAATTAAAAAAATCGTTAAACACGAACTGGATAATATACGTTAGAAACTTGAGACTAAATGTAGTCAAACTGCATTTACAGTTTTTCATTGCGTGATCCGGTTTTCTTTTAAAACTACTTCAAAGTTTTAGAGTACTAAATTTTATAAAATTTTTTTTAACATTTGTACTTGTCCTAGGATACCACTGATGATAGCAAATGAAAGAGGAGGATCTCCCCTAACTTTCCAGTTTTTTTATTTTTACATATAAGAAAAACGGAGGCAAGTTACGTCTTTTCAAACTTTAATCCTTTAATTTCATTAAAAATTTTCAAAAAAATATTTTGATAAAGTTTTTAAAGGACTTTATTCACATTCTTTTATTCTGATATGGTAAATTAAAAATAGAAACATTATGGGAGATCCTCCTCTTTCAATTGCCATCACCAGTAGCATCCTAGGACAAGTACAAATATTTCAAAAATATTTTACAAAATGTATCCTTTAAAAATTTGAAGTCCTTTTAAAAGAAAACAGGATCACGAAATGAAAAACTGTAAATGCAGTTTTGCTGCATTTGATCTCTACTTTCAGACGTATATCATCCGTTTCATGTTTAATATTGGCTGTCGCACGGTGTATGCAGGCCAAAATTAGCTAAAATATTTAAAAAGTACAATTTTTAAATCTGACAACTTCAGGATATGATCGTCAGCACCACATGCTGTCAGCAACCTTACTTTTAATTGGGGACTTTGAAAACAGCTTAAATGTTAAGAAACTGTGTTGAAAAAAATTGGTCCGTGTTTACAGACGTCCAATTAAAAAAAGTATGCCCTTAACTGTTTGTAGTTTATTTAAAAAGTTTTACGTTTTGTCGTTTTTAAAAGAAAAAACATTTGTTCAATATTCAGTTTTTAAATGACTATTTCTGTTCTTTGTTTCAAAAATAACAACATAAAAAATAAAGACTTTCATTAGCATTAAATTTTTAAAGTCATTTATTTTTGTAAAAACTACTGATTATTCTTTAAATTTTTAATGATTTGTGTAATTTTTTTTTTCAATTGTTGGTATTTTTTAATGAAATATCATTAGTTTTTACCTACACAAGTAGGTTTTTTTTTTGAAGAAAAAAAATTCAAAAAATTATTTATAGAAATATAAAAGCATGTTTGTATCAAGTGACTTTGGCACGATGGGTAGAGTGTCTGGCCAGAATGTAGTTGATTGCGGGATCGATTCCCCAAAAATTTTATTAAAAATTTTTAAAAAAATATTTCAATAAAAAATTGTAAAAAATTACCTACGAAATCATTAATTTTTATTGTTTTCGTAGGTTATTTTTTTGAAATTTGTTGGTAAAAATAACAGAACTATCATTAATTTTTATTGTTTTCGTTGGTTATTTTTTTCGAATTTGTTGGTAATAAAGAGTGAAGAAAACGTAATTTTTTAATGTTTAATGTCATTTATTTTAGAAAATTTTGTCAACAGTAAAAAATAAATGTTGATGTTTGTTAAAACAAATGAATAATTACTGGGATGGTTTTCAATTGTTTATTCACTGGTTTTAATTGTGTTTTTCTTTTGTTTTTGCCTACAAAATATTTTGAGTGTATGCTTCTAGAGAGAGCGGCATTGAATACAGTGACAGGTTCCATAGAAGCGATGAAAGAACACCACCCTGTGGTGTTCCCCTATTGACAAATCGAAATATGAAAGATGCTCCGAGTTCAGACGTTTTGAGTCTATTGGCAAGTAGATTTTCTATTTAAACCATCCTACCCTTCACTCCCAGAACAGACAATGCCACAATGATCGAGTCTGGGATAACTTAACATAAAATGTTTCAGAATCTGAGACATTTTCTATAGAATTTTAGTACGTTTTCGTTTATAACTAAAATCATGCCTGAAAATAGTAGTTTTTGAATTGCTCCACAAGCTGCTTCAGCAATATTTTTGCTGGTTCCAGCCTAGTTGTCAATAATGCGACATAAATGTTTTTTCTTTTTTTAGTCGTTCGAACAATTGTTGTGGAATGCCCCATACTTACACACAAATGTCTATATAAAAACTGATTTTATGCACTGGCTACAATGACCTTATTCTAATATGGCATAAAGTTGTTAAGCAGCAGTTAAATGTTTGTAATGTTGTACAAATTCATACATACTGTACGTACTGCTGGTACATTCATACAAATATAGTTTTCAAAAGTTGGAGGTGGCGATGACGTGTTGCACAGTTATACACATATAACTGCTGCTGCTACTATTGCTGTTAACTAACTATGCTACATTAGAGTGACATTTTTTTTTCTTAATTTTTGATTTTCCCAAGTGCCCGGGAAAAATTTTATTCTCATAAGCCTTAAAGTTATGTGTTACAAGGCCAATTTCGAGGCCAATCGGAGACCGTAGCGCACGGCTATGAAAGTTTAGATTTTTTAAAAATTTTATTAAAAAAAATATATGTCTTTCGACACATAACATATTTTAATATTCGAGATCCGCAATTTGAAATTTGCAAAAAATTACATGTTTTTTAAAAAATCTCAAAATTTATTTTCCTTGACCCTTTTATACACAGAAAAAATTTGAAACGAATTTCAATCAACAAAGACAAGGATTCAATAATTTTTATACCCTCCACTTAGTGATAGAGGGTATATATAAGTTTGTCATTCTGTTTGTAACTCATCGAAATATCGATCTGGGACCCCATAAAGTATATATATTCATGATGCCCGATCGATTTTAAGACATTCTAGCGATGTCCGTCTGTCCGTCTGCCTGTTTGTGGAAAATGCTGTCGCGGACAAAATATTGCACAGAGATGACTGAAACTTAACATATTTATTGGAAGTTCTCCCGAGAAGTTTGGTATTGCATTTGAGCGATATCGGTTCAGCGGTTCAAAAGTTATGAACGAAAATGTAAGCAAACCTAAAAAATTTCAGTACATTCAACATAACCTAAAAATACAAAATGCTTTAATTCGGCTTCTGGTTGGCATATGTGAACATAATTGATCACCAAATGGTACTTAAACAAGTACGAACATATTTTTTGACAAAAAAAGAAAAAAATCGCAGATTTTTTTACCAAAATTTTTTTTCGCGGAAATTTTTTTTTCAAAAAACATTTTTTTTTTCAAAAGTAATTTCCTTTTAATAAAGTTTTTTGCAATAATCTTTTTGAAATTGTGGAGGGTATCACTACATTCGGCAAGGCCGAATTTCACTTTTTTACTTGTTTTTAATGAAATTCCTCAAATTAAAAAAAATTTTTATACCAATCATCAAATTGTGGGTGATTGATTGAAAAATTTTTCAATCAAACATCTCTTCGGTTTTGATGAAAAATTTTATAAATTTTTCAAAATAATGATTGATTTATCAAATGAATTGTAAGCTCATGACAAAATTATCAAAAAATTTACATTTTTGCTCTCTAATATGTTGCCAACAATAAAAAAAAGCAAAACCAGATTATTTTGCATATTTTTAAATTAATCTATTTAAATAAATTAAAGCGACAAAAAAATCTGAAATGTTGAAAATTTGTAATTCGACATAAAGAATATAACACAAATTTTAATCAAAACATTGATTGACTCTTTTAAATTTTGTTGATCAATAGATTTAATTGAAAATTTTTAGCCCATAATTTTTTGTGTGAAGAGTTTGAGACAAACTTTTATTTAAAATTAATTGAAGCCAAATCCGATCATGTTAACCCGTGGTGCCCATCGATCAAAGTTTTAGTTCGTTAAAACGTGTTTAGGCATCCTAATTAGCTAATGAAGACCACTCCGTACTAAAGATAGGCACATGAGCAGATTAGAGCGTGATTCACGTTATTCACGCGTGGGTGTGACTGATTTCAATTTTACTCACGTAATTGTGAGTGGAGAAAAAAATTGCGTGAATGAGTGTGCATGATTTTTTTGCGTGAGTTTGCGTGAGTTTGCGTGATTTATTTTCTTATTTTCTTTTCTATCCAAAAAAGCAACAATAAATTGTAAAATATGGCTTAGAGTCCCCGCACAACAATGTCGGTGACGTTTTTTTCATACAAATTTGGCAAGAAAAAACGCTCGACCGAAAACCGCTTGAATAAAATTAATTTTATTTTTGTGTCGGTTTCTCTCTCTCTTTTAATTTTTGATATTAAAATGTTGCCACATTTTTATAAATATTTCGATTATTTTCGATTAAGTAAACAAAAAAAATGTGATCTCTAACAAAAAAAAATATTAAAAATTCTGAAAAAACACAAAAAACACAAAAAAAGTAATCAAAATGGAAAAATCTATTGATATTAAAAAAAAAAACAATAACATAAAATATAACAAGTAAGAAAATTATAGTCGGTCAAGACCGACCATATAATACCCTACACCAGAGTTTCCCGGACCATGGGTCCCAAGTTCAAACATGGACTGATTAGATCTATATTTTGTCAAATCTTTAATAAGTGTAAAAAGCAATCACTAATCAAATTTGAGTGGAATAGGCTTCTTTTTGTTGACAATAAATCGCTTCAACTGAATATCGGGCGAAATTTCCACATGGGACCTAAGTCCAAAATGGTCCGATGATAATTAGATTTGATAAGGTTATTAAAGTACGCGTTTAACATACACAAACAGAATTTTAATTAAATATTTTCTATTTTCATGAAAATTGAGAGATTTATGTGAAAATCGGGAAGGTGGTTTGTATGGGGCTACTAGAAGAACTGGTTCGATTTCTTTAAAATTCGGAATGGTGATTTGTGTGTAGAAAACATTAATTTCTGCCAAATTTTGAAAAGATACCTATTAAAATGCGACTATTAGAGTCATTTGAGCCAAAACTAAAGAGGACCTTTGTATGGGGGCTAGGTCTAAATATGGACCGATTTTTTCCAATTTCAATAGGCTTCGTCCTTGGGCCAAAAGAGGCTTAATTTTTAAATTTCAAGTCAATTGATCGAGAATTGCGACCTGTATCGTGTTTACACCGTTTACATGGACAGACAGACGGACGGACGGACGGACGGACAGACGGACGGACGGACGGACGGACAGACGGACGGACGGACGGACATCGCTAAATCGACTCAAAAAGTGATTCTAAGTCGATCGGTATACTTAAAAGTGGGTATAGGACCAATATTTCGGGTAGTTACAAACATCAGCACAAACTCATTATACCCTGTACCACAGTGTGGTGTAGGGTATAAATATGTGGAAAAAGTGAAAAAATAGTGTAAGTATTAACGTATGACGGAATTTCCTGCTGCCGCTTTTGTTTTGCGCCTATACTCTCTCATGACCGAAACCGTCAACCGCTCCGACATTGTTGTGCGGGGAATCTTAATTAAATATTTCGATCCGAAAAAAGCAAAAAAAAATGTTAAATTTTGCTGAACTTTAAATTTTGCTGAAAATTTTGAAAGATTTTTGAAATTTAATTTTTGAAATTTTTTTGAATAAATAAGTGTTTCGTGAGTGTGAGTCAACGTGAGTGTGAATGAAGCTTGCGTGAGTGAACGTGAGTGTGAGTTGTATTAAATTTACTCACGTGATTGTAAGTGAGTGTGAGTAGAAAAAATATGCTCGTGAGTGAGTGTGCGTGGTGGGGGACATTAAGAGCACCTTCCGATCCCGATAAATATACCAAATGTTTCATTTATTTAACAAAAATAAAAAAACACGTAAAAAAAGTGTATTTTTTCAGAGGTTGGTTTAGTTCTTCAAGGGAGAACTTTTTTTTCCATTTACGAACTTAACCTGCCTAGGACCATAAGACATATTCATGCCAAATTGCAAGACGCTAGCTCTTTTATTTTCGACTGCATCGTGCCATCTACAGACGGACGGACGGACATTCACAGAATGTCTTAGAATCGATCATGGATCAATAATATATATACTTTATGGGGTCCCCGACCGATATTTCGATGCGTTACAAACGGAATGACAAAGTGAGTATACCCCCATACTGTGGTTGGAGGGTATAAAAATAGTAAACAAAAAATTATAAAAATAAAAAAAATTGAATGGAAACCACTTTAAGGGTTAAATATATAGGGCAGACATGTTTTTCAAAAATACTGAAGTTCAAAAACTATTGGGGGTTGTTCATACAATTGACTCCTCTAGGGGCACTCTTGGGACAGTTAGAGCGGTGGGAGCAAATTTTATAGAAATGTCAATTTGTATGGGATCCCCAATTTGAAGTAGAGCTAGGGTGTAGGTATGTTTGGAAAAAATTTTGAGGAGTAACCATTGGAGGCACCATTGAAGCGGTGAGAGCTGATTTCATAAAATAAATTTTTACAAAAATAAAAAAATTTATGGGGACCGCCTTAAGGGCATAGGGGTGAAACGAAAGAGTTTCTCACATGTGTATGTATTTTGGCAGCACGCGCATGTAACTTTTGACGTTTCATACAAAACATAAACAAAGAACGAAAATACAGATGTAAAAGTTCACACGTACAGGCACACGTATTCTAGGCAAAGAAGTAAATTTAGTAGTATTTTGTATGCGTCCATATTGAAAGTACCAAAATAAGCACACGTGTTGCATGTCTATATGGTCTGTGCTTAAGGGTTAGATATAGAGGGGTGCGTATGTTCTGAAAAGACGTTGGGATGGACAAAATATTATAGGTCGATCGTACATTTGACTCCTTTAGGGGCACTTTTAAGGCAGTTAGAGCTGTAGGAGCAGTTTTATAAAAATGTAATGTGTGTATGGGAACCCACTTAAGAAGTGGAGACAGTGCTAAGGTGTGTTTGGCTCAAATTAAGTTTGAATTTAAGACTGTCTCAATCTTTATGAATGGGTCAAAGGAAAGAAATTTGTATTCTTTTTTTTTTTAACTTCTTGAACGTAGAAAAAACGCCGTTTTTACAAGTTTCAAATAGCCATATCTCGAAAGCCGGTCAACCGATACGAAATATTTTTTTTTTAAATTTCGTGTTCAGCGCACCAAAATTAATAAGTATGATTTATCGCAAGTCATAAAATTTTGATCACCGTGTGCCACGGGTTAATTTAATCCGATTAGCCTCAAATTTTTACCAAAAATAAGTTTTAAGTCTAGAAGAATAAAAATTTGTCCAGACTTCCAAAATCGAAAGAATTTTTTTTTTCCATACAAAAAATGCCGGTCTAATTTACTAGTTTACTCTAATATACTAAAATTGCTTGTTGTTGTGGCATTTTGTTACTGCTGCCGCTACGGCTACTGCTGTTGTTGCTAATAAACGCGGGCTTGTTAATGTCATTAAAGTCTCTTGTACTGACATCATAGTTTAATATTAAAACTGACTTTGTTACAATTTAATGCATACTTTTTTGTATACCCTCCACAATTAGTGGTAGAGGGTAGATATAAGTTTGTCATTTCGTTTGTAACACATCAAAATATCGGTCTGGGAGCCCATAAAACATATATATTATTTATCAGTGATCGATTCTATATCGGTTAAGCGGTTCAAATGTAATGAACGAATATCTGAGGACATCTCAAAAACATTCAACATAACCTAAAAATACAAAAAGTTTCAATTCGGCTGTTGGTTGACATTTGTTAACAGAATTGAACACCGAATAGTATTTCAAAAAGTACGAACATATTTTTTGAAAACAATAAAAAAAATCGCGGATTTTCTTAGCAACATTTTTTTTCGCGGAAATTTCAAATTTCTCTTTTCAATAGTTTTTTTTATTTTTTTTTACATTGTTGAGTGTATCAATATATTCGGCAAGGCCGAAATAAACTTTTTTAGTTGGTTTTCTTCAATTTTTTTTTTTTTGCAAAAATTTATTTCTGAATTTATTTAAACAAATTCATAAACATATGACGTCATAACATTTGTGTAATTTGTGTAATTTATGAGGGCGTTTAATAAAATTTATAGTATGTGCTATAATTTTTTTTTGCTCCCCATTTGATATAAGTGTTGTTGTTAGTGTTTTTTTTTTGTTTGCAGGTTTGCAACATGGAAAAATTTTTAAAAGTTTTTTTTATTTCGAGTGGCAACATAAATTATTATTGCAGCAGAAAACACACATATTTTGAAGTTTAAACTTTTTCTAGTGTTGAGAGTTTATATATTTACTAGGTTGCATTTAAAAAAAAAAAAAATGTTGACTGAACTTTTTTTTGGTAGGGCATAGAAGTAATAGCCTACTGACACATACACATTAATCTTTCTCAATTAGATTTAAAGCGTATTGTAGAAAAACCTGCATTTAAAAAAAAAAAAAAATGTTGACTGAACTTTTTTTTGGTAGGGCATAGAAGTAATAGCCTACTGACACATACACATTAATCTTTCTCAATTAGATTTAAAGCGTATTGTAGAAAAACCTTTAATATTCTTTAGAATAGGTTTTATATGGTATTTTTAATACAAATACTTAGAATAATATCTAAACTAAGACCAGGACTAACTAAAAACCAAGATACTATGCGGAGAAAGCAAAAAATGTTAGTGGTCTTACAAAAAAACTCTGTAAAATGATTTCGATATAAAAATCCTGTTAATTTATAGATTTTGCAGTAAAATTTTTATTAAATGGCACCATTATTTAACTGTGCGGAGAAAGCAAAAAATGTTTGTGGTTTTACTAATAAACTCTGTAAATGATTTCGAAACAAAAATCCTGTAAATATACAGATTTTGTATAAAAATTTGTATTAAATGGGACCATTATTTTATACAGAAAAACTCGGTTAATTAGTAAATATTCGGACGGAGACATTGGACTCCAATGTAAAACGTGGAGAAACTTTTTCCCTGTGGGAAATATTTATAAATTCATCAATTTTTTTCTGAAATTAAATAAGTTCGCCCAAGTTTTTATGTTTTTTTTCTTAAAATTTTATATTTTGACAACTCTTTCCTAAGAAAAACACTGATGATTTTTTTCATAATCAAAAAATTTCGGTTAAAGTAACATCAGAGTTTCGAAGGATGAAATCCTTTTCGAATGAGTTCTCAAAAAAATTTTCATAGTCAGTGAATGCATTCGATTTCATAAATCAACATTGAATGCAGTCCTTGGAATTTATTCGATTGATTGGAAAAAAATGAATGCATTCGATTTCTTGTTCATTCGATTTAGAAAAATCGAATGCATTCGATTTTTTATCGAATGACCAAAACGGAGCCAAACTTTGATGACCCAAATGGGCTCTAATTTTTAACCCAAAAAGATCGGTATTCCCGATAATTTTAAAAATGCACATATTAACTGCCTATGACAAAATGTGTGAAGAGTGTTGGCGAGACTATGGACAAAAAATTGGCTCCGTTTTGCTCTATCTTAGTTTTTTTACGTTTTTTATGCAATGAATGAATAAGCCATTCGATTTTTCAAATTAAATGACAAGAAAATCGATTGAATTTTCAAGGGAATGCATTCGATTTTTAAAAGTCAAATGAAAAAAAAAAAAATCGAAAGCATTCGATTTTTGAAAGTCGAAAGAAAAATAAATCGAATGCATTCGATATATATAAATCGAATGAGTCTTAAGTGAATTAATTCAATGCAATTACTAAATTTTCATTCAGAATGCCAAATCGAATTAAGGAATGAAATCCTTCGAAGCCATGACTAACATACTTGGGCCAATTATTATTTTAGTGAAACAACTGTTAAAAAACAACTGTCATAACCTGTTGTCGTTATTTTGCAGAAAGTTAAGTTGACTTTTAACAACTTTGTTTGAATGTTTTAGAAAAAAATAAGGAAAACCCACAGGTTTAAGAATAAGAAAATCGCTCCGATTTTGAGGAATTTTTCTCTTAAGCTATAAAATCTCTTCATTGTAAAAAAACTTCCCAGATAGTTAACACATATTTTTTAGGGTGGAACGGAAAATGTGTTTTTGCGAATTTCGTCGATCACCGGGCAAATTATGGTTCGCTTTGGTCTAAAAACTCTATGTTTACATTTTTAGCCAAATCGGACAAGGCTTACCCGTTCCTTTGGTGGGTTAAGGTTTTGCCCCCCATTTTTTTTTAGATTTTGTAATAATTATTTTACTTGATAAGCGTATTAACGACTAAAAATTTCATTTTGGTGGGATAAACTCTTCTGCTTCAAAATTGACTTTGAAAAAAAAATCATTTAGGACCGTTGGGGTCCTACTCTAAAAATTTTAAATTTTTTTTGTAAGGATTTTAGCTGAGGTGTTGCTTTTAATGAATTATTTCTATCAGTGACTTCTTTATCGTGTTCTGAAATGTATCACAAAACAACAAAAATGAGTTTTACCCTATTTAAAAATTTTATATATTATCACAAAAAATTACTTTTGTACACTCAAAAAAAAAACCTTGTCAAATTACTGGGAAAAGTCTCGTTATCACATTTTAATAAAATAATTTTCGATCGAAATTTAATTTTTTTTTTGTAATTTTACAGTTTTTCTTGTAATTTTACAAATTTCCAAAGTTTTTTACAAAAAGAATTTAGTAAATTTACATGAATTCCTTGTAAGTTTTATTTCGCCAAAAAAGTTGTAAATTTACAACTTTGTTGTTAAAGTCTTGTAAAATTACAAAAAAGGTCGTAATTTTTACTAGAAATTCTCGGAAAATAGAAGGTAGCAAAAAATTTAGTAAAGTTACGAAACCTCCTTGTAAGTTTTATCGCGTCATTTTGCAGTTTTTCTTGTAATTTTACAAATTTTCAAAGTTTTTTACAAACAAAAAATCTAGTTAATTTACGAGAATTCCTTGTAAGTTTTTTATCGCCAAAAAAGTTGTAAATGTACAATTTAATTGGTAAAAAGCTTGTAAAATTACAAAATTATAGTTAAAAAGCTTGTAAAATTACAAGGAATTCTTGTCAAATAGGAGGTAGCAGGCAATTTTGCTGTATCTCGTTTTGTTGTGAAGTTATGACCATTTTAAGCTGTCAGTAACGTCACCGGATTTTGGAAGTGTGTTTGGAGGTAACTGAACGTTTGTGTAAAAATGAGCGAATTGAAAGAGTTCATGTTTATTATTGTCCAGTATTTTAAAAAAGGAAGGATGAAAGATGATTTTTATCCAAAAGGTGGGCTTAATATTTTATGTTTTAATAAAGTAAATGACATAAAAGCAGTGTCAGTAACGTTAAGCAAAATGTCAGTAACGTCATACGTACGAATTTCGTTACGATTTTCGGGTCTTTTTTTTTCTTGGGTTAATAGAGGGACTCTACACGGCGAAAAAATCATAGTAGAGGAGTTTTTAGATGCAATTAAATACCAAATTATTAAGCAAAAAGGTAAAAAAAAAAAATAAAAAAAAATCCGTCAGTAACGTCACACAATCTTATTTTGCAAAAATACCCTGCTATTTGCAAAAAATGCTTCATTTAAGCATAGAGGGACCCTACACGGCGAAAAAATTATGTAGAGGAGTTTAAGATGCAATTAAATACCGAATTATTAAGCAAAAAAGTAAAAAAAAACAAAAATAAAAAAATCCGTCAGTAACGTCACACAATCTTATTTTGCAAAAATACCCTGCTATATGCAAATAATGCTTCATTTAAGCATTGATTATGAAAGTACTTCAAAAATACTAAAAAAAAATCAGCTCATCCAACCTGTTTTCTAATTAGTTAATGCATAAAAAAACATTTTATAAAAATTTGTGAGTAACGTCACTATTTAATTGCGGCTGATTAAGCCCTAATTGGTCCAAAAGCCAAGATTTGTACACAAATTTGCTTGCTTATCAATAGTTTGATTTATATTCTATCCAAAAAAAGTAATCATCTGTCTAAAGCACAAAAAAATACCAACAAAATTTACCTTTTTCGCCGACATTGATATATTTTCCAACTACGCCTTGCACGTGCAACTTATGAAAAGATTGTAAAATGTCAAAGCAGACACAAATTTTGGACTGGCATACAGTGATGCTATATTCTATACATATTTGACATTTGAAATGTAAAAAATATTTTGGGGTTTGTGACAGAAAAAAAAAATCTATGTTGTTTCATTTTTCGGGGCCTTGCCCATATATGTAATTCAATTTAATGTGTTACTAAATTTAATAACTCAGCTGTATGGCATCCCTGTCTATATTAATATGGTGTTTCTGTTAAACGGACGAAACAATACACGAACGAACGCTACCCGTACGAATTCGTAATGATATCAGTTTCCATAACATTTTCGTTTGATTACGTTATTTCTTTTCGTTAGTTACGTTTGTCTTGACCATTTGTCAAATTACAGTATTGCCAGAAAGTTTTTTTTTAGTTTTTGTTTATTTTTTTCATACAAAAATTATCTAAACTAAACGAAGTGGCAACATCACCACATCAGCTAAAGAAAACAGCTGATCAAATTTCATGTTTATAAAAAAAACACAATTATAATCAAATCAGAGTTTTTTTATTTATTATAGCTAAAAAGTTAACACAATTTTAATAAAAAACAAATGAAAACAATAATTTGTATGATGACCCGTGGCTTTTAAATTGTTAATATAAATTGGTCAAATCCGTCTTTTTTTTCACTGATTTGTTTTAATACACATTTTTTCAAAGCATTTAGTTATAAAACATTCAAATTTTTTAATTTTATAAATTAATATTACTTATTTTTGTTATAAATTCACATTTTTCACTTATTTTGTTAAATATTTCACAAAAAACTCCTTAACGAATGGTATTTTTCATTCGTGTGGTTTTGGCGTTTTTGACATTTCAATTCGTGTTGTAGAAACAGAAAAATATGAAGAAAAATGACAACTCTTACGTTTTCGTTCGACTAAAATGACATCCGCAATACAGAACTTCAAATTGATTTTCTTATGTCATTTGGACGAACGAAAATGAAAATTCGTAATAGAGAAACTGGACATAATACTTTACTGCATTTATACGTCAACTTGATTTTTCATTCGGCATTAAACAAATTATGCATGAAACATTCATTATTTTATACTTTTTAGGATTACTGTGTAAATGACATATCTAAAAAAGAATCTCCCAAAAATTGTTGACAAAACCATAAGACATTTTAAATTTATAAATAATTGACAAATGATGCAATAATGCATTTAATGTCTTTTGTCCAAATTTTATCTGCATTTTAACATCATTATTATTATTATTACTAGGGCAAGTACTTTCATGCATCTAAAAATCGAAAATATGTGCCTATAATATGCGTCTAAAAATCCAAAATATGCACTTAAAACTTAAAAAATATGCATTTAAAAATAATTGTTTTTACAAAAAAAAAGGTTTATCAACAATAATTAAATTTTGTCAAATACTTTAAGGACCTCGACAGTTCTTACAGCGGTATTTTTGAGTGGAAAAAAAATTTTATAAGTAAAATATTTATTTATTGACACATTTTGTGATAAAAATCTTTTTAATTGAACAAAATTTGACATTAAAAGTTTTTCTGATGATTATAATAACTGGATTATATGAAACTACATAGTAAAAAACGAACCAGGATGTCTTAAATTTTTAGAAAAATAAATGTTTCTTTCACACCTTTTTCAATTCAAAACATATATAACATTATTAAAAAATTATAATACATAATTATAATTAGAGCCTGAGCTCAACTGTCTTTACAGAAAAACAAAAAATTTGAACAAATTTACTTGAGAAGTTTTTTTTTTCTTTGAGTCAAAAATTTTTATAAAAAAAATTATTAAAGCAAATTTTTTTTTTAGAACCAGTCCTAATATTAAATATTTTTTTTTTAGAAAAAAAAAATGCTTTAAAAATATTTCTTTTCACTTTTTTCCGGAATTTTCCCATTCTGAAGTCAATAAAAATTAACTCAAAGACAAAAAACCCCACTCTGACTCTAAACGAAATCCAAAAAAAATGCAATTTTCATATAGGAAATTTTAAATTAAAAGAATTTTTTTTTTTACGATTAGTAAAATGTATAAGAATAGGAAACATTTTTCAGAATCTAAACATTTTACTTCCAGAAGCAATTTTCTATAAGAAATGACTCAGAATATGATTTCTGTAAATAAAATTATTTTTTCATAAGAAATAGGTGATAGATTTTGAATTTTCCTAAGAAAGTTTTGATAAAATATTGATGAAAATTGAAAAAAGTCCAATTTATATGAAAATATGCAAAAATATGCATATATACCAAAATATGCAAAAATATGCAACTACAAATCGATGCCATTTTATTGCAAATTTCTTGATTCGGATAGATATTAAGTTTGTTGTATGATTAAAGTGCCGAGTAAAAACATGCATTTTCATTAAAGTACTTGCCCTAATTATTACTAAAAAAATAAATTTTAAATAATTTACCTGTTGGCGCTCATAATGTTGTTAGCTCTTAAAATTGTCATAGTTCATAATTTATAATATTTTTTTCCTTTTACAAAAATATTTACATCAATAATTTTTTACATCAAGTAAGTAAACTGGGTGGGAATTTTAACCTTAAGCTCATTTTAATGTCTAGAGTAATTTGTAAATGATTTGTACATTGTCAGGCACACTTACCTATAATAGAGAAAAGAAAAGAGAAGAAAGAAAATAAATGAAAATTAATTATCTTTGATTATTTATGACAATTATTCAATTTATAAAATTTATGTTAAATGAATGTTTAAATGTTATGTGGATGACTGAATGAATGTGATAATATTAATAATTTTAATTGATTGTTGTAATGACAAATGCAACTACTTTAATTTTATTTTATTATGTAGTATGTTGGTTTAAATGAAGCAAAATTTTCATAATGAATTTAATTTATTTTTTGTTAAATAATTGATAATTTCTAATTGTTGACAAATTTTCATACATGTTTTATTTTGATAAGTGATAGTAATATTATGATAAATGCAGAATAATTTTATGCAATGCATTTTATTTATATGCAGTATGCAAATTCATTTTTTTTTCAGGTATAAATTTTACTAATAATATGTACAAATGCAATTATTTAATAGTTTTTTTTATTGTATTCTTCAATCAACAGAAAGTAAATTGTTTTTTAACATGTTGTTTTTTTAGAAATTAATAATTATGTGTTAAATAAATATAAATAAAGTACATTTATTATTTGCTCTATTGTTCTTTTGATATATTTTTTTATATTATGTACATAAAAACTTAATTTACTACTACCGATAAATTATATTTACATATACTTAGTATAGGGTTTTTTCTGGATTTTTTTCATATTCCGGAAAAGTGAGATTTTTTTTTTTGCGATTTCTCGGTATTTCAGAAATTCCAAAAAATCAATCATTTGAAATTTAAAATTTCATGGTTGTAACTACTCGAAATATTGGTCCCACCTTTAAATCTAATGATTAGGGATGAGATTTCCATGCAAATGCATGCTTTTTGTCAATAGTCTAAGAACAATATCGACCAATTATCTTTCCGAATCAAGAAATTTGGGTTAAAATGGCATCGATTTGTTTTTGCATATTTTTGCATATTTTGGTTTTAAATACATATTTTGCGCATATTTCCAACTTTTAAGTGCATATTTTTGCATATTTTGTCATAAATTCGCAAAAATAAAATTGAAATTCACTTGTTTCAAAAACTATTTTAAATTTTAAAAATTTATTTTAAAAATAAGAAAAATAATTTTTTATTCTTTTTATTTTTTTAATAGATATTCTTAATTTCTAAAAAAAATGCTGCTGCTAAAAAGTTTTAATTGTTTCTATTTAAACACATTTTTGCTTTTTAAGAAGTTTTTCCTATGAAAATAAGATTTTTATTGCACACATTTTATTTTTTAGTGCATATTTTTAGGTTTTTTTAGTGCATATTTTGAGTTTTTTAGCGCATTTTTTAAGCGCATATTTTCGATTTTTTAGTGCATGAAAATCTCATCCCTAGTAATGATCAACCCAGAAATTAATACCTAGCCAACATACAAACGTTCCCTTCCTTTTTGTCTTAACGCTTACCACACTCAAAAAATAGATTTAACTTAAACTTTGGAAACATTTTCTTCAAAATAGTTTATAAATTTTCTTTTCTGTTAGGAACAAATTTTAGTTCATCTTCTGTTAAATAGTCCATCATTTTCCTTAAATGAAATTCCCTAATACATGGAAGAAATTCTTACCGCCAAAGAAATTTTCCTTAAATATATTTAAAAAAAAAATCTTTGTTTTAAAGACAAATCCCTCTTTTTAGTTTTAGGACGTAATTTACTACCCATTAGTTCATCATATTTACAGTCAAAAATAAGACTTAACTTAAACTGGAAAAATTTTCTTGAAAATAGTTTATAAATTTTCTCACAATTTTGTTCAATTTAACTAAAAGTTGGGAAATTTTCTATCTGATCACGACCAAAATATTACAAGGAGATGACTGAAACTTAACATATTTATTGGAAGTTCTCCCGAGAAGTTTGGTATTGCATTTGAGCGATATCGGTTCAGCTGTTCAAAAGTTATGAACGAAATTGTAACGACACCTCAAAAATTTTAGTACATTCAATATAACCTAAAAATACAAAATGCTTTAATTCGGCTGCTGGTTTAAATATGTGAACATAATTGAACACCAAATGGTATTTAAACAAGTACAAACATATTTTTTGACAAAAAAGGAAAAAAAATCGCGGATTTTTTTTTTTTCAAAATTTTTTTTCGCGGAAATTTTTTTTCAAAATTTTTTTTTTTTTTTTCAAAAGTAATTTCCGTTTAAATAAAGTTTTTTGCAATAATCTTTTTGAAATTGTGAAGGTTATCACTACATTCGGCAAGGCCGAGTTAAGATAAGACTTAACTTTAACTTTGAAAAAATTTTCTTGAAAATAGTTTATAAATTTTCCCACAATTTAGTTAAATTTAACTAAAAGTTGGGAAATTTTCTTAACTGTTGGGAAAACATTTAAGTTCATGTACTGTTAAATAGTCTATATTTTCCTTAAATGGAATTCCCTAATACAGGTAAGAAATTCTTTGGAAAGACTTTGGATTTAAAAATTTGGCATCCTCGAAAATTTTTAAATGCTCATATCTTTGATATTTTTAAATATTGCCAATACAACAAAAATGCATTTTTGTATCTCTTATCATGTAGAACAAGACCGCTAAATACCTAAAAGCTCGCCGAATAATAGTCTTAAAGTTATTGAGTTTTTAAAATTCTCAAGACCCTAGTGGTCCCCTAAATTCACGTATCTCAAAAACTAAGCAAGGTAGAGCGAAACGGTCTATGCCCATCGGGGTCTGAACCCATAGGGTCCGAACCCAATGGGGTCTTCACCCAATCGGGTATAAACTAAATTGAAATAAAATTTTTCCCATTTTTATACCCTCCATTTTTATACCCTCCACTTAGAGGGTATATAAAAGTTTGTCATTCCGTTTATAACTCACCGAAATATCGGTCTGGGACCCCAAAAAGTATATATATTTATGATCCCCGATCGATTTTAAAACATTCTAGCGATGTCCGTCTGTCCGTATGTCCGTCTGTCTGTATGTCTGTGGAAATGGTGATCACGACCAAAATATTACAAGGAGATGACTGAAACTTAACATATTTATTGGAAGTTCTCCCGAGAAGTTTGGTATTGCATTTGAGCGATATCGATTCAGCTGTTCAAAAGTTATGAACGAAATTGTAACGACAACTCAAAAATTTTAGTACATTCAACATAACCTAAAAATACAAAATGCTTTAATTCGGCTGCTGGTTTAAATATGTGAACATAATTGAACACCAAATGGTATTTAAACAAGTACAAACATATTTTTTGACAAAAAACGAAAAAAATCGCGGATTTTTTTTTTTTCAAAATTTTTTTTTTTTTTTTTCAAAAGTAATTTTCGTTTAAATAAAGCTTTTTAAAATAATCTTTTTGAAATTGTGAAGGGTATCACTACATTCGGCAAGGCCGAATTTAACTTTTTTACTTGTTTTAGTTCAAATTGGCATAATATTAAAAAAATTTTTCTTCCCTTATTTTTAAGAAAAACATGAACTTAAAAGAAGGAAAACATGGCAATGGAGCTAAAACATTATCAATTTTCCTTGAATTTAGTTAGTTTTCCCAATTTTTAGTTAATTGTTTGTCTGAGTGTACATTCCAAATTTCTAGAGCCAGTATTGTACAATTTTTTATCCAAATTCCAAATTGAATTATTTTAAGGTACCTTTTTTTTAACCGTTTTTATTTAGCTGAGTTGTACTATTTTTAAACCCTACAACCACAGTATGGGGCATAGGGGTGAAACGAAAGAGTTTCACACATGTGTATGTATTAGTGGCAGCACGCGCATGTAACTTTTGACGTTTCATACAAAACATAAACAAACAACGAAAATACATACATATGTAAAAGCTCACACGTACAGGCACACGTATTCTAGGCAGAGAAGCTAATTTAGTAGTATCTTGTATGCGTCCATATTGAAAGTACCAAAATAAGCACTCGTGTTGCATGTCTATATGGTCTGTGGTATGGGGGTATATTCACTTTGTCATTCCGTGTTTAACGCATCGAAATATCGGTCTAGGACCCTATAAAGTATATATTTTATTGATCAGTGATCGATTCTAAGACATTGTGGCAATGCCCGTCCGTCTGTCCGCCTGTCCCTCTATCCGTCTGTATAGGACACGATACAGTCCAAAATAAAAGAGCTAGACTTCCAAAGTTTGGCACGAATATGTCTAATATTCCTAGGCAGGTAAAGTTCGGAAATGGGCAAAATCGGGCCAAGGGGAAAAAAGTTCCCCCTTGAGGAACTACACCAACCTAAGAAAACCCGCTTTTTTTGTAGGGTTTTTTGTACTTTTGCTAAGCAAATGCAACATTCTTATCTCAGATAAAGTTCAAAATCGCAAGGGGAAGGTGCTCCCTAACATCCTCCACCAACCTCCCCCCACCCAAAAAAAAGACGCCCTGGATTTTTTTATATTTTTTTATAATGTTTTTTTTACATCTTGGAGGGTATAAAAGATTCGTCACAACCGAATGTAACACTCTCACTTGTATTAATATTTCTTTACACATTATTTAAAGAGAAAAGAAAAATAACAAAGTACAATTTTTACACATGTTTGTTTGCCACTTTAGCATTGAAATCTCCAAATTTCGCCCTAGGATTCATACCAAATTTAAGTTTCTACACACAAAAAAAAAACTTTGTCAAATTACTAGGAAAAGTCTCGTAATACCATTTTACCAATATTTGACAGTTTTCCTTGGTTTTTAACAAACAAATTTGGATCGAAATTTTCACTTTTTTTTGTAATTTTACAATTTTTTTTGTAATTTTACAAACTTCCAAGATAATTTTACAAAAAAAATCTAGTAAATTCACGAGAATTCCTAGTAATTTTTCTTCCGCCAAAAAAACTGTAAATTGACAATTTTATTGGTAAAAAGCTTGAAAAATTACATATTTTTCGGTAAAAAGCTTGTAAAAATTACTACACTCAAAAAATTATGTCATTAACTGTTTGTAGTTTATTTAAAAAGTTTTCCGTTTGGTCGTTTTTAAAAGAAAAAACATTTGTTTGATGTTCAGTTTTTATTAATGCCTACTTCTGTCCTTTGTTTCAAAAATAACACACTAAAAAATAAAGACTTTCATTAACATTTAATCTTTAAAGTCATTTATGTTTGTTCTGTAAGTAAAAACTACTGATTATTCTTTAAATTTTTAATGATTTGTGTAAGTAATTTTTTTTTAATTGTTGGTATTTTTTAATGAGATATCATTAGTTTTTACCTACACAAGTAGGTTATTTTTTTGTAGAAAAAAAAAAATTCAAAAAATTATTTATAGAAGTATAAAAACATGTTTGTATCAAGTGACTTTGGCACGATGGGTAGAGTGTCTGGCCAGAATGTAGTTGATTGCGGGATCGATTCCCCAAAATTTTATTAAAAATTTTTAAAAAAATATTTCAATAGAAAATTGTGAAAAAATAACCTGAGAAATCATTAATTTTTAATGTTTTCGTAGGTTATTTTTTTGGAATTTGTTGGTAAAAATAACAGAACTATCACTAATTTTTAATATTTTCGTAGGTTATTTTTTTCGAATTTGTTGGTAAAAAAAATGAAAAAAAAAACAAATTTTTTAATGTTTAATGTTATTTATTTTAGAAAATTTTGTCAACAGTAAAAAATAAGTGTTGATATTTGTTAAAACAAATGATCAATTACTGGGATGGTCTCAATTGTTTATTCACTGGTTTTAAGTGTGTTTTTCATTTGTTTTTGCCTACAAAATATTTTGAGTGTAGGAATTCTCGTAAAATATAAGGTAGCAAAAACTCGAGTAAAGTTACAAAACCTCCTTGTAAATTTTATCCTGTCAAAAAATTTGTAAAATTACAATTTTGTTGGTAAAAACCTTGTAATATTACAAAATATTTGGTAAAAAGCTTGTTAAATTACTAGGAATTTTTGTTAAAATTTTTAGTTAAAATTTTTTTTTTGTAATTTTACAAGTATTTTTTTTTTTGAGTGTATAACTGTTATATTTGGTCTCTGGTATTTTAAAATTTTCCAAATGTATTTTAAAATTGTCCAAATGTTTTTTAAATTGTCCAAATGTATTTTAAAATTGTCCAAATGTAGTTTAAAATTTTCCAAATGGGTTTTATAATTGTCCAATTGTATTTTATAATTTTTCAAAAATATTTTCAAAATTGTCAAAATTTATTTTAAAATTTTTCAAATGTGTTTTAACAATTTCCAAATGTATTTTATAATATTCTACAGAATTAGAATTATACATAGAATATTTTAAAATACATTTGGAAAATTTTAAAATATAATTGGACAATTTAAAAATACATTTGGAAATTTTTAAAATACATATGGACAATTTTAAAATACATTTGGAAATTGTTAAAATACATTAGGAAAATTTTAAAATAAATACATTTGGAAAATTTTGGAAATATATTTGGAAATTTTTAAAACCCAATTGGAAAATTTTAAAATACGTTTGTAAAATTTTAGACTACATTTGGACAATTTTAAAATACGTTTGGACAATTTTAAAATACATTTGGACAATTTAAAATTTATTTGGACAGTTTTAAAATACAATTAGAAATGGTGTAGTACACCCAAAAAAAACTTGGGTATTCAATACTAAAAATTTAACTAAATTTTAGTCCAAAAGGACCTAGTGCAGAAATTGGTAACCAATACTAAAATTTTTTTACTAAAATGATTGAAAACCAGTAAAAATTACTAATTTTAGTACTTTGAAGATACTAAAATTAGTAAATTATTAGTAGATATTGGTACAAATTTACTTACTAAACCTTTTAGAATTATTTTGAGTGTATGAACCTTAGAATTGTGTCTCTTATACACATTTTAAGTTTCAGTCAAATCGGTTCATAAATGTTAGAGTACTTCCCTTGTCAGTAAAAGTGGGTACAGATACACCCAAAAAAAAACGTGGGTATTCAATACTAAAAATTTAACTAATTTTAGTCCAAAAGGACCTAGTGCAGAAATTGGTAACCAATACTAAAATTTTTAACTAATATTAGTAAAAACCAGTAAAAATTACTAATGTTAGTACTTTGAAGATACTAAAATTAGTAACCAATTACAGTCAAACTCGGTTATAACGAACTCGGTTATAACGAATTCTCGGTTATAACGAACTAATTCTGAAGTCCCGACGTTTTAGCATCAATTTTCACACAAAATACTTCTTTTATAACGAACTCGGTTATAACGAATCCTCGGTTAAAACGAACTGCTTATTATGGTCCCACGAACAGTATTTCATGTGTATTTACCTTTTTATAACGAACTCCCATAAATATTTTTTAATGTGTGGCAATCATGTTTATCAAACTAAAAAAAGGTTGGAATTTTTTGGTTTATATTTTAATTTTGATAAAATTTATTTATATTTTTAATGATTTCTTCTCAATAAGTAGTTTATTTACGAAAAAAAACATAAAAAAAAACAAAATTGGATCTGTTTTTTTTTAAATAAAACTAGATTGATAAAAAATATACCCCGCTTAAAGCGAACTTCGCTTATAACGAACTATTTTTACTGGGCCCTCGGAGTTCGTTATAACCGGGTTCGACTGTAGTAGATTTTGGTATAATATCACTTACTAAACCTTTTACTGTAGAATTATTTTGAGTGTATTTATATTTTACCTATTGCCATTACTGTTCATACAAATTTTAGTTAAATTTTAAAATCATAAATTACTACATATCGGAAACAATAAAATATGTGGACATCAGCAGAAGCTGGCTAAACTTTAATACGATTTTTTATTGATGATAGACAGCTGCAAAAAAAACTCTCAAATCTAAAATAGTCAATATGCTCATGGTCTTTTCCAATAACCCATTATAGAGTAATAAGGACAAATTTATGAAAAAAAAAAAAAAAATATAGTGTATAAAAAATTACAAAGGATTTTTGCTATAAAGAAGAAAAAAAAAACTGTTTAGCCTTTCAGATCAATTTCCCTACAGACTATAAATATTATTCTTTGCCCAGATAGATAGTAAAAATATTTATAGTAATAAAATTACAATAGCAATCATTTAATCAATCACTCAATCTTGCTACAAAAGGAAAAAAAGTGTGCAGTTTTTTTTTTATATTTTTGTTTGCCACTAACTTAACTTACTACATTATAGTCTGTCTGCAACTATTAGTCGTAGTACAATGTTGTTCCCTCAACTATGTGATTACAATATAATGGTTGTTACAATTGTTCTGACAATATAAATTGTTGTTAAGTTTTAGTAAGGCAGCAATTGCAGCAGCAGCAGCAGTAGTAGTAGTTGTAGTAAGTAGAAGAAGCAGTAGCAGGCACATGAACTATTTGCTGCAATTTAATAGCATTTAATAGCAGGGTTTATAATCAAAATCTTTTAGAGATAGATGCTATTATTCATCTGTCAATCTTCATTATATTGGTGGTAAAATAGCAACTAAAACTAATTGCCAATATACCTTGAAGGTTAATTTTTTTATACTTTTTTTGCTACTTTTTAGCTATAAAGACTAGTCAAGTTCATGTTGTAACTATGTATTGCGGTTAAAACTAAAGATTTAAATCAAAAGTGGCACACTTTAAATTTTCTTGTCTTAAAGAAGAAAAAAACCAAAAAAAAATAAAAATCTGAAAAAGCTTTAAAGTAATGTAAAGTGGAAAAAAATATAAATTGGTGCATAGTCGTTTAAAATGCCACGCGTTTGTAACGTCATCGTCATCATCATCATCATCCTCGGCATATACATCCAAGCCACTATTAAACCATCAATCCAACAATTCATTCATCCAACCAAACAAACAAGCAACCAACCAACGGACTAAACAACCAACCATCCATCTTTTCATCCTTCTTCTTGTTCTTCTAAAAACTTATCAATGACCATGGATGGCATCTTGTTCGTTTATGTTTCAACTTAAGATTATAGCTTTTGCTACCGTAACATGAAAAAGTCAATATTTAAGTTGTTACTTTTCTTTTTTTTTTTTTTTCAATTTTCTTCTTTTTTTTTTTAAAAGTGCTTTTTATCTTCTTTTGCTTATTCACTAGGCAGAGCTTTAAAAGAGTGAACTTGGATTTTCTGAATGTCAATATATACAAGCTAGTCAAGCTTAAAGCTTTATTATGCTTTATTGGCTTTATGTGCTAATCGTTGCCACTCGTGTGGACGATTCTTTATTAAAAGAAAAAAAATTAAACCAGCGCCGAATTTACAATTTAAACTAAATTCTATTTCTAAGAATATTTTTTACTTTTTTGCTGAAAGGTCTTATAATTCCAATTTCAATTTTATACAACCATTATTTTAAGAGAAAGAAAAAGGTAGCAAAGTACGTAATTCACAGCTTTTTGCCACCTTAGAATCGCAAATTCCTAAAAGTATTTTTTAGAATGTTTTGTTCTGATGGAGGATCCAACATTTCTAAAATCTATAACTTCAGGAGATCAAAAAAGTACCAAGGTACACTTTTTAGCATTTTTATCCATTATTTCAGGAGACCGAAAAAGTACCAAATTATGCTTTTTACCCTTTAGGCGAAAAATGATTATATTTATTACGAATAATGACGTTTTTGAAATTTGTCGATCGCCGGGCAAACTATGGTTCGTTTTGATCTAAAAACACTATGTTTAAATTTTTAGCCAAATCGGACAAAATTAACCCGTGCCTTTGGGGGGGTTAAAGTTTTGACTCAAAAATTGTTTTTTCCTATACACTCAAAAAAAACCTTGTAAAATTACAAGAAAAACTTGTAACTTTTTTTGCTACCTCCTATTTAACAAAAATTCCTAGTAATTTTACAAGCTTTTTAGCAATAATTCTGTAATTTTACGATGTTTACCAATAAAATTGTAAATTTACAAATTTTTTGACACGATAAAATTTACAAGGAGGTTTCGTAACTTTACTAGATTTTTTTCTACCTCCTATTTTTCGAGAATTCCTAGTAATTTTACAAGCTTTTCACCAATAATTTTGTAATTTTACAAGCTTTTTACCATTAAATTGTAAATTTACAGTTTTTTGACGGAATTAAAATTACAATTAATTCTCGTCAATTTACTAGATTTTTATTTGATTTTTTTCTGTAAGTACAGATCGAGCACGGGCTCTAATTATATTTGTTATAAGGGTTCAAGTTGAAAAAAATGCAGAAGAAAAAATTGAATTTCTAAAAATTATAGACATTTCTGGTATTTCCCATACCGGTTTCAAACACCCTAGTTAGTGTTATCATCAGTAGGATTTTAAATGTAGGTTTGTCTTGTTAATGAAAACTGTTTTTTATATATGTGAATATTTATAGTTTCTACAGAATAAATTTTGACAGTTTAAAACACTACAATTCTATTTCTAGCAATCTCAACCTCACTTCATACTTTCTTTCAACATTTTTGTCTCTTACATTATTTCGCAAGGGTTACCAACATCATCTGGAATTGCAGACACAAATGAAGGAATTTGCATTTTCTGTTTCGGAGACGTGCCTAATGGCGACATATTTTGTCAGTAATTTTATTTGATTTTTTCTGTAAGTACAGATCGAGCACGGGCTCTAATTATATTTATTATAAGGGTTTTTTTTTTGTAAAATTATTTAGGAAATTTGTAAAATTACAAAAAAATGCAAATTTCGATCCAAATTTGTGTGTTAAAAAACAAGGAAAACTGTTAAATATTCGTAAAATGGGATTACGAGACTTTTCCTAGTAATTTAACAAAGTTTTTTTGTGTAGTACAAACCAATTTTTTTTAATTGTTATTTTACTTGATTAGCTTTTTAAATTTGGTGGGATAAACCCTTCCTGCTCTAAAATTTTTTAAACATTTTTTTTGTTTTGATTTGGAAGCATTATTCTCGTGATGTAGCTTTTAATGATACATATCTACAAAAAATATTTTTCCTATCTGTGACAACGTTATCGTGTACTATAATGTATCGAAAAACATAAAAAATTCACTTTTTAGATAAAACGAACCTTAATTTGCCCGGCGATCGACGAAATTCGAAAAATGTCATTATTCGTGCCACCCTAATGTTTATACATTCCACATCTCAAGTTTCTAAAACCATTATTTAAGGAAATTGAAAAGGTACCAAAATACATTTTTTTACGCCTTTTACCACATTAAAAGGAAAAAAAAGGACATACCAATTTGAGGCCAATCGGCTTAAATTAACCCGTGGCGCCCGGTTGTCAAAGTTTTGAATTTTTGAAAAATTAAAAAAAAAAAATATATATATCTTTCGACACAAAATCATCTTTTGGTGTTACAGCCCGGGGTGGGCCTTAACCTTATTCACATTTCGTTTCCATTCAGATTTACTATTAGCCGGGTTCTTCCAGTTATTTATGCCGATTTTTCTGCAGTCATTTTCAACACCATTAAGCCAACTTGACCTCGGTTTACCTCTTGCTATAGTCATGTCTGGCATAGCGTTAAGGATTGTTTTTTGGGCTCTATCATCTGGCATTCTTTCGACACATCATATTTGTTAATTTTGAAGCGCTGAGCATAAACATCAAAAAATTTTTTAAATCGGTCGAACAGTTTTTGAGATATCGCTATTTGAAATTTTTAAAAAAATGGCAATATTTTCCTACGTTCAAGAATTTTTAACAAAAAGTCTTAAAATTTCATTCCGCTGAACCTTTTGTTGGTCTTGAGACAATCTTTCATTTAAATCAAATTTGAGGCCAATTCGATCATTTTAACCCGTGGCGCCATTCGATCAAAGTTTTGGATTTTTGGAAAATTTCCACCAAAATTTTGGATTTTTGAAAATGAGAAAAATAAAAATAATTAATATCTTGGGATACATTATTTTTATAAATTTTAACATGCTGAATGCTAATATCAAAAAATTTATAAAATCGGTCTAGCGGTTTTCGAGATATCGCCATTTTAAATTTGTCAAAAATTTCAAAATGGCGGTTTTTTCCTAAATTAAAAAAAAAAATCTCAAAATTTCTTAACTTTAACCCATTCATAGAGCTTAATACAATCTTTCATTTAAGCCTCATTTGAGCCAAATTCGATCATTTTAACCCGTGGAGTTTTTGGTAAAAAGTTTCTAAAAAGCCAAAACTTTGATCAATGGGCGCCACTGATTAAAATGATCGGATTTGGCTCAAATTAAGTTTAAATGACTGATTGTTTTAAGCTTTATAAAAGGATCAACAGAAGAAATTTTAAGACTTTTGTTAAAAATTTTCTTGAACGTATCAAAAATGTAATTTTTTACAAATTTGAAATGGCTATACTTCGAAAACCGATTGAGCGATTTTTACAATTTTTCAAAAATCCAAAACTTCGACCGCCGGGCGCCACGGACAATACAAATTTGCCCGGACACTTGGGAAAATTGAAAGTTGACAAAAAAATGCCAGTCTAATATACGTATCTTGCGACACATCATATTTATCAAAAAAAAATATCGGTCGAACGGTTTTCGAGGTATCGCTATTTGAAATTCGCAAAAATGACAGATTTTTCCTTTGTTCAAGAAATTAAAAAAAAATATATATCAAGGTTTCTTCCCCTTATACCTAGAGCTTGATACAGTATTTCATATAAACTTAATTTGAGCCAAATCTGATCATTTTAAACCGTGATAAACTTAATAAAAGTTTTTAATTTTTTAATAATTGTAATTGTGTTTATATATTGTTGGACTGTATATTTTATAACTGAATTTTTTTATAAAATTTTCACCAAAATTTTAAAGTTTTCAAAAATTCAACAACAAGAAAATTTATCTTGCTATACATTATTTTTGGCTTGCTGAAAACGAATATCAAAAATATCTGAAATCGGTTGAATGGTTTTCGAGATATCGCCATTTGTAAATTTTTAAAAATGGTGCGTTTTAACGTTCAAGAATTTTTTTTTAAGAAAATTCACATACTTTTTTCCATTGCTTATTTCACAGAAATTAAGACAAACTTTCATTTATTTCATTTTCTTAATTTGATCAAAGTAAAGAGTTTTTGGTGAAAATTTTCTAAATAAAACCAAAACTTTGATCGAAGGGCACCAGGGGTTTAAATAATAATAAATAATAAGATTTGGTTCAAATTAATTTTATATAATAGTCAAGGGAAAAAAAAGCAGAGACTTTTTTTTAAGGTTTTTGACTGTAAGAAAAACCGCCATCTGCCGTAAACCGTCTGTAGGTACAAAAAAACATTGGGTCCAGATTTTGAAAAATTTGAGGTCATAGTTCATTAATTTTTTTTTAATAATTCAAAGAACTTTATAGTGTATAACCCCATGTGGTAATAGCTCAACGCGTTGATAGGTAAATCTCTTTTTTTTTTTAAATTAAACCACACCGAAAAAAATTCCTGCCTTATATGTACGAAAACGTTCGTACATTGTACGAAAAATTTCGTTGTTTCGCACCACGAAATTCTTGCGTACAATGTACGAAATGCACGAAATTTTTTCGTAAAATAAACGAAATTATTTTTGTATTTTACAAAAAAAAATCGTAAAATAAACGCAATAAATTTTTGTGTTTTACGAAAATTTTCGTAAAATAAACGAAATATTTTTTTTGTTTTACGAAATTATTTCGTAAAATAAACGAAATATTTTTTTTTTTTTACGAAAATCTTTTGTAAAAAAAAATCGTTAAATAAACGAAATTACATGTAAAAATTCTTTCTTGAGAATAAGAACAACGTTTTCAACAGTTTGACAGTGATTACAGTGATTTTGTTTAAGGCTACGTTCACACTACAAGAACTTATGATGATATGTTGAGATGATTTCTTTTTGGAGGACCACCTCCCCACATGTAAAAAAAAAACTTATATCATCAAGCTTCAAATTTTATTTGATCCGATTAGCCTCAAATTTTAATTGATCCTTAAAATAAATAAAAACCAAGAGAGAGCTTTTAAGTCGTCTGTGCCGAATTTTTATTACCCCAAATATGTAAAAAAAAATATCAGAGTTATCATTATTGAAATTAATTCTTTATACCCACGACCACAATCCCCTGGGTCGAAGCTCATTACTTTAAATTTTTTTTGACATAAAAATGTTTCATTTGTTTAACAAAACAACAAAAAACACTTTAAAAAAATTGAGTTTTCCAGAGGTTGGTTTAAAGAAATAAAACTTTTTTGCCCACATACGAACTTAACCTGCTGATGACCAAAAGACTTGTTCCGTGGTATGCGTGTTTTATATAGACGGACATTAATAGAATGCCTTAGGATTTATCATGAATCAATAATACATATACTTTATGGGGTCCCCGACCGATATTTTTTATTATACCCCAATACTGTAGTTGGAGGGCATAAAAACACCCTTTAAGCATGCATTTAAAGATTTCTTCTTTTTTCATTAGTTTTGTAAAATTACAAAATTCTTGATTATTTTTTTTTTTCGTAATATAAAGTCCACTTTCGTATATTTTACGAAATAAGTTTTTACGAATTATTTTCGTAAAAATACGAAAGTCTGTACACTTTTTTTGTAATATGCAGTCAACATTCGTATATTTTACGAAAGAATCATTTACATTCTTTTTTTCGTTACTTTCGTAAAATTACAAAAGTTTTTACAACATTTTTTTCGTAATATGTAGTCAACATTCGTAAATATTACGAAAAAAATATTTACTAATCATTTTCGTTACTTTCGTAAAAATACGAAATTCAGTACTAAAGTTTTTCGTAATATGTAGTCAACTTTCGTGTATTTTACGAAAATAAAAAGTACGAAACTTTTTTTCGTAAAATGTTGCATGGATTTTTTTCGGTGCAATACTCAGGGGATGTTCCCTACTGTTGCAATGCGTTGTATTGGTCAAGAAAATTTGGTATGGGAAGGAGTAAAGCTAACTTTTCCAGAGTTCTGAAAATCAATCAGTATGCAATTACGTTACCATCAACGCGACTGACTCTCTGATATTGTACGTTAAAAAGAAAGCTTTAAAATTTTATTCACCCGTCCATTTGTAATTTTCATTTACAAAAATGTTCAGAAATACGATGTTTGTGAACTTTCACCTCCACTTTTTCAAAAAACTGTACCTAATGAAAACTTTTGGAGAACAGATTCTTGTGCAGTATGACTCAGGGATTCAAATTGACAAATCACTAACTAGTAGCAACAAAAAAGTTTTAATTGCAGCAAAACAGTTTTAAAATCAATTTATAAATCCTTTCAACGTTCTGTTTTCTGTGTGCCTTAGAAATTTGAGCATCGTGCAACGAAATTGTTATACGGACTACTTTACATTATTTTTTGTAATTCTTTTGTTATTGCATACTGACTGACTGGCGGAATGGTTAGTGGGATAATGCCACATACATTTATAGTACATAGTAATATTGAATTTGTAGTTTGAAAATTATCTTTTGCTGCAATTCCGTTTTAAGATTAAACTTTTTTTTAGTTTTTTTTTTTTTTTGGTATGTGACTTGGGGATATTATTTTTTTTTTTGTTGCTGTTATTGTTGTTAAAGCATAATGTTTAAAGAAACACAAAAAAAAAATACAGAAGAAAAGAGTAACACACAATTGAATACCATTTTCAATTAGAATAAAGGATTAGTTAGTCAAAAGACTTGCAAAATAATTTGAAAAAATAAAGAAAACAGATTAAAGGCATATAAAATTTAAAGGGCATATTTTTTGGGTAAATTTACTTTAAAGCATAAAAGAAATCGATTGCACAGAAAAAAATAAAAAAAATATTTGAGTAAATTTTAAATACTATTGAGCAAAAAGTTACTCAATTTTGCACCAGTAAACGATTAAATAGTATTGAGTAAATTTTTAATAAAAATTTATTAAATGTTCGAAAAAAATTTGAGTAAATTTTTAATTGGCACAATTAAAAATTTTATAAAGACGATTACAAACTTTCATATACATACACAAAAAACTATAAACTAAACGAGAATTCAAAAAACTATGAGAATTTAAAAAAAATTAAAAAACTATTAAAATTTTTATTAAATTATTTACTTAAATTGTTTTTAAAATTTTTGAGTAAATTTTTAATTGTGTCAATTAAAAAATTACTCAATTTTTGTTTTTAAATTTGAACAAGTGATTACTCAAATTTGTTTCCTCCATATTTTTTTCTGTGTGGATTTCATTTTGAATTTCAAAACTTCAATTGGAATTTCATGAATTTCAATCCTGATTATTAGAAATTCAATTGGATTCTTTAAAATTTAAGATTTTCAATTGAGCTTTTTAGAAATTTAATTTGGTATTTTTGAAAAATTAATTTGGGTTTTTCTAAATATTAAAATAGTCTTGTATGAATTTCAATTAAGTTTTTTCTGTATTGAAATTGAAATTTTCTAAATTCCCATGGAGCTTTTATGAATTTCAACCAGACTTTTATGATTTTCTATTAATCATTAGTGGGTTTTATTTAAGCTTTTACTTATATATTTCAATTGGGTTTTTCTAAATTTCACTGAGAATTTTTGTAATTTCCACTCGGCTTTTCTGAATTTCAATTGGACTTAAATTTCAATTTCAAAAATGCTTCCACAGAATATACTTCTCTATTACACAGAAAAAAATATGGAGGAAACAAATTTGAGTAATCACTTGTTTAATTTTTTAAAAAAAAAATGAGTAATTTTTTAATTGACGCAATTAAAAATTTACTCAAAAATTAAAAATAAAATTTGAGTAAATAATTTAATACAAATTTAATATTTTTTTTACTTTTTTTTTTCTCTTGGTGTTTTGAATTCTCATTTAGTTTATTGTTTTTTGTATATGTATATGAAAGTTTGAAATCATCTTTATAAAATTTTACTTTGTCTTTAAGACATACTTAAGTATATTTGGTAAAGTTTGTAAAAGCAATTTTTTTGGAAAAAAAAATTAGAAACTTTTTTAACTTTTTAAAAAAATAATTTGATGCATTTTGAGTAAATTTTTGCTTGACACAATTAAAAAGTTACTTAAAAATATTAAAAAAAATTGAGTAAAAATTTAATTGTGTGAATTAATAATTTACTCAATTTTTTTATTCAGCATTTAATAATTTTTTATTAAAAGTTTACTCAATACTATTAAATCGTTTACTGGTGGAAAATTGAGTAATTTTTTACTCAATAGTATTAAAAATTTACTCAAATTTTTTTTTTATTTTTTTCTGTGTAAATGACAGTTGAATTCATGAGTCAAATATTATGTTTCACTTTTTTGTATATTTTTTTTCAACACCTGTTCTATGCTAAATAAGAGTATATTTTTTGCTAAAAAATATTTCGAACAACTTATTTACATATTTAGATTCTCATTAGATCAGCTTTTGGTAACCTTTTGGCATTTAGGTAGAATTTAAATAAATAACAAAGTAAAATTAATAAAAAAAATACATAATGTCAATAGTGATATATCACAACAAAACTTGTACTATTAAATTTTTTAGTAAATATTCATAGACAATGCGAAATATATGTATTGCAATTCTATACAAATTTATTTATTAAGCAATAATATACACGTTTTTTGGTAAATAAATAGAAAAATCTATATAAATGACCTAGAGGCTCTGATTAACGATTGATGATGGTTTTAATATTTGTCTAAAATTTGTGACTCTCGAGTCCGGTCTTGAGTCTGGTAAAATGATCAACCTGATTTATTTAGGTACATAACATATTAAGGATCATTCCAGTAAAAACTTTTTTGTTATGGTAATGAGTTATCATTACCTGGGGGAGTACCTGGTAATAAGTGATCATTACCTGCTGGATTACTTGTTAATTATTATTACCTTGAGTACATATTTGAAGAGTAACGAAATCTACTCCAATGACATCGCAATGTTAAAAAGAATAGGTTTTCACCACACATTGGCTTGATGTTACTTTTTTAAGTTCATTACTTGGTAATAAAAGCTTTTACTGGGATTGAGAATCGATTAAATTTCAATATAAGACTTTATCTATACGAAAAATTTTTCAGAATCTGAGATTTTTTATACGAAAAATGCTTCAAGATCTGAGACTTTCTATATAACCTGTGTCTCAGCATCTGAGACTTTTTCTATACGAAACATATCTCAGAATCTGTGATTTTTTCTATACGAAACATGTCTCAGAATCTAAGACTTTTTCTATAAAAAATGTCACAGAATCTTAGAATTTTTGTATATGAAATATGTCTCGGAATCTAAAACTTTTTCTATACGAAAAATGCCGCAGAGTCTGAGACTTTTTCTATACGAAAAATGTCTAAGAATCGGAAACTTTTTAAATACAAAATATGTCTCATAATCTGAGAGTTTTCTATACAAAAAATGTCTCAAAATTTGTGAACGTTTTTGTACGAATAATGTCTTCGAATCTGAAACTTTTTCTATACGAAAAATGTTTCAGAATTTGAGAATTTTTCTATAAGAATCTGAGACTTTTTCGATACGAAAAATGTTTTAGAATCTGAGATTTTTTTATACGAAAAATGTCTAAGAATGTGAGATTTTGTCTATACGAAAAATGTCTCAGAATCTGGGACTTTGCACACGAAAAGTGTCTCTGAATCTAAGACTTTTTATTTTGGAAAAACTTCTATGAACTTTAGAATTTAAAAATTTCAGAATCTGAACCTAATTCTGTTTGAAAAATATTTTTTACAAACTGAAACTTTTTATGCAGTTTTTTTTTTTTAAATGCATTTGAGACTTTTGATATATTACAAATTTCTCCTATAGAAAAAGTCTCGGATGTATACAAAAAATCTGTTAGAATCTGAGGCTTGTTCTTTAAGAAAATAAGATTTTTTTTAAACAAATTAAAAAAACAAGTAAGAAAGTTATAGTCGGTCCAGACCGACCATATGATACCCTACACCAGTATTTTTCGGAAAATCGGTCCCAAGTACAAACATGGACCGATTGGATCTGTCTTTTGTTAGATCTTTATTTAGTGTAGAAAATACACACAGATAAAATTTTAGTGGAATTGGTTTATTTTTTGTTAATAGACCGATTTAACTGAATATTTTTATATGGGGGACTAAGTCCAAAAATGGTCCAATTATATTCCGATTTGATTAGGTTACTAAAGTACACGTGTAACACCTAAAAATAAAATTTTTATAAAATATTTCCATTTTTATGAATTTTGAGGGAATTATGTGAATATCGGGAGGGTGGTTTTTATGGGGACTACCAGAAGGACTAGCCTGATTCCTTTGAAATTTGGGATGATGATTTGTGCATACAAAATTTAGCACAATTTCAAAGCGATATCTATTATAAGATGGTTATTAGAGTCATTTAAGCCGAATCCAAAGGGGACGTTTGTATGAGGGCTAGGTTAACATGGACCGATTTTCTCCAATTTCAATAAGCTTAGTCCAAAAGATACTTAAGTTTCAAATTTCAAGTCAATTGATTGAAAATTGCGACCTGTATCGTGCTTAAACCGATAGATGGATCGCTAAATCGACTCAAAAAGTAGTTCTGAGTCGATCGGTATACTTGAAGGTAGGTCTAGGACCAATATTTCGGGTAGTTACAAACATCAGCACAAACTCATTATACCCTGTACCACAGAGTGGTGTAGGTTTTAAAAATACACGTGCCCAGTGTGCACTAATGGTTCAAACGGTACTGGAGTCTATTTAGAAGTTTGACAATTTTTTTAAATTGGTACCTTGTAATATTTTTTGGTACTTAACAAAAAGTGCCACTATAAAAATCCCAAACTTTTAATTGACCTTAAATTTGTACAAAAAAAAAAAATTTTCCTGGACATTTAAAATCGGAAGAATGCCACATACCCTCGCTGGTACTTTGTTGTTAAATTTGTTTCGTACCTTCCAAAAAGTAAAAAAAAAGTTGAACAAAAAGTGGAAACTATCAAAGTGGAAGAGTTAATCTTTCGTTGTCGTCGTGGTTTCTGGTGAAAACTTTGTTTAATGGGGGATTAACATCCTATGAGTTTCTTAAGAATCTCATATTGACTAATCTTTCTCGGGGTCTATGTGTGCTGATTTAAATCGTTACTAAACTGGCAAGTATTCGCATGATAACATATATAAAATATGCAGTAAAAATTCACTTAAATCATGTTAAGTGTTATTTAAACACAGTGCTGTTCAAAAAATAGTCTAGTTAAAATTCAAGAACATCACCGAAAACTTATGACACCATTCAAGATTTTGTTAGTATTCAAGATGAAGCTTCCAATTATGAAGGATCCGAACATAAATTTCATTGAACTTTTTTTTATCAGTTCTTTTGAAGTACTTGCTCTCAACTCGAACACGATCAAGGGATTCTTTTCGTTCAGTTTTGAGTTGCTAGCAAATCGGGTTAAAACTTTAAAAAAAAAATATAACGAAAACCTTAACATATTTGGTAAACTCTGATCAATGATGCCAGACAAAGTCCGTAAGTTTATCCTTCTGGCTGCCTGTATTTAATATGATGCAGTCCAAACTAAAAGAGCTAGGCAGGTTTCACCTTGAAAATCTAAAGTAACCTTTAAAAAAATGTCATTTTAAACCTTTTCTATTTTTGCTATACAAATGAAATAATTTTAAGTCAGAAGATGTTCAAGAGGATTAGAAAATACTTTTTTGATAGCCCGCCCCTTTAAAAAAATAGTAAAATAATGAATTAATTGTATTACTTAAGTGCAAAATGCATACTAAATGAATTCCTAAACATTTATCGAGAGGAGAAGGTTTTTCCTTCCCCCCCCCTTTCAAAACGAAAGAGTTCGTTTATAATTATGGCGAGGGAAATGTGTTCCCCCAACCACGTCGTTTTTAAGCGTGCCAGTCCAAAAAAAAAATACTTTTTTTACATCTTGGAAGGTTTAAAAGATAGGACACAGCACTCTCACTTGTTTTTCCTATATTTAAATTGTATAAGTTTCAAAACATTAAAGTTATATCCGAATTATGAAGGAATCAAAAATTTAACGTTTTTCCAGCTTTAATTATACCCAAAAAAATATATTTTTTCAGTTTTAAATAACAGACAAAAATGGCGCCCAACGTGGGGCATCTTTATAGCAATGAGTCATTTTGACACCACTCATTTAAAAGTTTTTCACTACCTTTGTAACACCTTTAAATATTTGTTTAGGGCTATAATAAGTATAATTTTTTATAAGCCCGATCGATTTTAGGTCAATCTAGCAATGTTCGTCAGTCCGTCCGTTTCTCTTTTGGAAATACGCCAACTTTCGAAAGACAACTTAGAGGGTACTAATTATTGTTATACGTGTTTCTTATTTTCCGGGTCATATTGGCATTGAATTTCAGCAAAATCGGTCCATCGGTTATGATATAAACCGTGAATTTGAGATGAAGTTTGATCCAGAATTCAAGTGATGAAAAAATCGCTTTACACGCCTCGAAAGACATTGGTTACCCAAAAAAAAATATTCTACACAGGTGTTTTTTTTTTGTTAAAAAAAAATTAAAGCCAAAAAACATTCATTTGTGTTAAAAAAAATAAAGAACAGTTAAAATCTAGGATGGTCCTTGTTATTTTAGACTACTTCAAAAATGAATTGTGTTCATGAACCGGTTCTGTTTTCATTAAACACTGGAGCGGCTCCCCTTCTCTACATCTATAATAATGTATTGCACTGTACCTACATCCCAATAAAACTAGCTTAACTACATACACGTACTATGCATGTTTAGTACATGTACTAAAACAAAAAATAAAAAACTGCACACATTCATGTGTGAAGATTTAAAATAAACGTTTTATTTTAATTTGAATATTTTAGCATTTTTAGCTTGAGATTCTCTTTTTTTCATAAATTTACATATTTTACGATGATTTGAATAAAAATATTTTTTTTGTGTGTCTGTATTTGTAAATTTGAATGTATTTGTTGCTGTTTTTTTAGATTTTTTTTTTTTGGTTTTTAAAAATCACGCGCATTCAAATTTACAAAAATAATAAGCAGCAGCACCCAACAACAAAAAAAAAAAATATTTAAAAAAAATAAATTCAGCTACCAGCATTTTAATATGATGGTATTTTACCAAAAAAATAGAAAAAAAAAACACAAATTGAAAACAATAAAAATTAAGAACTTGATTTTTTTGCAAATGCTTTTAGACAAATTTTATAAAACTAGAACTTAGTTATTTATAATAAAATAACTGACAGCATAAAAAAAAGCACAAATAACATCATTTGCATTAGTAAAATTAAATTAATGAAACAAAAAAAAAATGTTTCATCAATTTTGTTTCTATTTGAGTGCACAATGCTGTGGTGACTAAAACTTAATGAAGTAAATCATGAACGAAATTTTATTGACGGAAGCAGAAACTAAGTCATAAAAATTAGATATAACAATTGATATTTGGTTGTTACAATAAAAAATTTCGATGTTGTTAGAAATAATGTAAGAATCGAAACTATTATTCGGTTAAACGCCTCTATGAAAGTTATTCCAAAAAAATTTGGATCTCTAAATGCCTATTCACACATATCCCAATTGGCAAAATGAAATCACCCCTGTCATACTGCTGACTTTCCCTTTATGAAATCGCTGATATCGCCATTTTTAGTTAAATGAACTAAAAAATGGGAAAACTTACTAAATTCAAGGACAACTGATAATGATTTAGCTCCATTGCCATGTTTTCCTTATTTTAAGTTCATATTTTTCTTTAAAAAAAGGAAAGATTTTTTTTTTTTATATTAAGGCGTGATTAGACGAGAGAGAATACCCCTAGATTTAAAGTAAAAAACAACTACAGTGACTCAAAGTAATAATGGAACAGCATATATGTTTAAGCAGTTCTTTAAAGGAAATGTTATCAATACTAAACCTGATTATTATCAATCGACTATTTTTGAAAAAAGTGCTATATAGGAAATTTTCCAAGCTTTAATTTAAGCTTGATAGCGTCCAGATTGAGCAAATATTAAATGAGATACGAGGGTCACACTGGAAATTGAAATAATTTGTATATGTTTTTTTGAAATTTTTTTAAAAATATTCTAAGTCGATTTTTCCCAAGTTCAAACATTAAAAATTTAAAAAATAATGCAATAATTTTTATTTAGTTATCAGCTAGTTTTTCCAACAACCCAAACAAAAAATGAAATTTTTTAAGTACAGTGGAAGAAATCCTCATTTTTTGACCTCCAACTCGTTTGACCACCAATTTTTTGTAAACAAAGAAAAATTTTAATTATTCTAAAATCTTATCACTATACACTTAGGTGTACTCAAATTAATAAACAGTAAAATATTTTCTTTGTTTACAACAAATTGGTGGTCGAAAGAGTTGGAGGTCAAAAAATGCGGATTTCTTCTACTGTATTTAAAAAATTTCATTTTTTGTTTGGGTGGTTGGAAAAACAAGCTGATGACTAAATAAAAATTATTGAATATTTTTTTAAATTTTTAATGTTTGAACTTGGGAAAAATCGACTTAGAAATATTTAAAAAAAAAATTCAAAAAAATATCTAAAAATAATTTCATTTTCCAGTGCGACCCTCGTATCTCTTTTTATATTTGCTCAATCTGGACGCTATCAAGCTTAAATTAAAGTATGGAAAATTTCCTTTATAGCACTTTTTTCAAAAATAGTCGATTGATAATAATCAGGTCAAGTATTGATAACTTTTCCTTTAAAGAACTGCTATCAAATATATGCTGTTCCATTATTACTTTGAGTCACTGTATGTCGTAACTTTTAAAATTGAAATGTCAAATAAAATTTTATTATATATTTTTTATTTACTTTAATTTGGTTTCCAATCTACAAATTATTGACTAAATGTGCGAAAACAAATAATAATATAATGAAAATGGTAAGCAAAAACAAGTATTAAAGAAATGAGATTTGACACAAAAATTTTTAAAGTCAAAAGTATATTACCATAGATTTGTGTTTTACTTTAAATCTAGGGGATTTCTTTCCCGTCTAAACGTGCCTATATGCCAATTTAAACAAAAAATGGGAAACATTTGGGCCAAGACCCAGGTGGGTTCCTTAACAATCGTCATAGTTTTTGATCCAAAATTTTTGCCCGCTTCGCTCTACCTTGCTTAGTTTTTAAGATACGTGAATTTAGGGGACCACTGGGTTCTTGAGAAATTTAAAAACTCGACAAAATGGTTTTGAACTTTTTGTTATGTAGGCAATATTTACCGAGATATGAACATTTAATTTTCAGGAACGTCAACTTTTTTAAATCCAAAGTTAGGACCCATTGAGGTCTACACATGTGAAGAAGACCGGCAATACTATGGTGATCCAACCCAGCAAAACTTTAATTACCAAATAAGGTATAAAATAAGGTTATTTGGTAATTATTTTATACACTCAAAAAAAAAAAAAAAAAACTGGTAAAACGCCTGGTAAAATGCCTTGTAATCCCGTTCTACCAATATTTAACAATATTCCTTGTTTTTTAACAAAAACTCTTGTACTCAATCGAGAACTACAATTTTATTGGTAATTTTACAAATTTATTTCCGTAATTGTTTTCTTCCATTTTGAAAGGTTATTTTAACAAAAAAACTGTAATTTTACAACAAAGTTTTTTTTGCGAAGATTCTAGTTGATTTACAAAAAAAAACTGTTATTTTACAAAAATGATATTATACGAGGATTTATGTTGTTTAATAAAAAAAAACATTTTTTTTTTGTAAATGTTCTATTTTTTTTAAAAAACAACATTTTTTTTATACCCTTTAATCTAGTGATAGAGGGTATATATAAGTTTGTCATTCCGTTTGTAACACCTCCAAATATTGGTCTAGGACCTAGGGTTGCCAGACGGCCTGGAATGGCCTGGATTTTCCAGTTATTTGAGGTCTGGTCCATTTTCCAGTTAAAACATAATTTATCCAGTTGAAAAAGGATTTCTTTTATTTTAACAATTAATTAATTATTAATTATAATTATATAACATAAATGCCTCTTTGTGTAAGGAAAATGTGCTCTTTTTTTTGAATTTTCACTAATTTTTTTACAACTTTTTCGAGCATTTCGGCCAGTCTAGCTTTGATTTCGGCACGAATGTTTTCAATGAGCTCGTCGATGATTTAAGGATTCTTGGCGTACATTTTGCTTTTTAAATAACCCCACAAAAATGTCTGGATGGGTCAAATCTGCAAATGATGGTCAATTGTTGTCGCTCTTTTTTGACTTCTCCCGGAAATTTTAACTGTCCTCCTAGATTTCCAGATTTGACCAGTATGGACTTAATTTTGTGGGGTTATTTAAAAAGAAAAATATACTATAACAATCCTCAGGCCGATGACGAAAAAGTAATAGAAATGCTTAAAAGGCACAAATAGAGACGACCATTTAGTCCAAAATAAAAATGTGTGTCTCACATATGAGGCATTCCACACCAAATGTCCCGCTACAGAAAAACATGTGTCCCGTAAATTTCTGAATAGGTTGTTTGGATAGCCCTATATAGAACTAAGAAAATTGCGTTTTTGGTTTTTCTAATTTTCAAAAACAGGGCTTAGAAGGCGTGGTCAAATATTGGAAAAATGGTCAAATTTGTGGCGAGTTGCCTTGATTAAATATTTATCACATTAAAACGGAATGCACGACAGTCTCAAAAATTAACATTCTTATATAGTTTTGTATGGGCTATCGAAAAAAATGTTTTTCTTTGGAAAAATTTCAGAACCCGTTCTGAAATTTTCCATTTTTTAAAAAAGTCAATTTATCAAAAATCCGCCCACTTTTTTTTTCTTTTTTTTTTAATTTTTTTTTTTTTTTAAAGTTTAGATGTTTGTCCATCCACACAAAAAAATTCAGAAAAACATTTTTCGTTTTTTTTTTCGAGAAAATCGCATTTGAATTTTAAATTTCATAACAATTTTGTAATTTGCTTGTATTTTCTTGTATTATCGTTGCGAATGAGTATTATTAATTGCATGAATATTACTCATTCGCAACGTTAATACAAGAAAATACAAGCAAATTACAAAATTGTTATGAAATTTAAAATTCAAATGCGATTTTCTCGAAAAAAACGAAAAATGTTGTTCTGATTTTTTTTTTGTGTGGATGGACAAACATCTAAACTTAAAAAAAAAAAATTAAAAAAAGAAAAAAAAAGTGGCCGGATTTTTGATAAATTGACTTTTTTTAAAAATGGAAAATTTCAGAACGGTTTCTGAAAATTTTCCAAAAAAAAAAAAAATTAATCGATAGCCCATACAAAATTATATAAGAATGTAAATTTTTAAGATTGTGGTGTATTCCGTTTTAATGTGATAAATATTTAATCAAGGCAACTCGCCACAAATTTGACCATTTTTCCAATATTTAACCACGCCTCCTAAGCCCAGTTTTTGAAAAATTGAAAAACCAAAAACGCCATTTTCTAAGTTCCATATAGGGCTATCCATACAAGCTATTCAGAAGTTTACGGTACACGTGTTTTTTTTTCGCTGGACATTTGGTGTGGAATGCCTCATAAAAAAATCGGTTGATTTTTTTTTTAATTATTAAAAAGATATGTATGGGTCCAGTTACTTTAACAAAATCCAGCTGAAAATTTTCCCTTATCCAGTTATTTGACTTCTAGTATCTGGCAACCCTACTAGGACCCCATAAAGTATATATATTCATGATCCTCGATCGATTTTAAGACGATCTATCGATGTCCGTCCGTCCGTCTGTCCGTCCGTCCGTCCGTCTGTCTGTCTGTTGAAAACCTGCTAACTTTTAAAAGACTTTACGGAGGCTCCTGAAGTTTGGCATATATGTTGGGAATTTACCTGGTCAGGTTGGTATTGCAATCCAGCGAAATCGGTTCAGTGGTTCAAACGTTTTGAGCAAAAGACTGAATTTCGGCAAGGGTTTTTCGTGAATTTACGAGATAAAAAACACGATAACTTTGGAAAGGCAATTCTGCTGAACCTTGGCACAAATATTTTTCGTTCTCCTGGCCTGGTTCGTATTGAATTTCAGCCAAATCGGTCCAGTGGTTCAAAAGTTATTAGCAAAACCGTGAATTTCAGATTAGTTTTACCTTAAATTCACGTGTTGAAAACCCGTTAAACAAGTTTTATAAACATTGGTAAGTCACAAAAATATTTTACAACGTATTTTTGTCACTCAAAAATATTTTTACGATAAAAAACACTCGAAAAAATTTTACACTCAAAAAAAATTTAGTAAATTATTTTTTTTTAATTACTTAAAAAAAGTTTTTTTGCACAAAATAAAATATTTCTAATCAAAAATTTTATTTTATTTTTTACGTAAGAAAATTTACTAAACTTTAAAATGGGCATTGTGGAGGGTATTCATAGATTCGGCCAAGTCGAATTTAACTTTTCTACTTGTTTTTAATTGAAATATATTAAAAAAAAAAGTTGAAAAAATTTTGAAAAATTTATTACGAGGATTATAGTTAATTTAAAAAAACAGTTATTTTACAAAAATGATTTTATTACGAGGATTTGTGTTGTTTAACAATGTTTTTTTTTTGTAAATTTACCATTTTGGTTTGTAAGTGAGTAGAAAAAAAATGCTTGTGAGTGAGTGTCCGTGATCCAAAAAATTCCTGTCGTGTGCCCATATCTAGTATAATATAATACATTTTTGTGTAAAATAGTTGTTTTTTATGTTATGATAATGCATTATGTATTCAATTACAAATAATGCATTAATTCAAATTTTGAAATAATACATAATGTAACCAAATATACGGCACCCAAGACTTCATGTTTAGAAATAATAAATATGACATACAATTTTTGAAATAATCATGCATTACGTAACAAGTTATTAGTAAAACATTATTTTTCACCTTGAAATAATATGTTGTAAAACAAAACATTACCAAAGTTCAGCTGGGAAAAAACCAAAACTGTCGTCCATTTTACTCCATCTGGCTTACAATTAGTTTTCGAGATATCGCCATTTTAAGTTTTTGAAAAAAAAAATCCCCGAGTTATAAAAATGTTACTAAAATAGTGGGAAAAACCTTCCTCAAACCTAAGAAGATGTACAAATTGGTAAAAAACTACGTTCTAAAACTAAAGAAATATGTTTTTAAAATAAAGATTTTTTTTTCAAATATTTAGCGAAAATTTCTTTGACGGTAAGAAGTTCTTCCATGTATTATGGAATTCCCTTCAAGGAAAATTTTGGACTATTTAACAGAACATGAACTAAAAGTTTTACCTGTTAAGAAAATTTCCCAACTTTTAGTTAAATTTAAATTTGAAGAAAATTCTTCCAAAGTTTGAGTTAAGTCTTTTTTTTTTTTTGAGTGCATGGAAATTGATCGAAGACGAATGACGTTCGTGTTATAGAAACTAGGGGATAATTTTTTGGTTTTAAATTAAAGATAATTTAAGTCTGATATATTACGAAGAAAATAAGATGGTTTTTAGGAAAATTTGTTAAAAACTGTAGAAGTTCCATGCATTTGATTAAAAATCTGAAATTTAGTTTGATTCATTTGTAGCTTATTAATAGGGACGTGATTTCCATGCAAATGCATGTTTTTTGTAGATAGTGTAAAAACGATATCGACCAATTAACTTTCCGAATCAAGAAACTTGCGTTAAAATGGCATCGGTTTGTTTTTGCATATTTTTTGCATACTTTGGTGAAAATGCATATTTTTGCATATTTTAATTAAAAATGCATATTTTCAAATTTTAAGTGCATATTTTATCAAATTTTGGCAAAAAACAGAAGTTGAAATTTATTTGTTTCAAAAACAATTTTTAATTTTAAAAATTTATTTTGAAAATAAGAAAAATTATTTTCTTTTTTTATTTTTATACCCTCCACTTAGTGATAGAGGGTATATATTAGTTTGTCATTCCGTTTCTAACTCATCGAAATATCGATCTGGGACCCCATAAGGTATATATATTCATGATGCCAGATCGATTTTAAGACATTCTAGCGATGTCCGTCTGTTTGTCTGTGAAAAATGCTGTCACGGACAAAATATTGCACAGAGATGACTGAAACTTAATATATTTATTGGAAATTCTCCCGAGAAGTTTGGTATTGCATTTGAGCGATATCGGTTCAGCGGTTCAAAAGTTATGAACGAAAATGTAAGGACACCTCAAAAATTTCAGTACATTCAACATAACCTAAAAATACAAAATGCTTTAATTCGGCTTCTGGTTGACATATGTGAACATAATTGAACACCAAATGGTATTTAAACAAGTACGAACATATTTATTGACAAAAAAAGAAAAAAATCTAGGATTTTTTTTACCAAAATTTTTTTCGCAGAAATTTTTATTTTCAAAAAATTTTTTTGAAAATAAAAAGTAATTTCCATTTATAAAAAGTTTTTGCAATAATCTTTTTGAAATTGTGGACGGTATCACTACATTCGGCAAGGCCGAATTTAACTTTTTTACTTGTTTTTTATAGATTGTCTTAATTTTTAAAAAAATCCGGCGTTAATATTTGCATCTTAAGAAGTTTTTCTTTTGAAAACCAAATTTTTTGTTGCGCACAATGTATTTTTTAATGCATATTTTGAATTTTTTAGCGCATATTTTAAATTTTTTAGTGCATGAAAATCTGATCCCTATTTATTATTAAGTGTAGTGTAGTTTACAAATTTTAAAAAATTTAACTTTTTTGTGTTTTATCTAAATTTTTTGAATGACAATTTTTTTTTTTTGACAAAATGCATTCCGAATGCATGCTTTAAGCGCCCTGAGGATGACTTCCAATATTTTATTTAAATTTTTTTTCCTTAACCAGTTTTTCAATAAACATTGTTCTAGGGGTACGCCCCAATGAAATTCCAAAATTTCCTGATTTCGGGACATTCTAATGTACACTAAATAATATTTGACTTTAATTAATATTTTTTATCATTATTTTTACTGCATTATATAAATGTTATATTTATTTTATAAATATTTTGTTTAATTTTGCGCAAAAAAATTAACTAAACAAAAAAAATATGAATTTTTACAAAGCAATTGTAATAGTTTTTAGCATTTAATTTACTGTATGTAATAAAAAAAATATGTAATGCACTTTAATTCTTTGTAAAAGGTTAGTTAAACTTTCTATAGCCGGTTGCAATAATGTTTTGTTTGATATGTAAATTAACTTTTTTAATAGACACGAACAAAATTAATTTTCAACAGTATTAGTTGTTTTAGTTAAAAATTTAATTTAGAGTTTTCTTTTTTAAACAACCCGAGTAAAAAAAAAACTTTTTAAGATCTAATTTGATCTCAAAATTGGCTGTATCAAGTTGTATCAAATAATTATCTAATTGTATTGTTTTAGATACACAAATATAAAAAATGATACAATTAGATCCGAATTTTGGTCACATCCAAATAAATCCAGTTGATTTTATTTTATATAAATAAATGTAGATTTATATAATTACCCAGTAAAAACTTCTATTACCAAGTAATGGGGTTTTCGCCTTAAAAAAGATGGTGGTATCTAGTTACTAGGTTGGTGAAACACTCATTATTTTAACATGGCGATGTCATTGGAGTAATGACCGCATACCCACTCGCTTATGAGAATGCTACTGAAAAACTACATACATTAGTACCACAAATAATGAGCTACAAGTAGCCCAAAAATAACTCGTTACCCAGTCCTTACAAAAATGCTACCAAATAACAGCATACATTAGTCCTAAAAATAAGTAGCTACCAGTAGCCCAAAAATAACTCTTTGCCCACTCCTTACAAAAATGCCAAATAGCAGCATGCATTAGTCCTAAAAATTGGCCGTCTTCCCTTAGCAAGGAATTGCGTCAAAATTTGCCTATTCGTTAGGATGATAAAGTTCATGTTAAACGCGGTTATTTCAAGAGCAACCAAGCGAGAATTTCTACAATCTAAATGTAAGAAATGCCAACGGAACCAATGTTTACGTTGATATCCATCCCTCCAAATGTTTGATTGTAAAATTCAAATAATACAAGGACCGAAAATATATCTTGGAACATCATAGAAAGGGACATTTGGCTGCCTAGGGCAGGACCAATAACAAATATACAGAAGCGACTGCTGCTCAGCCTATGGAAACCGCATTAAACACCCTCTTAAGTTTTAGTCAATATAAGAGTGAGTAAGTTTTTAAGGGAAATACTGTCTGTGATGGTTTTTTACCTTTTAACCGGTTTTAACATACTTTAAACAACAAGGCAAACAAATAAGTTAAATTAAAATTTGGAAAACTCCCCAAAATTTCTAGAAAAACAATTAAAATTTAGAAAAAGCCAATTAAAATTCAGAAAACTTCAATAGAAGTTATGTAAAGACTAATTAAGGCTCATAAATCACTATCAAGTGTCAGCTAGATCCAGGTTTTTAAATATCAATTTGGTTTTCTAAACTTTAATTTGCCTGTTCCCAATTTTAATCAGAATTCCTGAATTTAAATTTCTGTTAACGGAGTTTTATTAGAAAAAGTAGAGAAATGTTAATCTTTTTTAAGCTAAATGTGCAAGTTCTTTCTAAATTTTCTTTAGCATTTTTAATTTAAATAAAAAAAAATATTTGGACAACTTCTCAAATATTTTAAATTGTATTTACCAGTAACCGGTTCTGTATGAGGCTATCGGTAACTCATTATTTGTTAACAAGAAGTAACCGGTCCTGTATGAGGTTATCGGTAACTCATTATTTGTTAATAAAAAGTAACCGGTTCTATATGAGGTTATCGGTAACTCATTATTTGTTAACAAGAAGTAATCGAGCAGGTAACGAGTCCTCATTACATAGAATGCAGACGGTAATGGGGACTTATTACCAAGTTTTTACTGGGTATATGAAGTTATATATATTTATGTATAACCTCAGATAAGAAAATGGAGCCATATCAAATCTTTCACATAATTAGATCTGAACATATAAAAACTCATATATATTTTAATATGATTGTATCAAATTATATATTATTATATCAAAACTTTTTTACAAGGGAAAGAAAAAAAAATATTATAACATGAATTTAATAATTTATGCAATGGTCATCAAAACAACGTCAAGGGATGCAGAAGTGTTTAAAACTAATGTGATTTAGGTCGTATTACTCAATGTTCAGTTAGCTGCTAACTGCTGATTAAACGGAGCCTTATGTCAAAATTTGTGTGAAATTAAATTTAACGAAGAGTAAACCAGCCTTAGAACACCAACAAAAACTTTATAAACAAATTGTTATGAACTTTTTTAAATTTTTGTAGTTTTCTCTAGTTCAAAATCCCAATTGATATATTTATGTTGTGAACTACATGAACTAGTTCATATAGTTCTTTTTAGTATTTTCGTTACTTACTTAAGCTCACTTTTTGTTTTTTCAGAGGTATAGTATAATTGGTAACAAAACTTAATAAAATTCCTTTTTTGTAAATATCAAAATAAAATTCCAGTTCACACTGAAAATTCCAAAGATTATAGCACGGTTACTGCTCTTTTTATTTCTACTCATAATTTCGCCTCAAATATTTAACAAAAACTTTCGTATGTAACATTTAATTTGCCGTTATTAAACATTCCAAAATTGTGTAAAATATATATTCGAAAATGTAAATAATATTCTAGATGCTTGTCCAAATTTTATCTATCAATCATAAATATGAAAATAGTAAATACGACCAGTTTTTTTTCTTTACTACCTTTTTGGATGCCATAAATCTGGAAAACTATACACTTGTAAATGATTATTTCAGTTTTTTGTTTGTTTTTGTTGGTTATATGAACATAGAACCAACAAAGCCACTTTATCTTGTGTTTGCGCATGCGTCCAGTTTTTACAGTTTTTAATGGTATTTTACTGCTAACTTCAGAGTTTTTTGTTGTTGTTGTAGTTATTGTTATATAGATATTTCTATACTTGTTCTCTAAAAGACATAAGCGTAGCTAGATAATTTGAGAAAAGGTACGAAACCCTTTTAAATTCAATAGATCTCGTTAGTTTTGTCTACAGGGAACGAAATGGAATAGAACAGGGAACGTAAGTTTTACCCAATATATATCAGTGGTAAAAACCCATAACTGCATAAGTTGATTTATGTCCAAAACGTGTTTTTGCATTTTCGGAATATCCATATCCATTTTCCTATTGTAACAAATTCAAATTCTGATTAATTTTTATTAAAAAATAAAAATAGTTTTATTCGACCTTTAAAATATTAAATTTTGAGGATGTTTATTCTGGCTCGAGGTCATTATTTTCTTTACTTATTAAAACCACGATATTCTCATAGTATAATTTTCAAGAACATTTTTTTTTGTTTTAAATTTATTTATGTTGGTCATTTTTGCAAGACTTAATCGACATGTGTTTCCGAATTTCTCAGATTCCATTGTCAAGATTATTTAGCAAAAATAGAGACGATTTACTACAAAGTAGCAAACGAGTCTTATGACAAACGAGTCCATTGTGGATAGAGGCGAATATGTACTAATATTTTAGTTTGTGCACAAACGATTTGTTTCTTTCGTTTGCTACTTTGTTGTAAATCGTCTCTATTTTTGCCAAAACATCTTGACAATGGAATCTGACAAATTCCGAAACACGTGTCGATTAAGTCTTGCAAAAATGACCAACATAAATAAATTTAACACAAAAAAATAATTTTCTTGAAAATTATACTATGAGAATATCATGGTTTTAATAAGTAAAAAAAATAATGACCTCGAGCCAGAATAAGCATCCTCAAAATTGTAACAAGTTTTTATAAAAATCAGACCATTACTTTCTGAGTTATTGATTTCAGAACTCGGCAACTCATTTTTTTAAAGGAAAAATTAAAATCGTAACAACATATGAGGTATTCCACACCAACTGTCCAGCGAAAAAAAAACATGTGTACCGTAAATTTCTGAATGGACCTCAGAGTCTACGTGTGTTGACGTAAAACGTCAGCAGCCACTTACAACCTAAATTTCTGAATAGGTTGTATTTATAGCCCTATATGAAGCTAAGAAAATTGCGTTTTTGTTTTTTAAATTTTTGAACAACTGGGCTTAGGAGGCGAGGTCAAATATTGGAAAAATGGTCAAATTTGTGTCGAGTTGCCTTGTTTAAGTTTTTATCAAATTAAAACGGAAAGCCCCACAATCTCAAAAATTTACATTCTTTTATAGTTTTGGTATGAACTATCGACTACAATTTTTTTTTTGGAAAATTTTCAGAACCCGTTCTGAAATTTGCCATTTTTTTAAAGTCAATTTATAAACTTTTTTTTTTTATTACACCCAAAAAAAAAACGTGGGTATTCAATACTAAAAATTTTACTAATGAACTAATTTTTTAGTCCAAAATGATCTAGTGCAGGCGTTGGTAATCAATACTAAAATTTTTTACTAATATTATTCAAAACTAGTAAAAATTACTAATTTTAGTACTTTGAAGATACTAAAAAACTACTGTACTACTGGCAATTAGTAACTTATTAGTAGATTTTGGTACCAAATCACTTACTAATATTTTTACTGTAGAATTATTTTGAGTGTAGATGTTTGTCTATACACACAAAAAAATTCAGTCATGTGGTTTTCGTTTTTTTTCGAAAAAATCGCATTTGAATTTTGAATTTCATAGCAATTTAGTAATTTGCTTGCATTTTCTTGTTTCAACGTTGCGTATGAGTAATATTTATGCAAATAAATATTTAGTACTCATTCGCTACGTTGCACTATAGGGAATTTATAAGGAATTGTTGGCCAAAAGTCCATTTTTGATGTGTTCAAAAAAACTTTTTTTCGGATGCCATTATACAGTAAACTATATTAAAGTAAGCTAGCACACATATTTTTGTACACCAAACTCTTTTACCGCTAGTACGGAAGCGTCAAAAACAAAATTTAATTTTTTATTATTTTTTTTTTAATTTTGGAGAACATAACTTATTACAAAATTAACGTACTTAAAATCCTGTATTAAAATCTTTTGAAATTAATTTCAATTATCAATAGAGCAAATAAATATATTTTGTACAAAGTACAGGTTTAAAATGTTGATTTATATATTTTTTTAATTTTTCTATTTAATTATTTTTTTTTCTTTTTAAACCAAATTTATTTGTGGACTGCTACTTTTTTTGCATATTATTGCATACTCCCATATCTCTATGAGATATTGGGAAACTCTTTGTGAGTAAGATGTATTCATCCGCTAAGCCATGCGGCTCCATGGGGAAAAAAAAATTTAGTGATGTCCGTCCGACCGTCTGTCGGTCTGACTGTCTGGGGAATGCACGATGCTGTCCAAACCAAAAGAGCTAGCCACCTGATGTTTGGCACGAATATGTCTTATAGTCTTACGATGTTCAAGTTCGTAAATGAGCAAAATTGGAACATGTGAAAAAAAGCTCCCCCTTAAATAACTTAGTCTAGCTACGCAAAATCCCATATTTTACATTTTTTTTGTACATTTGCTTAAAAATTAAAAAAAAAATACGCCACAAGAAGTTCAAAGCCCTGCACTTGGACCAAAGGCACTAGTAAAATTATTTTTTTGCCCGCCCCCTTTTGTAGGCGTGGATGTAAAAATTATTGACAAAATTATATTACAAAATTGCATTAAAAACACGATTTATTAGGCCAGATCATGCCAATTTTTTATACAGAGCCTTAAAACTTACCGCCAAATAAACTTGCCAAATTTTGAGGCAATATCCCAACTTTTGGAGTTTTGGCCAGAAAATACCAGAAAATTCCCTATAGTGCGTTGAAACAAGACAATACAAGCAAATTACAAAATTGTTATGAAATTTAAATGCGAAATTCAAATGCGATTTTTTCGAAATTCAAATGCGATTTTTTCGAAAAAAAAAAAAACGAAAAACACATGTCTGAATTTTTTGTGTGGATAGACAAACTTCTAAACTTACAAAAAACGGCCGGATTTTTGATAAATCGACTTTTTTAAAAATGGAACGAGTTATGAAAATTTTCAAAAAAAAAAAATTTAATCTATAACCCATACAAAACTATATAAGAATGTACATTTTTGAGATTGTGGTGCATTCCGTTTTAGTGTGATAAATATTTGATCAAGGCAACTCGCCACAAATTTGTCCATTTTTCCAATATTTGACCACGCCTCCTAAGCCCAGTTTTGGAAAAATTTAAAAACCAAAAACGCAATGTTCTAAGTTACATATAGGGCTATCCATACAACCTATTCAGAAGTTTACGGTACACATGTTTTTTTCGTTGGACATTTGGTGTGGAATGCCTCATATTTGTGTTTTAAATGTTTAGATAGCATTCTTGGGGTTCCTTTTAAAAATATATAACTTTTTTAGAGATTTTTCAATAGAGGTAAAGCTTTACCCTTCAACTTCAGATTTTTTTTTTCAACTACGCCAATGTTTCTTGTTATTGTAGTTGTTACTGTTTAGTAGGTAGATTAAGGTGGACCTTATTTTGTGTATTTTTCACAGTCGGAGGCCAGTTTTGTGTAAGGTTAGGATAAACAAATTGATAAAAATATCAGCTCGATCGGTTGAAAACTAATTTTGAAATCTTTCGACGATTTTCGGGATGTCGATTAAGATGTGTTTATATCATCCCACCGAGTCTTTGAATTCTAAGAAAGTAAAATATTAACAAAGTCTTAGTACTGCCAAAACTCGTAAACAAAATCAAACAGACATTTTTAAAAACAGCTGTTTTTATGAAAATCTAATAACACACAGCCATTTTTTGAAATATTTCGTAAAATCAAAAGTCTTATTGGACTGTCAACAATATCAGATAACACACGATTTTTTATAAGTCGTAATACTCAGTGGAATGATGTAAACATAGCTTTAGTGAAATTTGTAAAAAAACTTCAAAATTTATTTCTCTTGACACTTTGATAGCAAACGAGCTATCATTTTAACTTAATTTGAGCCAAATCCGATAAGTTTAACCCATGGCGCGTTTTTTTTAGGTTTTAGATTTTTTGACTTTGATTGATTTTGAATAAAGGGCGGTTAAAATTATCCGATTTCGATCAAATTAAGTTTAAATAAAAGTTAGTCCCAAGCTCTATAAAAGAAATTTTAAAATTCTTTTTTAATTTCTTGAACGCACAGAAAAAAATAAAAGAAAAAAATAAAAATTTTGCACCAGTAAACGATTTAATAGTATTGAGAAAATTTTTAATAAAAAAATTTGAGTAAATTTTTAATTGACACAATTAAAAATTTACTCAAAATTTATCTATTTATTTTTTTAAAAGTTTTAAATTTTTTTACAACAAAAAAAAAACAAAAGACTTGTTTTTTCAAACTTTGCCAAACATATTTGTGTCTCAAAAACATAGGAAAATTTTATAAAGACGATTACAAACTTTCATATACATACACAAAAAACTATAAACTAAACGAGAATTCAAAAAACTATGAAGTTTTAAAAAAATTAAAAAGCTATTAAATTTTTATTAAATTATTTACTTAAATTGTATTTAAAATTTTTAAGTAAATTTTTAATTGCTTCAATTAAAAAATTACTTAATTTTTGTTTTTAAATTTAATCAAGTGATTACTCAAATTTGTTCCTCCATATTTTTTTCTGTGTATTATTTTTTCTTTTCAATTTCAAAACGATCGAGCTCATATTTTTGTAAAAATTTTTCTTTACGAAACTCACACAAAACTGGGCTCCTATATTGAAAAATCTAAATTAACAGAATAAGTTCCACCTTATAGGTAGATAAGTAACTGCATTCATAGGAACAATGCAACACACAAAAAACAAAAAAAAAAAAAAAAAATACCATGCAACCTGTTGGTATAAAACATATTGGAGTCAATTTTTTGAGAAGCAGGTTTTAGGTTTTGTTTTTTATTTTTAAAGATTTTTTTTGGATTTTGATGGTAATGCTTACACGAGCGTGCAAATGTGTGCACTGTACCCTTAGTTTTTCTATGAAAAAAATAATAAAAAAAAAAATTGGCAGCACCAACAACAACAAACACTATTTAAACTTGCAACATATGAAAATCATATGCTATGGTAAGGTATTTTTGTAGTAAAACAACAAAAAAAAACTAGCAACAGAACTTTTTAATATAGAAAAGGAAGCTGTTTTGTTGCTGTTGTTGGTTAAAGCACCAAGTATAACGCGATTATTGCACTTGATGTTTTTTACTGCTGCCTGCCTGCCTGCTGCAGTTAAAACTGTTGCTTTATACTTTTGTTTGTTGCTGTAATTTTTGTATTTTTAGGCTTGATATTGATACAAACCAGTTGCATTGTTGTAATACCAACAACAAACATCTACATTAGGCATCTAACTGTTCTTTGGGTTTTTTCTTAACTTTTTTTTTATGTTGTTTCTTATTGTTGCAGCTTTTAATCTTATGTTTGGCTCTAGTTATTTCATAAAGTTGCAAGACAACAACACAGCAGCAAAACCAACTACAACAACGACAGCAGCAGCAGCAGCAATAAACATGTGCAACTAGAATAGACAACATCGTTAGGAAATGCTAAAATAGCAAGTGCTTTAAAAAAAAGTTACACTGGGCAATTTTACAATGGGCAATAGTTGTTAGTTGGTTGGCTTGTTCGATATTTTTTTTCTATTTATATTTATTAGTTTAATTCATATGAAAACCTACAAACAAAAACGTTTGTTATTTTACTATTTACAATTAAGGTTTATCTAGATATAAAACCCTTTAGGAAAATATTAGAGATGCTGGAGACTTGATTTAGTCCATTTTTGTAATTCAGTGTTAAGAAGCACTTTTGAATCTTAGGAGACCCCAGTATTATTTTCTGATAACGACAGGCTATTTAGCAAATATTTCTTTGAAGAGTAAATCGAAACTTTATTTGGAACAAATAACGATATAAGATTTTTTTGTAATGCTTATATAAGTACTTTTATTAAAAAAAGTTATATTTTGGTTCTTTTTATAAAGAAAATATTTTTTTTGTACTTTTTATAAATTAGTACTTTTTTTTATAAAAAAAAATATAAAAAAATATTCACAAAAAGAACCAAAATATTACATTTTATAAAAATACTTACTTATATAAATAAAAAGTACTTTTTTTATAAAAAGTACTTTTTCATAAAAAGTAAGAAAATATTTCTTTATAACACCGTCCAACAAATTGCAACTTTTGGCTGTACACATGAACCGGACCCGAAAATTCGGAAAGTTGGGCCAAAAATAAAATACCCGTGTCTCCCAGTTTCTCTAGATCAATTCGCGTTTTCGCGAAAAATGCAACAAAAAAAAACGTTTTCACAATAGAAAAAAATTATGCTATTCAGAAAGTGGGGTTGAAAAAAAACACCCGTGTCTCTCAGGTTTTCGCCATCAATTCGCGTATTCGCGAAAAACGCAAAAAAATTTTTTTTTGCACTGTTAAAAAAAAAAAAATTGGGTTTAAATCTAAGCATTTTTGTCCCAGTTATTTCATATCAATTCGCAAATTTGTAAAAAAAAAATATTTTGTTCTTTTTAGCACACTCGCAAAATTTCAAGTTGAGTTAAAAAGAAATTTCCCATGTATCAGAGTTTTTCCAGCTAATTTAATTTTAATTTAAAAAAAATTAGGTGAATATTTTATTTTTAGTCCCACTTTTCGAATGTAGTAAATTTCTTTTAAGTGTGCAAAAAAATGCATTTTCGCGAAAACGCGAATAGATACATACTACATTGGGAGACACGAGAATTTTATTTTTTAGCAATTTTTGTATAAGGACCGTAATTCTACTGTAAATCATGTATATTTATTAGAGATGGGAACATGAGCAGATTTGAGCGTGATACACGTGAATCACGCGTGATTGTGACTGATTTCAGTTTTACTCTCGTGATTGTGAGTGAGTGTGAGTGGAGAAAAAAATTGCGTGAGTGAGTGTGCGTGAGTCGTTTTTTTGCGTGAGTTTGCGTGAATTATTTTCTCTTTATATTTCCTATTGTACCAAAAAAGCAACAAAAAAATTTTAAAATTTGGCTTAATTTATGATTTTGTCCCAAAAAAAACAAAAAAAAAATGTAAAATTTCGCTGAACTGTAAATTTTGCTGCAAATTTTTGAAAGATTTTTGAAATTATAGTTTTTGAAATTTTCGTGAGTGTGAGTCAATGTGAGTGTGAGTGAAGTTTGCGTGAGTGCACGTGAGTGTGAGTTGTTTTAAATTTACTCACGTGATTGTGAGTGAGTGTGAGTAGAAAAAATATGCTCGAGAGTGAGTGTGCGTGATTCAAAAATTCCTGTCGTGAGCGTGAGTGAGTGTGAGTCAAAAATCACACACGCGCCCATCTCTAACATTTATGTTTTATATTTATAAAAAATAATGCAATACGTTTTTTCAAAATTGCATTTTTCATGAATTATTATGGAAAAACTAGAACAATATATTATTTTAAGCCCTATTTTCGGAATGCACTAAATTTTTTCAAGTGTGTAAAAAAAAATGCACTTTCGCGAAAACGCGAATTGATATAGAAAAACCGGGAAACACAAGAATGTTATTTTGAGCCCCACTTTCTGAAAAGCGAACTTTTTTTTTACATGTAATTTTTTTTTTTTTTTTGCGTTTTTCGCGAAAACGCGAATTGATCTAGAAAAACTGGGAGACACGGGTACTTTTTTTTTTGGCCTACTTTCAAAATTTTCGGGTCCGGTCCATGTGTACAAAAGTGTGTCGGACGGTGTAATATTAATAATATTAGCTGGAGTAATCTTTATCAATTTCTCCTTTATTAAAAGTACTCTTATTATTGCACAAATTTTTTTAATAAAAAAAAGTACTTTTACTATAGCACCAAAATTGTTTTTTTTTTATAAAAAAGTACTTTTATTATAGCACCAAAATTGTGTTTTTTTTTATCTAAAAGTACTTTTTTATTAAAAGTACCAAAATGGTACTTTCTTATATAAAGTGCCTTTTTTTACCAAAATAGTACTTATTTCAGGAAGTACAAAAAAAGTATATAAAAAAAGTATTGTTTTGGTATTTTAATATTATTTTACTTTTGGCGCAATAAAATTTACAAGGAATTCTCGCGAATTTAGTAAATGTAAAATTACAAAAAACAAGTAAAAAAGTTAAAAAGTTAATGTCGGCCTTGCCGAATGTAGTAATACCCTGCACAATTTCAAAAAGGTTATTACAAAAAACTTTATTTAAAAGGAAATTACTCTTGAAAAAAAAAAATTTTTGAAAATAATGTCCGCGAAAAAAAAAAAATTGGCAAAAAAAATTTGCGATTTTTTATTTTTTTTGTCAAGAAATATGTTTGTACTTGTTTAAATACCATTTGGTGTTTAATTATGTTCACATATGTCAACCAGCAGCCGAATTAAAGCATTTTGTATTTTTATATGTTCACATATGTCAACCAGCAGCCGAATTAAAGCATTTTGTATTTTTAGGTTATGTTGAATATACTATAATTTTTGAGGTGTCCTTACACTTTCGTTCATAACTTTTGAACTGCTGAACCGATATCGCTCAAATGCAATTTCACACTTCTCGAGAGAACTACTAATAAATATGTTAAGTTTTAGTCATCTCCTTGAAATATTTTGGCTGTGATCACCATTTCCACAGACAGACAGACGGACATCGCCAGAATGTCTTAAAATCGATCGGGGATTATGAATATATATACAAACGAAATGACAAACTTATATATACCCTCTATTAGAGATGGGCGCGTGAGTGATTTTTGACACACACTCACTCACGCTCACGACAGGAATTTTTAAATCACGCACACTCACTAGCATATTTCTTCTACTCACTCACAATCACGTGAGTAAATTTAATATAACTCACGCTCACGTGGACTCACGCAAGGTTCACTCACACTCACGTTTACTCACACTTTCGAAACTTTTATTAATACAAAAAAAATTTAAAAACTACAATTTCAAAAAATCTTTTAAAATTTTCAGCAAAATTTTAAGTTTAGCGAAATTTTACATTTTTTTTTGCTTTTTTCGGGACGAAATCTTAAGTTAAGCCAAATTTTACAAAAATATGAAGAGAAAATAAATTACGCAAACTCACGCAAAAAAATCGACTCACGCACACTCACTCACGCAAAAATCTTACTCACGCACACTCACCCACGCAATTTTTCTATCACTCACACTTACTCAAAATCACGTGAGTAATATTGAATTCCGTTACACTCACGCTTAATCACGCGTGTATCACTTGAATCACGCTCTAATCTGCTCATGTGCCCATCTTTGCCCTCTATCACTAACAAGGAAGGTCTTTCATAGGGCACCCACCGAGTGTCTTGCAACTTGCATATGGGAAAGAAGGGAGGAAAATAAGAGTTCCCTGTTTTTTCTTAGCTGCTCAATCTCAAATTTAGCTGGTCAAAGGGGAGGGGGAAAACGTTTTTTTTCGTTTTTTGACGATTTTTCACATTTCTTCAGAAGAAACTATATGAACTTTTTATACAGATCGAAAGGATTTTTTAAGGCCTATCTAATGTATCGGCCGTTTCCAAATTCGGCTTCGTTAAGTTCGTTATTGTTAAAAATGTAAAATTAAGCTGACCAGTAGTTTTGCGTTTGGAAAATTCCTGCCCGTTCGGATTTTATTCGGATTTTCCCGAAAGACCTCATTTTGTCATAAGCTGGTAACCCTTTTTTAAATTTGAGATTGGGCAGCTAAAAAAAACAGGTAACTCTTATTTTTCTCCCCTCATTCCCATATGCAAGTTTCAGGACAATCGGCGGGTGCCCTCTGAAAGACCTTCCTTGTAAGTGGAGGGTATAAAAATGTAAATTTTGATAAATTTTGTAATATTTTTTGTTTAAAAATAAGGAAAACAGCCACCCCCTTCCACCCTCAGCCAACCACCGTTGCTCCAATAAATATAACGCCCAACATTTTTTTAACTAAAAAAATCTTATCATAGAAAGCTCAATTGAAATTCATTAAAAATTTAAATTTGACACACACAAAGTGTGACAAACGAAAAGTGCTGATAATGGAAACTATGTTGTCACAAAAATATTAATTCTCGGAAATAATTGTTATGAACTCAAACCGAACTCAATTAAAATTCAGTAAAGACCAATTGACCAATTCAGAAAATGCTAATTGTAATGCATGAAAACCAATATTAAATTTTGTAATTTAGAAATCGTGGTTGTAATTCAGAAATCTCACTTGCAAGTCCACAAAGATAATAAACATAAAATACTCATAAAAGCCCAATTAAAGTTCAGCAAATGGGTGCTGTGGCTTAATGGTTAGAGCGTTGGACTATTAGCCAGCAAGCCTAAGTTCGATACTCAGCTTAGACAAACCCGAAATTTTTTTTCGGATATTTATTAGTTTCTATTTAAAACTGATAATTCCAAGTAAATATTTCGCAATTTTAAATTGAAAATTGCAATTTTAATGGATAATTCCTTAATATTATTTAAAAATCTCTCGATTTTAAGTAAAATTGGTCAAATTGGTTGAAAGCTCTATCTTCATTGTTAATCAAATTTTTAATTTTAAATAACTGAAAACTCAGCAGTCTAATAACTGTACAATTTCAATGTTTATCTTCATATTTCAGTTGTTCATTAAGTTCCACCCACACCTTGTAATAGGCTTAATGATAGAGAGAAAAAAAATAGTACAAAATATCATTGCAATCAACAATATTAGTTTTATACATTTTATTTCGTTTGCAAGGATTAAATATCCCTATTGGGTATTGATATATGCATTTATATGAATGTGTGTGTGTGTTTGTATGTATGTACATAATATGTGGTTGTATGTAATGTCCCTCCAGTTTTATTGATGATGTTTACCTACCTTTAGATAAATACCACACAGCAAACAACAAATAAATTGTTGTCCTAAAAAAAAGCACATAGAATAACAACAAGCGTTCCTGAAGTCCATATACTAGTGAGTGTGAATGTGTATTAGGGTGGAGCATTTTCCCCGTTTTTTCGATAGCGTAGGGTTTGGAATAGTAGCATTTTTAGAACCAGAGCTATTGTAATCAAGTATATAAGGTCGCGTGCCAGTCGAAATGTTTAGCAGCGAAATCGTTAAGTTTCAAACAAAGAGAAACAAATATTTTTCGAACATGTTTTTTTTTGCTGAAAAACTTACTTAATATCAGCACATTTTTTATACCCTACAACCACAGCATGTAACTCATCGGAATATCTCCCAGGGACTCCATAAAGTTTATTACACGGTGAAACAACCAAATTTGGAATGGGATGAAACCATTCCATAACAAAATCCTCAAGTTTTTTTTTTTTTAAATTCAGCGCTAGATTATTTTTACACTCTTTTGAAGTTATTGAACATCTATTATAATTATAATAATAATTGCTTAAAAACTGTATAAGTGGCGTATGCTTAATTTTGTAATTGCCTTTAAACAACAATCATACGCAACGGTGCACAGTGGCTTATTGTTAATATTTTGGCTATTCGAAAGGCGTTTTAAGAAGTACAAACATATTTTTTTATCCCTAGAGTTTTTCGGAAATTTTTTTTTTTCACCAAATTTTTTTTTCTCAAAATTTAATTCTTTTACCTTTTTTTCAACAAGATTTTTTTCATAAACATGAAGTTTTTGATATATTTTTTTTATTGTGTAGGATATCCAAACAATCTGCAAGACCGAATTTAACGTTTTCTTCTTGTTTTGTTTTAATATTAACTTTAGAAGGCAACTATTCCGAACCCGCCACTATCAAAATTGAAAAAAATAAATTAAAAATCGCTCCAGCCTAGTATATATACATGTGGATACAATCAACCATCAAACTAACCACTCGTATTGACCGTTTGGTTTGGTGGCTTAGACTTTGTTTTTTTTTTAACATAATTTTTTTTCCAGTCTGATCAGCCAGTTATTTGGATTGTTTGGTTTGAATTTTTGTGCCTTTTAGGGGCAATTGGTAATTTAGATTTTTTATATTTTATTTATACAATATATTCATTGTATTAATAGTGTTGTGTAGAATACTTTTTATATATTTTGTTTGTATTTTTAAAAAAAGTTTTAGTTTTTTGTTCAATTTTAGTTCTTTAATTTTTTCTTTTAGTTCTTTGTTTTTCTGTGTGTTTTTATACTCTTCATTTAGAAAGAGAAGGTAAATATAAGTTTGTTATTCTGTTTGTTACTTATTGAAATATAAAATCAGTGTAGGACTCCATAAAGTATAAATGCACTGTGTTCGAATTTGCCACTTTTTCTGGGCACCCTACTGGTAAAATTAATTCGGGTACGCTGAATTCAATGGAGCTAGCCGCTTTCTAAAGTGAGCGCTCGTATTCACGATATTCGCGATTTAAAATTTTTATGCTCAAGTACAATAAAAACTATATTTTCAAACTTTTGAGATAATAATTAGTTTCAATCAAAACTTTTTGCGATAATTTTAAAATTTAAAACCATGCAAGTCTGTTAAACTAATATAACAAACCATAATATCGTGAATTATTTTTTCGCGAAAATAATTTTTTGTTCGCGAAAAATCTTTATTTTCGTGAAAAAATTGGTTTAATACAAAAATTTTTAGATTTATTTGAATTTACGACACCCATCTGGTAAAGCTAGTTCGTGTACACTAAATCCCATTGTAATATCAGTTGTGTCATAGTTAGCGTAAGAACTTATTAGTGATATTCGCGATTCATTTTTTTTTATTTTAAAGTAAAAAAACTATTTTTTTATATTATTTAGACAATTGCTGAATTTCTATCATATAAGCTCTATTGAATATACAACAAAAAAAATTTATTCGAGGATTTTTTTTTTGCGAATTTTTTTCGCGAAATTTTTTTTCCATTTTTTTTTATTTAGATATTAATTAATAAAAATGTTAAAACCCGATACATTAAAGACACAAAATTTTTCGGAAAAATATTTTTTTTCGCGAAAAAAAAACAATTCAATTTTTAAATTTATATTTAAAAACTATCCTAAAAGCATTAAAATTTAATTTTTGTCGTATTTTAGCTTTACAATTTTAAATCGAAAATATCGCCATTGAGTTCAGCGTAACCAAATTAGAATTAGCAAGGTGCCCAGCTTGTTAATTTTTGTGACTAGCACATTGATATTATTGATAAGCAGCGACAGGACCTTCATGCACTAAAAAACTATGTTTTAGACGCCTAAAATATGCTCTAAAAAGTCTTGAAATATGCACTAAAAATCATAAATATCAACTTGTTTTTTTTTACTTTTATAAAAAAAAACATAACATTTGAATTCAGTTTCGTATTTTAAGATTAAATTTACATATATGAGGCATTCCACACCAAATGTCCAGCGAAAAAAAACATGTGTACCGTAAACTTCTGAATAGGTGATATGGATAGCCCCATATGGAACTTAGAAAATTGCGTTTTTGGTTTTTCAATTTTTCAAAAACTGGGCTTAGGAGGCGTGGTCAAATATTGGAAAAATGGTCAAATTTGTGGCGAGTTGCCTTGATTTAATATTTATCACATTAAAACGGAATGCACCACAATGTCAAAAATTTACTTTCTTATATAGTTTTGTATGGGCTATCGATTTAAAATTTTTTTTTGGAAAATTTTCAGAACCCGTTCTGAAATTTTTCATTATTTAAAAAAGTCAATTTATCAAAAATCCGGCCACTTTTTTTTTCTTTTTTATTTATTTTTTTTAAAGTTTAGATGTTTGTCCATCCACACAAAAAAAAATCAGAAACACGTTCATCTTTTTTTTCGAGAAAATCGCATTTGAACTTTAAATTTCATAACAATTTAGTAATTTGCTTGTATTTTCTTGTGTCAACAGAGCGTATGACGAATATTTATGCAATTAATATTACTTATTCGCAACTTTAAAACAAAGAAATACAAGCAAATAACAAAATTGTTATGAAATTTAAAGTTCAAATGCGATTTTCTCGAAAAAAAAGATGAACGTGTTTCTGATTTTTTTTTGTGGATGGACAAACATCTAAACTTTTAAAAAAATAAATAAAAAAGAAAAAAAAAAGTGGCCGGATTTTTGATAAATTAACTTTTTTAAAAAATGGAAAATTTCAGAACGGGTTCTGAAAATTTTCCAAAAAAAAAAAAATTAGTCGATAGCCCATGCAAAACTATATAAGAACGTAAATTTTTGACATTGTGGTGCATTCCGTTTTAATGTGATAAATATTTAATCAAGGCAACTCGCCACAATTTTTACCATTTTTCCAATATTTTACCACGCCTCCTAAGCCCAGTTTTCGAAAATTTGAAAAACCAAAAACGCAATTTTCTTAGTTACATATAGGGCTATCCAAACAACCTATTCAGAAATTTACGGGACACATGTTTTTCTGTAGCGGGACATTTGGTGTGGAATGCCTCATATAAGGTGTGTATAAAATGTTTTTAAAAAAATAAAAATGATCTAAAAAATTTAATAATTGCTTTAATACAAAAAAAATATTATCATAAAAAAATCTTAAAAATAGCTAAAAAATGCTAAAAAATAAAATTTATACAAAATATGACCTAAAAATATGCATTTATAGCGAAATAATATGTAAAAATATGCATTTTAAGCAAAATATGCAAAAATATGCACTAACAAATCGATGCCATTTTAAAGTAAATTCTGTGATTCGCAAGGGGAAAAACATGCATTTGCATGAAAGTCCTCTCCTTGTTGATAATCAAGGAGAGAACTTTTTTGAAAATTCATGTTTTTCCTGTTAGTCTTAGAACTGCATAAACAATATATCTTTTCGAATCAAAGAATTTGCTTGAAAATGGCATATTTTTGCATATTTAACAGAAAATGCATATTTTTTGCGTATTTTGTTTTAAATGCATATTTTGAGGTGATATGTTGAATACAACTTTAGTTCTAGCTTCACTCAAAATATTTTGTAGGCAAAAACAAATGAAAAACACACTTAAAACAAGTGTATAAACAATTGAAAACCATCCCAGTAATTATTCATTTATTTTAACAAACATCAACATTTATTTTTTACTGTTGACAAAATTTTTTAAAATAAATAATATTAAACATTAAAAAATTACGTTTTTCTCATTCTTTTTTACTAACAAATTCGAAAAATAACCTACGAAAACATTAAAAATTAATGATAGTTCTGTTATTTTTACCAACAAATTCCAAAAAAATAACTTACCAAAACATTAAAAATTAATGATTACGAAAGGTTATTTTTTAAAATTTTCTATTGAAATATTTTTTAAAAATTTTTAATAAAATTTTGGGGAATCGATCCCGCAATCAACTACATTCTGGCCAGACACTCTACCCATCGTGCCAAAGTCACTTGATACAAACATGTTTTTATATTTCTATAAATAATTTTTTGATTTTTTTTTTCTACAAAAAAATAACCTACTTGTGTAGGTAAAAACTAATGATATCTCATTAAAGAATACCAACAATTAAAAAAAAAATGACATACACAAATCATTAAAAATTTAAAGCATAATCAGTAGTTTTTACTTACATAACAAAAATAAATAACTTTAAAGATTAAATGATAATGAAAGTCTTTATTTTTTAGTGTGTTATTTTTGAAACAAAGCACAGAAGTAGTCATTAAAAAAAACTGAACATCAAACAAATGTTTTTTTCTTTTAAAAACGACTAAACGGAAAACTTTTTAAATAAACTACAAACAGTTAATGACATAATTTTTTGAGTGTATATAGAAAAAGTTTTGTGAACTTGGTTTGAAACAGCTTTAATTTGCTGCCCAACTGCAGATCAATTTCAACTTTGAAACCGAAAAATAAGCTAACAAAGTAAAATAAATACCAATCATATTTTTTAGTGCATATTTTTATAGTTTTTAGGCACTTAAAACATATTTTTTTAGTGCATAAAGATCCTGTCCCTGCTGAAAAGTAATCGCTTCTAACAATAAGACATTCTAGTGGTTGTCCGACTGTTGCAATGTCGTCAACGGCTTAAATATTATTCAGATATGACTGACAATAAGACTTAAAATATTATCTTATTGTTTACCTGGGAAAATTGGGTATTTCATATGAGCGATAGCTGTTCAGAAGTTATGAACAAAAATGTAGGAAAACCTCGAATTTTAATTTTACACGATTTTTTTCGAGTGTTTCAAAAAGTATTTAAACAAGTTCAAAATTTTTTTTGCCGAACTTTTTTTCACAAAAAAAGAATAAATTCCGCGGAAATATTTCAAAAAAATCTTCGAAATTAATTACTTTTACACTAAAAAAATTATGTCATTAACTGTTTGTAGTTTATTTAAAAAGTTTTACGTTTAGTCGTTTTTAAAAGAAAAACCATTTGTTTGATGTTCAGTTTTTATTAATGACTACTTCTGTCCTTTGTTTTAAAAAATAACACACTAAAAAATAAAGACTTTCATAAACATTTAATTATTAAAGTCATTTATTTTTGCTCTGTAAGTAAAAACTGCTGATTATTCTTTAAATTTTTAATGATTTGTGTAAGTATTTTTTTTAATTGTTGGCATTTTTTAAGGAAATATCATAAGTTTTTACCTACACAAGTAGGTTAGTTTTTTGTAGAAAAAGTTAAAAAAATTATTTATAGAAATATAAAAATATGTTTGTATCAAGTGACTTTGGCACGATGGGTAGAGTGTGTGGCCAGAATGTAGTTGATTGCGGAATCGATTCCCCAAAATTTTATTAAAAATTTTTAAAAAAATATTTCAATAGAAAATTGTAGTAGTAAAAAATAACCTACGAAATCATTAATTTTTAATGTTTTCGTAGGTTATTATTTTGGAATTTGGTGGTAAAAATAACAGAACTATCATTAATTTTTAATGTTTTCGTAGGTTATTTTTTTCGAATTTGTTGGTGAAAAAGAATGAAAGAAACGTTATTTTTTAATGTTTAATGTTATTTATTTTAGAAAAAATTTTTCAACAGCAAAAAATAAATGTTGATGTTTGTTAAAACAAATGAATAATTACTGGGATTGTTTTCAATTGTTTATTCACTGGTTTTAAATGTGTTTTTTATTTGTTTTTGCCTACAAAATATTTTGAGTGTACCAATTTCAACAAAATTTAACATTATTTTTTCAAATAGAATTTTTTCAATAATTTTTATGACTTTCTGAAGTGTATCAATATATTCGGCAAAGCCGATTTTATCTTTTTCACTTGTTTTTTTTTTTATTTATTTTTGGATTCTGATAAAAATCTTTCTAAAAAGGAACTGTTTGTTGTTTTTTTTTTCTTATTTCTTTGAATATTTTGTTAGGAACCTTTGTGTACACATTGTGCGGTAAATATGGTTAAATTACATTCCAAAGTACACAAACAACAAAGTTTTTTGTTGATTTGTGCAGCAGAAGAAACAAAAAAATAACAGAGAAAAATATTTAATCCATTGAGTTTTCTTGAAAGAATATTTTTGACCATATTTGGTTGAAAAAAGCAACTTCTTTTTGTTCTCTTTTTGTTGCATCATTGAAATTTTTTTATATTACATTATTTGTTTTACAGTTATATAAGATGTGTAGATTATAGTATCCATCAAGGTTTTTTTTTTAATGCCAGACTAATTTGAAACCTTAGAAACCTGAAAGTTGATATATAGGCTTCTTTTGCAAAAAAAAAAACATCTGAAAAAGGTACCTATTACACCGTCCGATAGCCAATATTAAAAATGAACCGGATGATATACGTCTGAAAGTGCAGATATAATGGAGTAAAAAAACTGCATTTACAGTTTTTTATTTCGTGATTCTGTTTCCTTTTAAAAGGACTTCAAAGTTTTAAAGGATACATTTTGTATAATATTTTTTAAATATTTGTACTTGTCCTAGGATGACACTGATGATGGCAAATGAAAGAGGAGGATCTCCCCTAATTTTTTCATTTTTGTTTTGCCATATTAGGATAAAAGGATGGAAATAAAGTCATTTGAAAACTTTCTCAAAATATATTGTTACAAAATTTTAATGATTTTGAAGGATACATTTTTGAAAGGACGTAACTTAACTCCTGTAAATGCACTTTTACTAAATTTAGTCTCTAGTTTTAAACGTATATTATTCAGTTCGTATTTAACGGCTTTTTTTAATTTTTGTCGGACGGTGTTACGAGTAATATTTTTCTATAGAAACAGCATCGGATTCTGATACATTTTTTTAGTTAAAATGCTCAAATGTTTCCTGATGAAAATTATCAGATTTTTCCTATCGAAATATTTAAAGATTCCGATACTTCTTTTCTATAGAAAATTTTAAAATTCCAGAAAATTTTTTTACAAAAATTTTGTGATTCTTAGGTAGTTTCTTAATTTTTCTTTTAGATTATTTGCTTTCACTCAAAAAATTATGTTAGTAAAATCAACTGAAAATGTCAGTTAAAATAACTACTTTGTAAGTTGTTTTGGGGTCAACTACTTTTTCAGTTAAATCAACTAACATTGTTAGTTATTTTAACTGACAAAAAACAACTGACTTATGTAGTAAAAACTACTAACATTTGTAGTCAAAACAACTAAAATGTAGTAAAAATAATATAATCAATATATAATTTCTTTTTTTTCAAAAAATTAAAAAACAAAATGAAGACGAATTTTTTTTTTTTTTTTAAGTTGTGAAAAATAAAAAAAAAACGAAAATTTATTTTTATTTTTTGGAAAAAAAATTTTAAATTTTTTCAGATATAGAAAAAATAAAATTAACTACTTTAAATAACTGTTACTACGTTACAGTATTTTTTTGTTAGTTATTCAAAAAAACGACTTAAAATAACTAACAGAAATAGTTGTTTGATATTTTTCATACAAAAACAACTGACTTTGTAGTTGAAAACAACTAACTACTGTAAAATATACAAATAACTAACATGTAGTAACTTACATAATTTTCTGAGTGTTTCTTTCCCCCCCCCCCCCCCCCCCCCCCCTCCTTCTTAGATTTTCTAATAGAACAATTTTTATAGAAAAATTTTTCTTCTTTTTCTTACATTTTCCGAATAAAAAATTTGCAGATTGTTCCAACAGAAAAATTTTAAGTTTGCAAGACTTTTTTATACCCTCCACTTAGTGATAGAGGGTATATATAAGTTTGTCATTCTGTTTGTAACTCATCGAAATATCAGTCTGGGACCCCATAAAGTATATATATTCATGATGCCCGATCGATTTTAAGACATTCTAGCGATGTCCGTCTGTCCGTCTGTCCGTCTGTCCGTCTGTCTGTGGAAAATGCTCTATCGGACAAAATATTGCACAGAGATGACTGAAACTTAACATATTTATTGGAAGTTCTCCCGAGAAGTTTGGTATTGCATTTGAGCGATATCGGTTCAGCGGTTCAAAAGTTATGAACGAAAATGTAAGCACACCTCAAAAATTTCAGTACATTCAACATAACCTAAAAATACAAAATGCTTTAATTCGGCTTCTGGTTGACATATGTGAACATAATTGAGCACCAAATGGTATTTAAACAAGTACGAACATATTTTTTGACAAAAAAAGAAAAAAATCGCGGATTTTTTTTTTTACCAAAATTTTTTTTCGCGGATTTTTTTTTTTAATTTTTTTTTTAAAGTTATTTCCTTTTAACTAAAGTTTTTTGCAATAATCTTTTTGAAATTGTGGAGGGTATCACTACATTCGACAAGGCCGAATTTAACTTTTTTACTTGTTTTGTATTCAGTTTATTTTCAAAAAAGAGGAAATATTTAACAAAAATAAAAAAAGTTTCTCAGCGCCACTTGGACATTATTAAAAAATCAAAAGATTCCGAGTAATTTTTAATTGTAGATTATTATTTTTCTTTTTCTGCATCTTATACCCCCTCCTCTTTCCATTCCTCTCCATTCCTTTCTTTTTTCTTGTTTTTTTTATTTTGTGGGAGGGTGGGGGGTGGAATTCACTAACAACCCCGTGAAAAACGCGCCTGATCGCATGACTTAATTTAAAATTTGTTGACGAATGTCTAAATGTCTTTCTTGGAAAATTTTAAAATTTGTTTTCTGAAACATTTTTAAATGAAGTTAACAAAAAAATAGTTCTAGTTCAAAGTTTACTGCAAATTTTTCACACTCACAAAGGAAGTCTACCTTGTGTCACCCTCAGATCTTTATGGAGATTGTTTTAATTTGTAGAGCAGAATTGTAGAGCAGATTCATATTTAGGGAGTGCAAATGAGGGGTAAAGAAGCAGCCATTTTTCAGTTTTTCCGTTTATCACCTATATTATGCAAAGGAATCATGTTACAAATCAAATTAAAGGTCTTTGGAAATCCTATCTTTGTGTGCAAACATGCACACCTTCACTTAAAAAATTATGTTAGTAAAATCAACTGAAAATGTCAGTTAAAATAACTACTTTGTAAGTTGTTTTGGGGTCAACTACTTTTTCAGTTAAATCAACTAACAATGTTAGTTATTTTAACTGACAAAAACAACTGACTTATGTATTAAAAACTACTTACATTTGTAGTCAAAACAACTAACATGTAGAAAAAATAAAATAATCAATTAATAATTTTTTTTTTCAAAAAATTTTTCAGAAAAAAAATTGAAGACCAAATTTTTTCCAACTTTTTTTTTTTTTTTTTAAAATGTGAAAAAAAAACGAAATTTATTTTTATTTTTCGGAGAAAAACTTTTAAAATTTTTCAGAGATAAAAAAAAAATAAAATTAACTACTTTAAATAACTGTTACTACATTACAGAGTTAAAATTTTTCAACATGAACCCCTGATTTCCTTCAATGTCTCCGAATTTGATGAAACTTTGTGTATATGTTGGGACTTATAATACTTATACTCAGACAAAATTTGAGACCATTAACTTCCGTGGTTCCAGAAATATGACGTGTAAAAAGTCAAGAAAATCTTTTAAAGGATTAAATATAAACATTTATACCTTCAAAAGTATTTCAGCTATATTACTTCCTGATAGCTTGTTTTGAAGGTAAAACCATGACCTTTCAAATAACATTTTGCAAAAATTTTTATTTTGGAAATTTTTTTTATTTCTGCAAAATTCGCGATTCGCGAAAATATATCTGAAAAAGCGACATTTTTAAAAATATGAAAAAAATATATGTTAATGGCTGTTATCTTAGCTACAAGCTGTACAAATTTTGGGTTGGTGAACGTATTAAGACCAGAGATATGAATAAAAATGTGTTGCCAAGTAGGAAATTGTTATCAAATCTGATGAATATTTAATTTTTATTTTTGAATATTTTTGAAAATACATATAATAAAACGGTGAAAAAAGTAAAGTTTATGGTACAGACGGGTACTACACATAGATACAATATAACATGAATATTTATCAATTACACTACTCTACAAAAATCAACTTTTTTTTGCATAGACTCCTAGAATACATTTGCTAAAGTATTTTGACCTCCTTAACACGAATCTGTCATCATAAAAAAATTATAAAATCCCCTTTTCGAGATTAGACCTTTTTTGCGGTCCATGCCGATAAAAACCAACGAATGACTTTATATTGCATTTTTTATATAAACAAATTCAAAATGCATATTATTTCAAATTCATTGAGTTTATCCGAAAATCTTTGCAAAAAATCAAAAATTTTAGCAAAATTTGCATATATTATTTGCATATACTTTTTTCCCTAATATTTTTATTTTGTAATTTTCATTGTTTAAAATACATTTTCTTAAGTCTTTTGCCCTCTTTAACGTGAATCCATTAAACGCGAATCCATTGTCATTTTTATATAATCGCGTTTTCGAAATTTGTCCATTTAGTTTTTGCAGCTGAAGCATACAAAAATATTAAACGAACAAATAATATGAGGTATGTCAATGTGAAACATTTATTATTACCTTTCTTTTTTGGGTTTGAGGGTTTAGTCTGTTAAAAAGGCCTATATGTTCAGAAGACAGTTTGATAAAATGTTTATGATGACAGATTCGTGCAGGGCAAATACTTTCAAAAATGTGTTCTAGAAGTCTCTGCAAAAAAAAGTTGACTTTTGTTAAGTAGTGTAATTGATAAAAAGTTATGTTACATTGTATTCATGTGTAGTACTCGTACATTATCATCAACTTTACTTTTTTCACCGTTTTATTATATGTATTTTCAAAAATATTCAAAAATAATAATTAAATATTCATGAGATTTGGAAAAAATTTCCTACTTGGCAACACATTTTCATTAATATCTCTGGACTTAATACGTTCACCAACGCGAAATTTGTAGACCTTGTAGCTAAGACTCAAACCATTAACATATATTTTTTTCAGATTTTTAAAAATGTCGCTTTTTTTGATATATTTTCGCGAATCGCGAATTGTGTAGAAATAGAAAAAAGATCACAAAATAAAAATTTTCGCGAAATGATATATTAAAAGTGATGGTTTTGCCTTTAAAAAAAGCTATCTGGGAGTGATTTAGCTCAAACACTTTTCAAGATATAAATATTTATAATTTACCCTTTAAAAGATTTTCTTGACTTTTGAAACGTCATATTTACAAAACTACGGAAGTTAAAAGTCTTAAACTTTGTTTGAGTATTAGCCGAGTAAGTCCCTACATATATACCGAATTTCACGAAATTCGGGTCGATTGACGTCAAAAATTCAATTTTTTTTTGCTATGTTGATATGGATTTACTCTACAGTACTTTTTTGTTAGTTATTAAAAAAAAACGACTTAAATAAATAACAAAAATAGTTGTTTCATATTTTTCATGCAAAAACAACTGACTTTTTGGTGGAAAACAACTAACTACTGTAAAATATACATACAACTAACATGTAGTAATTCACATAATTTTCTGAGTGTTTTCGTCATATTGAATAAAATGACAAAATTTTAGGACATTTTTGTTAATAAGTCGAAAATTGTTTACTTATTTGTCACGAGATAGGTATTTTATTTTGAGTCAATAGGCGCAAATCGTAGAAAAAATGAGTTTGGGACGGTTAAAAAAATACGAGTGGAATTAATTTTCGTTCTAAACAACATATCGAGGGCATATATTCAAAACTCTCTATCTTGCATTTTCACGAAAATTACTTTTTGATGGCAAAATATTCAGTCAAACGGCCCTCATCTATGGTGTAAAATTCAGAACAAAAATATTTTTTTTTGCATTTTTGGTTTACTCTATCTCTTACACAATTAATTTTTCTGAATGCAAAACCCTCTATCTTTTCAAATAATTAATTTATAAATATTTTTTTGAATAAATTCATCATGCATTACATGTTTTCATACTAATTTTTGCACGCTGAACATGAATTTGTCAACAAAATTCCAGAATCACGATTTTGGTTCACTGATGCTAATTTTTTTCTCAAAATTCTTGTTTGACTTTTTTGGAAAATATGGTTCAAAATTTAGAAGTCTTGTGTACATTATGAAACAAAAATTTTAATCTTAAAAATCGCGATGCTGACCAGCATTTGTGGAACAAAATCGCGTATTTAATTTTTTACTATTTTTTACATAACATACTCAACAGTTTGTCATCTTTTAAGATGAAATCGGTAAAAAAATATTTTTTTTTCTCAAAAATCAGCACCTGTGGACCAAAACCACGATTTCGGAACACTTTATAAGCCGTTATCATTAATAAATAACGTTAAAAATTTACCGATGTCGTAAATGAAATCATAATAATTCATTTTTATTAAAATGCAAAACCCTCTATCTGATCATTTTCATTCATGTACTTAATATTTTTGAGAAACAAAACCCTCTATCTTTCATAATATCCCCAATAGTGCAAAATTTTAAAAACGAATTATATGTGAGATTCAGTAGTTGACTTATAAAAATTGTGCAAATTTTTCAGAAATATTTAGATATTCTGTTTTTATGAACGTTTTCTAAGTTCAAAGATTAAACTTTGTGAAAAAAAAAAATATTTTTTTGAATTAAACAGCATAACTAAAAAATTAACTCTTTGAAAAAAACTATAAACATTTTTTTATAAAAATAACAATCACTTTTTATAAGTTTTAGGAAAAGAATATGCTAAAAATCTTTTTTATGTCATTTTTACATAAATAAAATATACCCCTTGCGAAATAATGTAAGAGACAAAAAAGTTGAAAGAAAGTATGAAGTGAGGTTGAGATTGCTAGAAATAGAATTGTAGTGTTGGAAACTGTCAAAATTTATTCTGTAGAAACTATAAATATTCACATATATAAAAAACAGTTTTCATTAACAAGACAAACAGACATTTAAAATCCTACTGATGATGACACTAACTGGGGTGTTTGAAACCGGTATGGGAAATACCAGAAATGTCTATAATTTTTAGAAATTCAATTTTCCTTCTGCATTTTTTCAACTTGAACCCTTATAAAAAATATATAAGTTTTAGAACAAATAAAAGATGCTCAAAATCTTTTATAATTCGTTTGTACATAAATAAAATACATTTTATTTTACTGTTAAAATAAGCCCATTTTTTAGCTGTCATCAGCAGATTTTTCTGCTGGGTGTATTTTCATCAGATTTTTCTGCTAATAGAACAGAAGTTTGAAATCAGCTAACTTTTTGGTAAATTTAACAAATTTTTTAGTGTATATACCATATTTTTATAATGGGAAAGACAAGAAACCTGCTAAGATCATTTGCTTTTTTCGTACAATCTGTTATTATTTTGTTGTAGTTTTTACAAGTAGAAAATTATTGATATAAAGTAAGATTTAAATTTTTAAATATTTATAAAATTTGTTTTTGAAATTAAAAAGAAAAATTGCTAAATAACGGTTTACAAAAAAAAATATTTAAAATATGTCTTCTGTAGCACGAAATAATCTATTATTGTAATGAAAGTAGAAAAAACCATTTAAAATGACATTTAATTATCATAAATAAATAATAAAACATTTTACAAATTTGTATCAAAACTATTAATAGCGTCATATAATGTGAAAGTCGTATCATAAATTTATCAAAAAAATAGAAGAAAAAAACTAAAAAAACAGTAACTTATTTCCTAATAAATCTTTAATCTTGTAATAAATTATTTATATAAAAATATAAGTTACAGGTATAAAAAAAACCAATTAATTCAAATTAAAAAAACAAAACATTGATCAAAAAACACTACTGACATATAAACACACATATTATTCATGGCACCAGTATTAACAAAATCCAAAAACAACAAATTAAAATAAATGATGAAGCTCTCATATGCTAATTAGTTTGGTTGTAAAATAGAGTTTACAACAAATTAAAACATTTTTATAATAATATTATATTTTTTTTGTGTTTAACTGGATTTTAGTTTCTAGTCACTCTCTACACCATTTACAGATGTAATTCGAAAAAGATCAATTGTAATTCGAAGATTCTATTTGTAATTCGAAGATTCCATTTGTAATTCGAAGATTCCATTTGTAATTCGAAGATTCCATTTGTAATTCGAATACTCCAATTGTAATTCGAAGATTCCATTTGTAATTCGAAGATTCCAATTGTAATTCGTAAAAGATCAATTGTAATTCGTAAAAGATCAATTGAAATTCGTAAAAGATCAATTGTAATTCGTAAAAGATCAATTGTAATTCGAAAAAGATCAATTGTAATTCGTAAAAGATCAATTGTAATTCGAAAAAGATCAATTGTAATTCATAAAAGATCAATTGTAATTCGTAAAAGATCAATTGTAATTCGAAGATTCCATTTGTAATTCGTAAAAGATCAATTGTAATTCGTAAAAGATCAATTGTAATTCGAAAAAGATCAATTGTAATTCGAAAAAGGTCAATTGTAATTCGTAAAAGATCAATTGTAATTCGTAAAAGATCAATTGTAATTCGTAAAAGATCAATTGTAATTCGAAAAAGATCAATTGTAATTCGTAAAAGATCAATTGTAATTCGAAAAAGATCAATTGTAATTCGTAAAAGATCAATTGTAATTCGAAAAAGATCAATTGTAATTCGTAAAAGATCAATTGTAATTCGTAAAAGATCAATTGTAATTCGAAGATTCCAATTGTAATTCGTAAATTATCAATGTAAATTCAGTTGATGTTTTTCGAATTACAATTGGAATCTTCGAATTACAATTGATCTTTTACGAATTACAATTGATCTTTTACGAATTACAATTGATCTTTTTCGAATTACAATTGATCTTTTACGAATTACAATTGATCTTTTTCGAATTACAATTGATCTTTTACGAATTACAATTGATCTTTTTCGAATTACAATTGATCTTTTACGAATTACAATTGATCTTTTACGAATTACAATTGATCTTTTACGAATTACAATTGATCTTTTTCGAATTACAATTGATCTTTTTCGAATTACAATTGATCTTTTACGAAGTACAATTGATCTTTTACGAATTAAAAATGGAATCTTCGAATTACAATTGATCTTTTACGAATTACAATTGATCTTTTACGAATTACAATTGATCTTTTTCGAATTACAATTGATCTTTTACGAATTACAATTGATCTTTTTCGAATTACAATTGATCTTTTTCGAATTACAATTGATCTTTTACGAATTACAATTGATCTTTTACGAATAACAATTGATCTTTTACGAATTACAACTGGAATATTCGAATTACAATTGGAATCTTCGAATTACAATTGGAGTATTCGAATTACAAATGGAATCTTCGAATTACAAATGGAATCTTCGAATTACAAATAGAATCTTCGAATTACAAATAGAATCTTCGAATTACAATTGATCTTTTTCGAATTACATCTGTAAATGGTGTAGTAGTACGATATACAACCTTTTTTGTTATTATTCGTTATTTTCGTTATTTTTTTTTGCCATAATGAAGGTCTTTTATGCTAAAAACTAAAAAAAAAAAAAAACAAATAAACAAAAATTTACATTTCGTTTCGTTTTTAACGCTAACTTAATACGAATTTAAACGTATTCGCATAAACTTACAATGCAGGGAATTAAAAGTAAGAATGCTTTGAAGTTTTGTTTTTAGAAATTTAACATTTTTAATTTCTGATTTATTTTTTAAATTTCCCTGAGATTCTGTTTTTAATTTTTAAATTTAAAGATTATTTATTAAATTCTATTAAGAAAGATTACTCCAGTTCGAGGTCACGTTTCTTTACTAATTATTACGATGATATTGTCAAAGAAACACTTTTCAACAAACTATTTATAAAGTTTGTTTGTTTTAAATTGATTGGTGGGTCATTTTGCATGACTTACTCGACACGTGTTTTGGAATTCGTCAAATTCCATTGTCAAGAGTATTTAGCAAATTGACAATCGTTTATTGGCCTGAGATTTTTAAAATTGTTTATATTTATTTTTCTCCCTACTTTTTCGGAATATCTATTTACCAAATCCGGACATTTCAATCCGTGAAGCTCTTCGATTAAAATGTTGGATTTTTGAAAAATTTCCGCCAAAAATTTGGATTTTTAAAAAATAAAAAAATATCTTGCGATTTGTTATTTTTATTGATTTTGAAATGCAATATATGAATATCAAAAAGTTTTTAAAATTCTTAGCAAATTTCAAATTGCGATATCTTGAAAAACGTTCGATCGGTTTAAAATTTGTTTGTAATATTCGTTTTTAGAGCATCAAAATTTATAGTTATGATGTGTCGCAAGACATATTTTTTTTGTAAAAATTTTCAAAAATCCAAAATTTTAATCGCCGGGCGCCACGGGTTCAATCCGATTAGACTTAAATTTCAGGTGTGTTCAGAGAAAATGTTTGGACTAAAAAAATATTGGTGATACATTTTGTTGCTCTAAGGGCACTATTAGGGCAGTTAGAGCGGTTGGATCAAATTTTTAAAAATGTCGTTTTGTGTGGGAGCCCCCTTAGAAATTGGAGATAAGGTATTAGTTTGTTCCAAAGAAATGGTAAGACGTAAAAATAAATGGGGGTCGGTCTTATAAATGACACCTCAAAGACGCACCATTGGAGCAGTAGGAATGATTTTAGGATTGGAAAATTACAATAAATTTTTTTCAAAAAATTAAAAAAAATAGTAATAATCGTTATCCCACGATCCTTCTGGCCAAACAATTTGTAGAATCGATAGAAGTTTTACAAAAAAAAATTCGAAGAGTACAAACGTTTTCAAAAATAAGATTTAAATTTTAAAACTTAAAAATCGCATACTAGAGCGCTTTTAAGAATTTTTTGGTTTTTTTTAAGTAAGTAAAAAAACAAAAATTTTGAAATAAAAAATTTGAAATTTGGACCATTATTGAAGAAGTTATGAGTAAAAGAAGTTTGAGCAAAGGAACAAACTACCAATTTTTAAAAATTCGATATCTTTTGAACGGGTCATCAAAAAAATCTGAAAATTTACCACGAAGGAGTTTTCGAAGGGTACTAAAAACTGTAAACAAATTGGGAAAATAAAAAAAAAAAAAAATTTCAAAGTGTCCGATTTGACATGGAATGCCCCATATACATATATATATGTTTCCGTCGATCCTATAAGGAGCATAGGGCCTTATAAATAAATATTCGTTTTTCGCTACCACCTTTTTGACGAGAATTCCTAGTAATTTTACAAGCTTTTTACCAATAATTTTGTAATTTTACAACTTTTTTACTTATAAAATTGAAAATTTACAACTTTTGACGCGATAAAATTTACATTTTCGTGAATTTACTAGATGTATTGCTACCTCCTATTTTATGAAAGTTCCTAGTAAAAATAACGATCTTTTTTTGTAATTTTACAGTTTTTTACTAATAAAATTGTAAATTTACAACTTTTTTGGCACAATAGAACTTGAAGGAATTCTCGTGAATTTAATAGATTTTTTTGTAAAATTTTCTTGGAAATTTGTAAAATTTAAAAGAAAATTGTAAATTTACAAAAAAAAAATAAAATTCAATTGAAATTTGTTCGTTAAAAAACAATGAAATCGGCCAGAAATTGGTAAAATGGTATGACGAGACTTTTTGTAGTAATTTAAAAAGGTTTTTTTTGGTGTTTAACCTACACCACTCTGTGGTACAGGCTATAACGAGTTTATGCTGATGTTTGTAACTATCCGAAATATTGGCCCTAGACTACACCTTTTCCAATTGTATTTCAGAAATTATCAATTGTATTTCAGAAGCTATCAATTGTATTTCAGAATTTATCAATTGTATTTCAGAATTTATCAATTTTATTTTAGAAATTATCAATTGTATTTCAGAATTTATCAATTGTATTTCAAAAATAATCAATTGTATTTCAGAAATTATCAATTGTATTTCGGAAATTATAATTTTTTTCAGAAACTAACCTTCGTAAAACAATTGAAAATTTCTGAAATACAAATGATAAATTCTGAAATACAATTGGAAACTTTTGAAATACAATTGATAATTTCTGAAATACAATTCATAAATTCTGAAGTACAATTGATAATTTCTGAAATACTATTGATAAATTCTGAAATACAATTAAAAAACTTCTGAAATAAAATTGATAATTTCTGAAATACAATTAATAATTTCTGAAATACAACTGATAATTTCTGAAATACAATTAGAAATGGTGTAGAGATTTGCTCGAGAGTGAATTCTGACTCACGCACGCTCACACTCACGATCTAAAAATATTTCTCACTCACAAAATTTCTTTTTTTCTGCTCACGTTCACGCACACTCACTTTAGTAACTAAAATATTTCTAATGTTCACGAAATAATCAAGCTAACGAAGACTCACGAAATTGAAATAAACAAATATTTATTTTACTTTTTTCGATATCTTGCACAAAAAGAATTTAAATTTCTAAAAACAATCATAAACATTTATTTAAATCACAATTTAGAATTAATTGTCCTCTAAACTCAATATGATGATGATTTTCTAACTTGTTTTCTATTTCAGACAGCACAAAACAATAACGAAAACTCACGACAAAAAAACTACTCACGCACGAAACTATTTTTTCTAATCACGCGCACTCACAATCAAATGAGTAAAAATAAATTTGACTTACTATCACGCCTGAATCACGTGAATCAAAAAAAAATCGTGTTACGCGCCCAATTTTTAAGTATACCGATCGACTCAGAATCACTTTTTGAGACGATTTAGCAATGTCCGTCCGTCCGTCTGTATGTCTGTATCAAATGCGTATTATAACATATTTTCTAATTTTGCACGCAAACGTATTTTATATTCACAAATTACCATTCCAAATTTAAAAGACTAGTTCTTCTTGTAGCCCCCATACAAACCATCTCCGGATATTCACATAAATCTCTCAAATATCATGAAAATAGAAAATATTTAATTTTAATTTATTTTAAACGCATACTTTAAAACCCTAATCAAATCTTGTTATCATCGCACCATTTTTAGACTTATTCCCTATAAGAAAATATCGCCCGATATTCAGTTAAATCGGTTTATTTGCAAACAATTCAAGTCTATTTCACTCAAATTTGGTTTGTGAGTGTTTGTTACACTAATTAAAGATTTGGCAAAAGATAGATTCAATCAGTAAATGTTTGAACTTGGGACCTATTTTCCAGAAAACTCTGGTGTAGGGTATTATATGGTCGGTCTTGACCGACTACAATTTTCTTACTTGGTTTTTATTTAAATTTTTTAAAAATTGTATTCAAAAAGCAATAAATTCCTTTACATTCCTGGTTAAAAAAATGTAAACATTCAAGTATAGTTTTGTAAATTTTGTGGTTTTAGATTAGTTTTGTAAGTTTATATACGTACTATAACAAATTTATATACTTATGTGTTGGTTATAAGCAGGGACAGGACCTTTATGCGCTAAAAAAATATTTTTTTTGAATCAGCTTTAAATATGAACCAGCAATCGAAAATTCTAAGATTAAGGAGGAAAATATAGACTTAAAAAAATTACTCAAAACAAAAATAATTCTTAAATAATTAATAATTCTTATTTTTTTTTCTTTCCAAAAATTTTATACAAAATATTTGTTTTTTTTAAAAGAACTTGTTGTTTTTCTTAGATTCCAATAATTTTATTGAACATTTTTTTTATTTTTTATTATCGAATCTGAGAATATCAATTTTTTTAAGCAAAACATTAAGAAATATGCAAAAACAATATGCAGTTTAACCCAAATATGCAAAAGCATGTGCTAGCAGTGAAATATGGATCAAAAATTTGATACGTTTTTAAACTCACTTTGTTACTTTATAAAAATATAAAGTTTTACTTTTCGTTAGGACAACTAAGCCAAATTCCATGAAATTCCTCGCCCTGTTTATAAGGTACGCATCTAGAGTATTGTTGCTGTTGCCGGTTGTCGGTTAACAAAATAAAAAATACTTGTAAACTTTGAAAGTTTTTTTTTTTTTTGCATAAAATGTGTGTCAGCAAGGTAAAGGGCAACTAATACATTTATATAATAATAAATATTTAAAATAAATAAACTTGTAAAAAACATGGGTTAGATTTTTGCACAATTTTGTTGTTGCTGTTGTTGTTTACAACAAAATTATATGTATGAGTAATATACACTGGGGGGAAAAAAAGTTGTTGACAATTACAAGTGATGTTGTTTGAATTTGTAATAAAAATTAAGAGGGCACCCGGCTTACTAGACCTTTATTTAAAACTTTGTTCTAAATTTATTGCTTTTAGACATTTTAATACCCTACGCCACTCTCTGGTACAGGGTTTATTGAGCTTGCGCTGATGTTTGTAACTATTCGAAATATTGGTCCTAGACCCACCTTCAAGTATACCGATCGAATCAGAATTACTTTTTGAGTTGATTTAACAATGACCGTCCGTCTGTCTGTTTATATGTCTGTCCATGTTAATTGTGTAAACACAGTACAGGTCGCAATATTTCTATCGATTGACCTGAAATTTAACTTAAGCATGTTTTGGCCCCCCAAGAACGAAGCCTATTGAAAATGGAAAACATCGGTCCATGTTAGACCTAGGTCCCAATTAAATTTGGCTCAAATGACTCTAATAACCTTATTATAATAGATACCCTTTCGTAATTTGTCAGATAAATGTATTTTGTATTCAGAAATCACAATCTCATATTTTAAAGGCATTGGACCAGTTCTTCTTGTAGCCCCCATACAAACCACCTTCCCGATGTTCACATAAATCTATCAAAACTCATGGAAAAAAAATATTTGATTAAAATTTGTAGTTGTCTGATTATAAATGGACCATTTTTGGATTTAGTCTCCATATAAAAGTTTCGCCCGATATTCAGTTAAATCAGTCTACTGACAACAAAAATTGGACAATTCCACTAAAATTTTGATAGTAAGTGTTTTATACACTAACTAGCTTACCATCCCGGTACTTCGTTACCGGTTGTATTGAATACCGAATAATAGAAGGATCAGGATTACTCTATCGATTTCCAAAAATTCCCCCAGGTAGTCTTTGTTTTATTTACTTGTGGACGTTTACGTCTTTCATAAAATAATATTTCAATGAATAATTTAAACAATACAATTTGAAAAACTTCGCTGGTACGTTATCATGTGCGTTCCGGTGGAAAAAAGATATTGACAATTTTCGAGCCCTTATATCGGGTTTTTGGATTTTAAGTGAATAAATATTTCAGTTAAAAAAAGGGAAATAAAAATAAGTTTGAGTGGAAAAACATATAGGGAGAAAAAATATGAGTAAAGAGTAAAGAGTATCATTTCATATTGAGTAAAGAGTATCATTTCATATTGTTCCCTGCTCTATTCCATTTCGATCCCCGTTCTACTCCATTTCATTTTCAATTCCATCTCCTTTTGTTCCATTCAAGTTTCATTCCTCTCCGTATAATATGCGTTAAAGAAATAAAAATTTATATTGTCCTTATTTTATAGATATGAAAAGTACCATTTTACACAACTTTTACCAGGTACCCATTTTTATCCTAAAATTTTAAATTTTAAAATATGGCTGTTATTTCTGGGGCTTTTAGTTTAATAGTTATATAAGTAAAAATAACCATTTGCCACCTCTTCCCTTAAAATTAAATTTTCTAATTTTTTTTTTTTTGTGCTAGGTGATCCTATATTTAAAATATCACGTTTCTGAACCATTATTTCAAGAAATATAAGAATAACCAAATTCACACTTCTTTATCCCCTTTACGATCAGTCGCGACCCTTAGAAACAGAATTTCCTAAAAGAAAGTTATCCAGCATTCAACATTTCAGTGCCTAGGATCATTACTTCATGAAATATAAAAAGTATCAAAAAACACTTTTTTATACCTCTAGAAACGGATTTTTTTAAAAAATACTTTAGCAGAATGTTTTTTCACCGAAGTACCCTACATTCCAAAAGTCAAGCTTCTAAGGTCATTATTATAGGAACAAAAAAAGTACCAAAAGTACTCTTTTTTACCCCCATTAGAAACGGAATTTCCAAAAAGTATCTCTTCCAGAATGTTTTTTTCTTCATCGAAAAATCCTACATTCCTTATTTCAATTTTCTAGGATCATTGTTTCAGCACCATCGGTACTTTTAATAAAAGGTACTTTATATTAAAGGTACTTTTTATCAAAAGTACTTTTTATAAAAGGTACTTTTTATAAAGGGTACTTTTTATAAAAGGTACTTTTTATAAAAGGTACTTTTTATAAAAGGTACTTTTTATAAAAGGTACTTTTTATAAAAGGTACTTTTTATAAAAGATACTTTTATAAAAGGTACTTTTTATAACAGGAACTTTTTAAAAAAGGTGCTTTTTATAAAAGGTACTTTTTAAAAAAGGTACTTTTTATAAAAGGTACTTTTTATAAAAGGTACCTATTTTATTTAATAAAAGGTTTAGTAAAAGGTAAAAGGTATTTAATAAAATTTCAAGTTTGAATGACCATTATTTTAGTAAATAAAAAAAGTACCAAAAGTACACTTTTTTACCCATTTTACCCCCGTAGAATCTACATTGGAAAAAACCCAACCGTAGTGAATCTTTCTTCCGGGAAGTGAAACGAAATTGCAAATTTCAAGTTTTTAGTACCATTATTTCAGGAGATATAAAAAGTACCAAAAGTACAATTTTTTACCCCTTAGAATCAACACTGGCAAAAATCCAGCCTTAGTGGATCTAAATTCCATAATGTAAACATATAGTCCAAATTTCAAATCTCTATGACCATTATTTCAGGAGATATATAAAGTACCAAAAGTACAGTATTTTACACTTTTTACCCCCTTAGAATCAACATTGGCAAAAATCCAGCCTTAGTGGATCTATATTCCGGGAGATGAACCTTCAGTCCAAATTTCAAGTCGCTAGCTTCAGCGGTTTGGGCTGGGCGATGATGAATTAGTCAATAAGTCAGTCAGTCAGTCACATTACTCTTTTATATATATAGATTAAAGATCTAATAAAAAAATAATTGTGAGGTTGCCCTCACAAGGGGTTTTGAGGATGTGTTTCACAGATTTTGGTTAAATTTATTGCGCTGCTCTTATAAAATTTTGGAATCCAGTTTGATTTCGCTTTGAAATTTTTTATAAAAGTGACAAGTAGATTTGGTTTTATTTGAAATAAATTTTGTCAAAATTTGTTAGAAAATGTTCATTATTTTTCCTCAAAGGTTGCCCTCATAAGGGGTTTTGAGGATGTGTTTCACAGATTTTGGTTAAATTTATTGCGATACTCTTATAAAGTTTTGGAATCCTGTTTGATTTCACTTTGAAATTTTTTATAAAAGTACCAAGTAGATTTGGTTTTATTTGAAATAAATTTTGTCGAAATTTGTTAGAAAATGTTCATGAACATTTTTTTTAATTTTTCCTCAAAACCCCTTGTGAGGGCAACCTCACACCCCAGACGTTTTTCAGCAGATTTTTTTCCGCCAAAATTTTTTTTCACAATTTTTTCTTTTTTTCTTTTATAAAGTTTTCATTATTAATTTGTTAAAACAAATTCGATCAAAATTTTTCTACAATATGTATTTAATTGAAAAATCTATCAAAAACCCTATAAAAAAGTTTAACCATCACTGTAAAATGTTTTCTAAAGATTTTAAAATGTAAATCCAGCAATTTTGTTATTATTGTTGTAACTATTGTTGTAGATGATAGTGTGTATTATACTTTGTATTTGAAAGTTTTGTTATTTTTTGTGTAAACTTTAAAATAACCACAAAAAAATTAGGTTTTTATTTTGTTTTTTAACAATTTTTTTGCTTTTACAAGCATTTTTCAAACTATATTTTGATTCGAGGTTTTTACACCAAAAAAAAATTTTTGTTTTTTTTGCAAAAAGTTTCTATTTTGTATGAGTGTGTGTCTTTCTATTCATCTACCAAACTTACTATGTGTTACCACGTCTGTGTTTCTGTCTGTCCGTCCGTCTGTCTCTATGTCTGTCTGCAGTTTTTTTTTTTTAAGTTTGTATCTTGGAGTGTTTTGTTGTTAGCATTTGTAATTTATTATGACCTTGAAATTGAAAAAAATATAAGACAAAACAGCATTAAATTTATATTTTTGTTTGTTGCTAATTTTTGTAGGTCTTTTGTATGTGATTATTATGAGTCAAAACCAAAAAAAAAAACTAAGACAAAAAATAATAATAATCAAGTTTACTCTATTATAAATACATTTGGTTTTGAAAATAATTTCTATTATTGCAATTTATATATTTTTTTTTTGTTACCTAGACTTTTTTTTTTCTAGTAATAAACTTTCTTGCAAAACTTTAAAACTTGACTTTATTATTTTGTTTATAAATTTTAAATAAAGGTCAAGTTTTTTTTTATATTTTATTATTTAAAAGTTTGAAAAAGAAAACAATGCAGTTTTCTATATGGGTGTTGTGTTTTGTTGTTGGAAAATAAAATATTTTAATTCTATTACTTTTTGTTTAAATATCTTTACTTCTTTAAGTTTGAAATTGTTTTGAAATTCCAAACACCATTTTCGATATAAAAATAAAAATAAGCTACGGACAAGAACAGATTTTTTTTAGAAATTCTGAGATATTTTTTTCAGGTTATACTAAAAAAATTTTTATTCTTAGATATTTTTCTTATAAAAAAATTCTCAGATTTAGAGACATTTTTTCTATAGCAAAAGTCTCAGATTTAGAGACATTTTTCTTCTAAGGAATTTTTTCTATACAAAAAGTTTAAGATTCTAAGACATTTTTCCTATAGAAAAAGACTCAGATTTTGAAAAATTTTTTCTTTAACAAAAGTCTCAGATTCTGAGACTACTTCTATTTACCCTATAGAAAAAGTATAAAATTCTGAGACATTTTTCTTATAGAAAAATTCTCAGATTCAGAGATATTTTTCTATATAAAAAGTCTCAGATTCTGAGACATTTTTTCTACAAAAAAACTCTCAGATTTTGAGACATTTTTCCTATAGAAAAAAAGGTTCAGATTCTGAGACATTTTTCCTATAGAAAAAGTCTCAGAATCTTAGACATTTTTCCCATAGGAAAAGTCTCAGATTTTGAGACATTTTCCCTATAGAAAAAGTCTCAGATTCTGAGACTTCATCTATTTTCCCTAAAGAAAAAGTCTCAGATTCTTAGACTTCATCTATTTTTCCTATAGAAAAAGTATCAGATTCTGAGACGTATTTCCTTTAGGAAAGCTCAGATTCTAAGACATTTTGCTATAGGAAAAGTCAAAGATTCTGACACGGGAAGTCTCCCTAGTGTCACCCGCGGATCTTTATGGAATTGGTTTTATTTTGTAGATCAGAAAATATAAAGGGACACGTATTTTTTTTAGCGGACCAAATTCATATTTAGGGGGTAAAAAGGACGGGGGAAGACAAGGCCATTTTTCAGTTTTTTTCGTTTATCTCCTATATTATGCAAAGAATCCTAGTCATGTTACATACCAAAGAAAGGTCTTTGGAAAACCTATCTACGTGTGCTAAGAACGTGTCCAATCATGCACAACTTTTCGTCATATTGAGTAAAATACCAAAATTTTAGTACATTTTTGTTAATAAGACGAAAAATTTTAACTTCTTTGGTTAATATTTTATAAATTTTTATAACAACTTCCGTTGTTAGCACCACGAGATAGGAATTTTTAAAACCTTTAATCTGATACCACACATGCATATATTAATTTTGTTTAAATAGGCGTAAATCGTAAAAAACTGAAAAAGGTCAATTTCCCCCCCCCCCCCCCCCCATACAAATCGACCCCACCTAAAAATGAGTTTGGGACGCTAAAAAAAATACGTGTCGAATTAATTTTCGTTCTTAACAACATATCCAAATTTCATGAAGATCGGAGGGTGACACCAGGGAGACTTCCATTGTGAGACATTTTTCCTATAGAAAAAGTATCAGATTCTTATAAACATTTTCCCTTTAGAAAAAGTCTCAGATTCTGTGACATTTTTTCTAAAGGAAAAAATCTCAGATTCTGAGACATTATTCCTATAGAAACAGTCTCAGATTCTGAAACATTTTTCCTGATTCTGAAATATTTTTCTCCGATTCTAAGGCATTTTTCTATAGAAAAGGTCTCAGATTCTCTTAAATTTTTCCTATAGGAAAAGTCTTAATCATTTCTTTACCCTCCAACCACAGTATGGGGGTTTACTTATTATTGATTCATGATCGATTCCAACACATTGTATGAATGTCCGTCTGTCCGTCAGTCCGTCCATCCATCCGTTTGTCCATCTGTCTGTAGATAGCACAATGCAGTCCAAAATAAAACAGCTAAACTCAAATGGCGCAAATATGCCTCTTTAACATAGGCAGGTTAAGTTCGTGAATGGGCAAAATTAGGCCAGGGGGAAAAAGTTCCCCCTTGAAAACTGAACCAACCTCTGAAAAAATACATTTTTTTACATGTTTTTTTTGTATTTTTGTTAAATAAATGAAACAATTGGTATATTTATCACGTTGGGAATGTACTCTCAACGTCCCCGACTGACCCCATCACCCCCCCCCCCCAAAAAAAACGCCGCTGACAAAAATATTGTTTTATACCATCCACTCTAGTGATAAGGGGTATATATAAGTTTGTCATTTCGTTTGTAACACCTCTAGATATTGGTCTAAGACCCCATAAAGTATATATATTCATGATCCTCGTTCGATTCTAAGACGATCTAGCGATGTCCGTCCGTCTGTCCGTCTGTCTGTTGAAAACACGCTAACTTTTGAAAGACTTTACAGAAGCTCCATTTACCTGGTCAGGTTGGTATTGCAATCCAGCGAAATCGGTCCAGTGGTTCAAAAGTTATGAGCAAAAGACTGGATTTCGGCAAGGGTTTTTCGTGAATTTATGAGATAAAAAGCACTATAAATTTCGAAAAGCAATTCTGAGGATGCTGAAGCTTGGCATATATATTTTTCGTTCCTCTAGTCTAGTTCGAATTGAATTTCACCCAAATCGGTATAGTGGTTCAAAAGTTATTAGCAAAACCGTGAATTTCAGATTAGCTTCACCTTAAATTCACGTGTTGAAAACCCGTTGAACCTGTTTTAAAAACATTGGTAAGTCACAAAAATATTTTACAACGTATTTTTGTCACTCAAAAATATTTTTATACCAAAACAAAAAAAATACACTCGAAAAAAATTTTACACTCAAAAAAAAAAAAAAAAATTAGTAAATTATTTTTTTTTTTTCAAAAATTACTAAAAAAAATTTTTTTACACAAAATAAAAAATTTCTAATTAAAACTGTTATATTTTTCACGTTAGAAAATTGACTATCACTTAAAATGGGCTTTGTGGAGGGTATTCATAGATTCGGCCAAGTCGAATTTAACTTTTCTACTTGTTTTAATTTGGTCGGGGGGGGGGGGGGGGGGGGGTGCATATATTTTTCACAACAAAAGTTCAGATTTAGTCACATAATTTCTTTAAAACAATTTCATTTGATTTCATTATAAAAAATTTTAGATTTTTCATTTAAAATTATTCAGATTTTTTTTATATAAAATTTCCGGATTTAAATTTTTTTTTCGGTTGAAATTTTTTATAGAAAAATTAGTTTTTTTTTCTACTTTTTCTTTCTCCTTTCTTTATTTTTTCCATCTTTTCTTTCTTTTTCTTGTCCTTTCTTTTTTTTAATTTGGTCTGGGGGGAAATTCCTCCTTTTCCAGTTCGATCCTCGTATCTCATTTAATATTTTCTCAATCTAGACGCTTTCAAGCTTAAATTAAAGCTTGGAAAATTTCCAGTATAACACCTATTCACATAATAGTCGATTGGTAATATTGGTTTTATTGTCGACTTTGTCGTTAAAGAATTACATCTACTTTAGAACTGTACACTTTCTTTTATATTATTTACGTATTTTATTGATCAGTGATCGATTCTAAGACATTCCAGTGATGTCTGTCTGTTGAAATGGCGATCACTGCTAAAATATTAAGCAGATATGACTGAAACTTAACATATTTACTTAATGTTGTCCCAAGAGGTTTTGTATTGCATTTAAGTAAATAATCTTCTTGACATTGTGGAGGGTATCAGCACATTCGGCTAGGCCAAATTTAACTTTTTGACATGTTGTCATTTTGTCATTTACATGAAAAAAGTTTTTACCATCAAAAGAAAATTTTAATTAAAAAAAAAATTCCACTCAAACATTTTTTTTAACAAAATTAACGGCAAAATGTTTTTTACTCACAATAAAATTTTTGTAGTCAAATTTAAAAAAAAAAAAAAATAAGTTACGAAATTTACTATCACTTTCAAAGGGCTCTGTGGATGGTATTCGTGTATTCGGTCAAGTTGAATTAAACTTTCTTACTTGTTTAATTTTAACTTTCTTGATTTTTTTTATTTTGTAATTTTTTTTTTACTTTTCTGAATTTTTCTATCTCTTTAGAATTTTTTTTGGTTTTAAAATTTTCAGACTTTTCACATAATCTTTTTAAATTTTCTGATATGTTCTTAATTTTCCAGAATTATATGTTTATATTTTAGTTTTCCTAAATTATTATTCTAATTTTTTTAAAAAATATTTATACGAAAGAAAATTGTAAATGGTGTAAAATATTTTTTTGCAAAAGTTAAGAATTTTATTTGATGTCTTTTCAGATTTACTTGTAGTTATTTGCCATTTGTTTAGTTGAATAAGTACTAACATAGAAAACTTGATTATACATTTTATATCCTTAAGAAATTGTTTTCTTTTTTTGTATTTTGAAAAGTTAAATATTATATGGCTTAAGTTAAACCTAAATAAACTCTAGTCTGCCTGTCTGTCTGTGTACAGCCGTCTGTCTGTCCCAAACATCCGTCTACCTTATGGACTTTTCCCTTAGCATAATATTTTCTCTATAAATCTGATTTTCTTCTTTCTTTTTTTTCGTTTTCCTTTCTTTGGTATCCTTAACAAATATTATTTTATAGTCAATATATATAGTATACTACAATACCAGTATTTTAATACCTTAACCATTTTGTAAATTTTATATGGTCAGGTGTTAAAAAATTTACTTCGGCCACTTGACACAAAATGTACTTTAGTTTCACATAAATATTGCCCGTAAATTGTTTTGTATTGTTTGGCATGGTTGGATTTGGTTTGAGTATCTCTATAGTAATGATGCCATTAAGAAATTATTTACAATCCTTGCATAGCTGTTTTTTTGTTTTCTGTGTTAACCCTTTTAATGTAGAACTGTAAAATTTGAAATATTTGTATTTCCTTTTGTTATTGAATATTAGAAAATTTTTTGGAAAATCCATAATGTACTGAAACTGTAACTTATTTTATTATTTGTTATTATTTCTCTAACGAATTACTTTTAGTAAATATTAGGAATTTTTAAATTTTTTTATCTCTTACATATTTAATAATTTTTAAAATATGTTTAATTTATGTCCACTTATGTGGTAAAATATTTACTATAGCAAATTGTTTGTAATTAAATATGAAATTTTAAAAATTCTTTTTATATTTAACTAAAATATGAAAATAACTAAGATATTTAGAAAAAATTTTATACAAAAAACATCATTAAAACTGTTATTAGTGCCCGAGTAAAAATATCAAACTCATTAAATATCATTGGACCCGAATAATAAATTTTCTTGAAAACTTTTGAACCCTTGTATTAAAACCTATGAAATCCGAAAAACTTCTTCAAAAAAAAAAAAAAAATCGAAAAAATCATAAATTCACTTTTGTTGGTGAATTTATGATTTTATGAAAACAGAGATTATTTTTTTTTGCAAAAAAAGGTGATGGAAACCTATAAAATCATCAAATTTATTAGTATTTGCTGAATGAGGTTAGTTTTTCATGATCATAAGTATTTCGTTTAGATAATTTCTTTTTTTAATTTGTCTTAAAAGAAAATTGTACATTTTCGTATATATAGAAAAAGTCTCAGATTCTAACACATTTGACGTATAAAAAGTCTAAATCTAAGACTTCTTCTTTACAAAAAAATATCTTAAAATCTGAGACTTTTTTCGTGTAGAAAAATTTTCAGAGTCTATGATTCTGAAATCTTTAATTAAAGCATATTTTATATAAGGTCTCAGGTTAATAGATTTGTTTCGTACTGAAAAAAAATTGGATTCTGAGACCTTTTTCTAGAGATGGGAGCTAGTCACGTGATTTGAGTGATTCACGTGAATCACGCGTGAGTGTGACTGATTTTCATTTCAATCACGTGATTGTGAGTGAGCGTGAGTTGAAAAAAAATCTAAGTGAGTGATTAGTGAGTGAGTCATTTATTTTTTGCGTGAGTTTGCGTGATTAGATTTTTTGGTTTGCCCATTTTTTTTTTAATTTTATTTTAAATTTTTTTTTGGAGTTTTTTTTTTTTTTTTTGGTAAGAAAATTTTATTGCGTGAGTAGATTTTGCGTAACTCACACGTGAGCATGATTGAATCTGACGTGAGTCACGCGTGAGCGTGAGTAAGTTTTTTATTACTCACGTGATCGTGAGTGAGCGTGAGTAAAAAAAAAAATTCCGTGAGTGATTAGTGAGTGATTTGATTATTTTTTGCGTGAGTGATTGTGAGTCAAAATCCACTCACGCGCCCATCTCTACCTTTTTCTATAGAAAATCTCAGATTCTGAGACCTTTTCCCTAAAGAAAAAGTTTCAAATTTTCAGACCTTTTTTCAATAGAAAAAGTCTCAGATTCTTAGACCTTTTTTGTGAAAAAAGTCTCTGTTGCTGAAACCTTTTTCCTACAGAAAAAGTTTCAGATTCTTAGACATTTTTCTTTTTAGAAAAAAGTCATATGGTCTCAGTCTCTGAGACCTTATTCCAAAAAAAGTCTCAGATTCTCAGATCTTTTTCCCATAGAAAAAGTCTTAGATTCTGAAAGCTTTTTCTTTTATAGAAAAAGTCGAAATTTCTGTCACTTTTATCCCTAAAGAAAAAGTGATGGATTTTTCCATTATAAAAAGTGTCAGATTGTCAGACCTTTTTTCTTCAAAAAAAAGTATCGATTCTGAAGGTACTATATTCTGAGACGTTTTTCTTATAGAAAAAGTCTTAAATTCTGACACCTTTTCTTAGGTATATAAAAATTATCAAAGATTCTGGCACTTTTTTTCTAAAAAAAAATCTCGCAGATTTGAGATCTTTTTCCTATAGAAAAAGTCATAGATTCTGAGACCTGTTTCCTATAGAAAAAGTTTAAGATTCTGAGACATTTTCCCTATAAAAAAAGGATACAATTTTGAGATTCTGATACCTCATTCCTATAGAAAGAAAAAGTCTTAGATTCTAAGACGTTTCTTTGACCTTCTTCCAATTGAGAAAGTTTAAACTTCTGAGACTTTTTTTCAACAATAAAAAATCTCAGACTTTGAGACATTTTTCTTTTTAAAAACGACTAAGTTTCTGAGATCTTTTTCATTAAAATAAGTCTGAAATTTAGAGATTCTGATACCTTTTTCCCATAGAAAAAGTGTCTTAGACTCTTATACCTTTTTCCTTTCGAAAAAGTCTCAGATTCTGCGACCTTTTTCCTATAATAATAATAATAATAATAATAATAATAATAATAATAATAATAATAATAATAATAATAATAATAATAATAATAATAATAATAATAATAATAATAATAATAATAATAATAATAATAATAATAATAATAATAATAATTTGATCCAATGATCAGTTTTTATTTATTTTTCCAATTTAATTACACATCATTTTTAATAATTTAAACCTAAACGAGAACTGGTAACAATGACCGTCGCACAGTGCGACATTTGGCCAATCTAGGTGGACAAAAATCTAATTTAAAAGATCCTGGCTTGAAATTTGGTTTGATAATAATGTAGGACATAACTAATATTGACAACAAAATTTGGAACAATCGAACAATTGCCACGCCCATTTTTGGGAAATTAACTATTTTTTAAGAAATTGCTTAAATAATTTGAAGAATTTTTATGAAATTTTGTAAAAAAATTATTATTTGTGTACCATTTTGTAAAAAAAATGTACACAATAACCTCGAAGACAATTATTGATGGGCGGTATACGCCCACTTTTTTTATAACAGACATTTAAGCTGTTTTGGACAACCTTGGGCTAGATTTCCTTTTTTGACTTATGTACATTGTAAAATTAACTCTATACTGTAACAAAAAGGGGCGTGGTCAACCCTCTATTTGCAGTTTTATAAATTTATTACACACAAAACGATTTTACAATAGAAATAGAAATAGCAGTACAGTAATTTATTGAAATCGTGTGATTTGTATCACTCATATTTTAGAATTTCAAACCAAAAAATTAAAGTTATTTGGTTTTCATTATTTTAATTCCATTGCGAATTCTACGAATTTAACAATTATCCAATTTTCCCATATTTTATACAAAAACTAAACATCGTTAAACAAATGTAATGCCGTTAAACAAGGGTTTGGTGTAATAACACATTACATTTTATATTATAATGTATTCTTACATAATCATTCAATTTTATGTGCAATATAAGTGTATTTTTCATATAGTTTAAAACTAAAAGTCTCTGGAATTAAAAAAAATCAAGCAAAAAGTCCATTTTAGACGTTCACTAATCTTTAAAATTCTCTATAAATCGCAAAAAATCGCCAGCAAACATGGTTTAATCTCTTACTAGAGATATTCCAACACCTGCCACATGTATAGGTCGTGTGAGGGAGCGTGAGGAAACTATAGTTTTATTCCAACGAAGTTTCCGTTTTTTCTTTTTTTTTTTTTAATTTTTAATTTTTAATTTTTGTTTTTAATAAATTACAACAATAAGTTTTCGATTAAATTAAAAAATGAGCACGGATTTAAAAACTAGATTAAAAATACTGTATTTTTAAAAAAAGAAATGGACTTATAACTCCAACAGCAAAAAAGTTATAAGTGTTTGAAGTTGGGATGGTGCTCAAAAATATCACAAAATCCACCAGAAAACACATAAAAAATGCTATTTTCTGACCATAGGTCCTTCGATTTTCTTTATATTAACGGTATGCATTCTCAATGAAGCCAATAAAACATATCCATTTTCAGTTTTCTTAATTTAAAAAAAATCGCGATTTTTTCGCGAATTTAATTTTCTTCAAAAATTTTAAAAATCAAAAAAGTATGTTAATTTGAAGAGCCATACCTTCTAAAGTATCTATCGGATTTCTACGATTCAAAAAGCATTTGATTCAAACGTTCGTCCTTTTTTATACCAATGGAATAAAAAAAAAGTTTTTCCAAAAAAAGTGCATTTTTGATGCAAATGCAATTTTTGGATGCATTTTTCAAACTTTCTCCCCCTTCAATTTTTTTGAAACCTGCATAATTCGAAAATATGTCATTTTTTACACAAAATTGAGTAACGCTTTTTTTGTGACAGCGTTTCAAAAAATTTTCGTGATTTTTTTAAAACTACTTATTTGATTTTTTCCATACAAAAAATCAATTTAATGTTTATTTTGCAATTTTATCAAAAAAGTATGTAACTTTAAAAAGCCATTTCTTCGAAAGTATCTATCGGATTTCTACGACTCAAAAAGCATTCGATTCAACTGATTATTCGTTTTTATACCAATGCACTAACAAAAAATATTTTTAAAAAAAAATGCATTTTTGATGCAAATGCAATTTTTGGATGCATTTTTTTAAACTTTCTCCCCCTTCAATTTGTTTGAAACCTGCATAAATCGAAAATATAACATTTTTTACATAAAATTGGGTACATTTTTTTTTTGTGACGGCGTTTCACAAAATTTTTGTGATATTTTTAAAAAATGCTTATGTAGTTTTTCCTTAGACTAAAATTTTTTTTTTTGTTATTTTATGAATTTTATGAAAAAATTGTATGGAAAAACCAATAAGGTATTTTTAAAAAAATTACAAAATTTTTACGAAACTCCGTCACAAAAAAAGCGGTACGCAATTTTGTGTAAAAAATGCCATGTTTTCGATTTATGTAGGTTAAAAAAAAATTGAAGGGGGAGAAAGTTTTAAAAAATGCATCCAAAAAATGCATTTGCATCAAAAATGCACTTTTTTTAAAAAATATTTTTTTTATTACATTAATAAAAAGTACGACTATCGTCTGAATCGAATGCTTTTTGAATTGAAGAAATCCGATAGATGCTTCCGAAGATATGGCTATTCAAAGTAGCATACTTTTTTGATTTTTTCAATTTTTGAAGAAAATTAAATTCGCGAAAAAATCGCGATTTTTTTTAAATAAAAAAAACTGAAAATGGATATGTTTAATTGGCTCTATAGAGCACATGTGTACAAAAAATTAGATAAATTTGAAGACCCTCGGTCAGATTTTATAAAATCTTTGCTGGTTTTCATGATATATTTTATTTCTCAAAAGTCTATTACAAGATGTGACTTTAAACTCCTGTATCAAATGAAACAGCACTTTTTTCGTCATATTATTATTATTTCCATAGTATATGGATTGTTTGCTGTCACATTCATTTAAATTATAACAATTCGCCAACTTTTATTTTTCGATTTTTGTCCACCTAGATTGGCCAAATGTCGCACTGTGCGTCGTCTCGTTGTAGCGAAATCGACCAAGGGTTTTTTGTGGGAATCGAACCCACGACCTCCTGCTTCATAGGCTAGCACGCTACCAACTAACCTACAGGGGCCCCTCCATTTTCCTATAAATAAGTCTCAAATTTTGAGACCCATAGAAAAAGACTCAGATTCTGAGACCATTTTCCTTTATAAAAGTATCAGATTCTGAGACTTTTAGAATTTGGGAATTCTTCTACAAAAATCCGAAAAAGAAAATTTTTGGGAATGTGAAAAGTTTTAGAGTTTTTCTGCACCATTTCTTTAAAATAAGTCTCAGATTCTAAGACCTTTTTTCTAGAATAAGTCTCGAACTCCGACACATTTTTTCTATAGAAAAATTCTCAGATTTTTCACAAAGAAAAATTTTTCAATCCTCAAACATTTTCTAGAAAAATTCTTAAAATATAAGTATTATCAAAAGATACCAAAATTCATAATAAGATTGACAGATATTTTTTCACAGAAAATGTTTAGATTGAGTCACATTTTTCCTTTAAAGATTTAAAAATTTCCCCTATAGAAACTTTCAGATTTTTTCTATGAAAAATTTTCGAATTTCGAGATAATTTTCATTCGGAATTTTTTTTTTAAAAATTACCTTCTTTCTTTTTTTCTTCTTCTTCTTTCTTTTTCTTTCTTTTTTTTTCTTTTTTTTCCTAATTTTTTATTTTTTTTTAATTTGGTCTGGGGGGGGCAGAGAATTTCCACTTTCCTATATAAAATATTTTTGTGGCTTTCCAATGATTTTAAAGCAACGTTTTTTTTAAGGCTTGGTTTTTTAACACGTGAATTTTAGGTGAAACCGATTTTGGTGAACTGTTACAGGGGATCGACAAATATATATTCCAGCAGCCTCAGTCTTTCGAAAGTTTACGTGTTTTCAACAGACAGACGGACAGAAATCGCTAGATAGACTTAAAATCGATCGAGGATCATAAATATATGTTCTCTATGGGGTCCCAGACCAATATTTCGAGGTGTTAGAAACGGAATGACAATCTTATATTTACCTTCTACCACAAGAGTGGTGCACTCAAAAAAACCTCGTCAAATTACTAGAAAAAGTCTCGTTATCCCATTTTACCAATACTTGACATTTTCCTTGGTTTTTAACAAATAATTTTTGATTGAGATTTTAATTTTTTTTTGAACTTTTACAGTTTTTCTTGAAATTTTACAAATTTCCAAGGTTTTGTTCAAAAAAAGATCTAGTGAATTTACGAGAATTCCTTATAAGTTTGATTTCGCCAAAAAAGTTGTAAATTTAAAATTTTTTTGATAAAAATCTTGTGAAATTACGAAAAAGCTCGTAATTTTTACTAGGAATTCTCGTACAATAGGAGGTAGCAAAAAATCTAGTAACAACACGAAACCTCCTTTTAAGTTTTATCGCGTCGAAAAAATTGCAAATTTAAAATTTTATTGGTAAAAGGCTTGTAAAATTACAAAATTATTGGTAAAAAGATGGTAAAATTACAAGAAATTGTTGTCAAATAGGAGGTAGCAAAAAAAAGTTACAAACTTTTCTTGTCGTTTTACAAGATGTTTTTTTGAATGTACTCTATGGACTCCAACCAACCTGAATTTTCGTATGAGAACCTCTCCATAAGTTTTTGTGGTCTTTTGTAGCACGGTGTAATTATAGAAAATTCAGAAAAGTTGGATGATGAAATCTTACTGACCTTTTAAAATATATAACTTATTTTTTTAAATATATTTCCCATATTAAAAGTTTTTGTTAACTTTTAAATTGCTGCAAGTTATATTGTTTCATTTCTATTCTACTAATCCACTTTACATACATGTAAATGTTTTGTAACAAATTCCATGTTGTTTTTATTTGTTCTTATATCAAAATAATAAATTCATATGGATGTTGTTTTTGTCGCATTTGCAAAATATTATTATGGTTTCAAAGAGATTTGCTAAAATTCGAAAATTTTTACATAAACAAATAAATAAAAAAAAAAAAAACTTTATGGTATTTGTTTAAATTTCTAATACAATCAAGTCAAATGGTTAACTTTTTAAAGTTTAACAAAAATTTCTGGAATTTTACAAAGTAATAAAGAAAAACTAAAAATGAAAAAAAAAAAGTGTTGTAAATACAAGAAGACTTAGTTTATACTACATATGGGGCATTCCAAACCAAATTCCAAAATAAGATTTTTTTTTAAATTTTTTATTAATATTGGTGGGTGCACGCGTGACACGAATTTTTCGTGATTCACGTGTGAGTGAAATTTATTTTTACTTACGTGATCGTGAGTGCGCGTGATTAAAAAATTTTAGAATTAAGCACACTCATTCACGAGCATATTTTTTTATCACACTCAAACACAATCACGTGAGTAAATTTACTACAACAAAGACTCACGTGCACTCACACAAGCTTCACTCACATTTTTTTAAAAAAATCTAAAAATAGTAATATTTGTAATGCCACGATTTGACTGGGCAAACAATTTGTAGAATTAATAAAAGTTTTACCAAAAAAAATCTAAAAAAAATATTCAAAAATGAGATTTAAATTTTTAAACTTAAAAATCACATAATAGTAAACAAACAAATTTTTAAAATTGGGGAAAAATTTAAAATCTAAAAAATTTCAATGTGTCCAATTTGACATGAAATGCTTTATATGGGGCATTCCATGCCAAATCACTGACTTTTAGGCCCGACCCCCTTCGATTAATTTTATTTTTGGATATATTTTAGTAGGTATTAAATGCAACTTGCACCCAAATTTTCAGCCTTTTATACCAAGGTGGTGTTGAGTAATCAATTTTTCAAAATGGCGATTTTTTCCAAAAAATGAAAAAATTTAAATTTTCAATCAATTTTGACCAGTAAAAAATATAGATATTTTAAAAAAAGTTGGACAACATTTTGTTGGTATTTAAATGTAGTTTTAGAAAAAAAATGTGAAAAAATTATTCGAAGTAATTATCAATTATTTTTTGACGTTTAAAAATTAAAATCGACTTTTTGAAAAAGTCCGAAACCTTCGATTTTTTTGTAAAAAACTATAAGAATTCTACTCTAAATTATGCAACTTTTAAGCCATAACTCGAGATGTGATCACAATTCTTTCTATTTTTTTTTTAATTTTTAAAATTGCACCTTTTATGTTTTGGCTCTGATTTATTTTATATGGAGCTCCAAAAAAAAAAAAAAAATGGTAGATACTGACCCTAACTTACCCTAAATATATTCATTTGGAGGTAAATATACGTCTCACAAAAATTTGGGACGATCGGACATGTGTAAGGCGCTTAGCATGGTCCTTGAAGTTTAAAAAACGGATTACAAGGAAAAATATGAATTTTTTTCTGTTTTCGCAATTTCTTTGGAATTTAAATTAAGTTTTAATTCAAGTGATTACAGAATTATGATGTGGAGTAAAATGCCTTTCTAATAAGGTACTAAAAACTAAAATCGGTTGAAAATCAGCCAAGTTATTACAACTTCCCCAGGCATCTAGCGTGTGCCATACAACTTGATTAAAAAATACGAGGCCCTTTTTTTAAATTTATTGAAATTTTCTACTGTAATAACATTTTTTCATTATTCATGTTTCAGTGTAATATTTTTTTGACTTTTCCAAGTTTTAAAACAAAAAAAATATTTTTTTTTTAAAATAGAGATTTCAAAAGTGTGTGGAAAATGCAGGCATTTTTAGCACTAATTTAAAAAATGTTAGCAAAACACAATATGAAAAATACTTGTCATCTAATAACATTTGAACTTGAAGAATAAAAAAATGTTATTACAGTAGAAAATTTCAATGAATTTCAAAAATCGGATTGTATTGATTAATCAAGTTGTCTGCCACACGTTAGATGCCTGGGGAAGTTGTAATAACTTGGCTGATTTTAAACCGATTTCGGTTTTTATGACCTTAATAGAGAGACATTTTACTCTACATTTCAATTCTGTAACCATTTGAATTCAAAATTAACTTAAAATACCAAAAAAATTAAGAAAACAGAAAAAATGCATATTTTCCCTTGTAATCCGATTTTCAAACTTCAAAGCCGATGCGGCACGCCTTACCCATGTCCGATCATCCTAAAATTTTCTGAGACGTATTTTTACACCCAAGTTAATATATCTAGGGGAAGTTACGGTCAATATTTACCAAATTATTTTTTTTAGAGCACCATATAAAATAAACCAGAGTCAAAAAAAAAAGTGCAATTTTCAAAATTTGAATAAAAATAGAACGAATTACGATCACATCTCGAATTATGACTTAAAAGTTGCGTAATTTAGAGTAGAATTTTTTGACATTTAAAAAAAAAATCGAAGGTTTCGGACTTTTTCAAAAAGTCGATTTTAATTTTTATACGATAAAAAACAAGTGATAATTACTTCGAATAATTTTTCATATTTTTTTTTCTAAAACTACATTTAACTACCAACAAAATGTTGTCCATCTTTTTTTAATATATCTATATTTTTTACTAGTCAAAATTGATTGAAAATTTAAATTTTTTCATTTTTTGGAAAAAATCGCCATTTTGAAAAATTGATTACTCAACACCACCTTGGTATAAAAGGCTGAAAATTTGGCTGGAAGTTGCATTTAATACGTACTAAAACATATCCAAAAATAAAATTAATCGAATCTAGGGTCGAGCCTAAAAGTGAGTGATTTGGCATGGAATGCCCCATACCTATTTTTTCTACCCCAATAAAAAAAATCAGCAATAAAAGTTTTTAGAAAAGTTTAATATTTTTTTTTTAAGAAGAAGAAATTTAAAGAAAACTTTTTGAATATTAATTGTGCTAAAATTGATTTTTTTTATCAACAACGCCTTAATTTAAATGAATCACAGTAAATGACAAATGAAAAAAAAAAAAACTGATATAAAATTAATGATGTTAATAAAGTTTTTAAAAAAAGGGTTAAATGGTGTCACAAAACACTCCTTTTTATTGGAGATTTGAAAATATGGAACCGCTAAAGTTAATTGATATTTAGCAGGGAAGCCGATAGCACAATGCAGCATCCAAAATTGGAATGGAATGAAACCAAAAGCAAATGAAAGTTGACATATTCCATAACAAAACCCTCAAAGCTTTTTTTAGTTCAGCGCTACATTTTTTTTACACACATTTGAAGTTGGTAAACTTTTATTATAATAATTGCTTCAAAACTTTTTAAGTGACGTATGCTTAGTTTTGTAATTGCCTTTAAATAACAATCATACGCAACGGTGCACAGTGGTTTATTTTTTAATAATTTGGCTATTCGGTAAGTAGGTACTGGACCAATTAAATTTTTTTTAAACTAAATTTATTTTTCAAATCAATTTGAAATTTCGAAAGAAAATAAATTTATTAGTATCTTCAAACTTTTGATGTTAAATTATTTGTTAAAACCCAAAAATCTATTCCATTTTGCGTCAGTCTAAACGTGTTATTCAATATTTTAATATTTAAGATTTTTAAAATGTTTGGTAAATGCTGATAAATATTACAAAAATTTTGTTAAAAAAACGAGTGCACACACAGCATTAATTATCCACTAAATATCTTAACAAATTTAAAGTGACAAGCATCATATTTATTGCACATAAAAAATTTTGCGAAAAATTATTTAAACAAAAATGTTATTCATTCTAAATCGTTTGATATTTAAATTAACTTTAAGATATGTTACGAGTATTTAAAGTAATTATTAAAATTAAAAACTTAAGTTTTGAAATTTTAATTATTTAAAAATAAATTCAAAAAATTTAAATTTTTTAAATTTCTTTTGTAGTTCATAATTTTAAATACAAAACATATGTTTTCAATAGAATTGAAAATATGTTAGTGCAAATTACATGGTGTGAATGTTTTTTGATATTTGTCTTGCCAATTGTTTATGCTTGATCAAGTGCTAATGATGCCAATTAGTGGGAGGCCTCACAAAATCTTAATTTAAATTGAGCATTACCATAAATTTGGATATTTTAAAAACTTGTTTAAAAATATACAGAAAAATAAAAATTAATTTCGAAATTTGTAAAGATAAATAAGAAAGTATTTTATTACGACTCTGCACAGTGGTTCCAAGTCCAAATCTAGCTGGACAAAATTATTTTTTCACTGTTTTATATGTTTATGGGGTCGCTGAGTTCAAAAAACATGTTTAAATTTTTCTAAGTGGATTACACTAATCGACAACTTTTTATTTTTTTTCTAATTTCAGTAATTCATTAATGACAAAAATGGTTTTTATGCAGAACAGAAATATGAAATGCAAAAACTTATTTTTTGAAAGTTTTGTAATCTCTAAAAAAAAAATTTTTTTTTGTCGAGAAGTGTAATTGAAAAAAATAAGTGAGAGTGTTAAATTCGGCTATGCCGAATCTTTTAAGCCCTCCAAAATGTAAAAAAAAATAAAAAACCAGTGAGAGTGTTACATTCGGCTGTGCCGAATCGTTTATACCCTCCAAAATGTAAAAAAAACAATAAAAAAAATCCTGGGGTGTTTTTTTTTTTTGGGGGGGGGGTGGGGGGGGGTTGGTGGGAGACGTTAGGGAGCAACTTCCCCTTGCGATTTCGAACTTCATTTGAGAGAAGAATGTTGCATTTGCTTAGCAAAAGTACAAAAAACCCTGCAAAAATGCGATTTTTATTTGGTTGGTTTAGTTCTCCAAGGGGGAACTTTTTTCCCCTTGGTCCGATTTTATCCATTTCCGAACTTAACTTGCCTAGGAATATAAGACATATTCGTGCCAAACTTCGGAAGTCTAGCTTTTTGGACTGTATCACGTCCTCTACAGACGGACAGACGGACGGACATTTTTGAATTTAGTCGAATTGTGTAATTGGCCGCGGTTTAATAGGAAACATCACATTTAATGCTTTATTTAAGCTAAGCATAATTATAATACTTAAAAGTTATCAAAAACTTAAAAAAAATCGATTCTTTATTTAGAAAAAAAATTTTAGGCGAAATTCTATTTTCATATAAACTGTGATTAATTTTGAACTTGCAAAAACCTGCAAGAAATGTCTGCATGACAACGTTCAGTAATAAAATACCTATAAGTTGTATGTAGTAATTCGACATGATATGCCTGGATTCGGTTTTGGCAAGCTGCGGAAGTTTCATAAGTCCTCAAAAATATTGTTATTATTGACCATACTTCAAAGTACAAAAAATGTAAGAAGAAGATCGACAATAAATTTCTTATTAATGTCCAGAATAAGTATAAATCTGTAGCTTTCTTGTACATAAACCGTTTTGAAACCATTGATGTAACATGGATAATATGATGTTATTAGTTAAACACTTATATATATATTATTTTTTTTTAAATATTGGATACCAAAAATGTTATTTCATTCGCATATTTAACAAAGTTAAAGACCTAATTCCAAAAAAATGGTTATTAGTTTGATCAGAACACACCCTTAGCTTGCCTCTAGCACTATTAATTCCCAATTTTAAGGACACTAATTTTTGGACTTTTGTCCAGCTAGATTTTGATTTGGAACCAATGTGCTCTGTGACGAAATTGGTTTCTTAAGTATTTTGGTGTTTGATTCTATTTGAAAATATAAAAAAAAATCGAATTGGGCGAATCCTTGAACACTTTCTACAATGTCCTGAACATTTTTCAGACAATGAAATTTAAAATAAAATGTTTAAAAATTAAGACTAGAAATATTTTATTTTTGAGAAATATTTTGGTTCAAAAACTTAAATATATAAAGACTATGCAAGAGTCAATTCTTTTTGACGTTTAAAGGTGGTGTTAGTTTTAAAAATGGTATCTGGGAAAGCTGGAAATTTTGTTTACCTTTTATTTTTCGTTTAATTTTGCTGGTTGTTTTGATTTAATTATATTCATTTCTTTTTTATTATGTATTTTTTATTTTCAAGTGACACAACAATAATTTTCATTCACAATTTTAAAATTTGTTAATGTTTATTTTTCGTTATTCCCAAATCGTTCCCAAATACTTTCCAAAAAAAGATTGCCATCTATAGATAACGACTTCGTTATTACTGACACTACTATTCATGAGTTACCCCTGTTTTGGCTGTTATTTTTTTTTAGTGTAAATTCATTTTTTATTTTACGATTATTATTTAGGTAAACTCTGCGTATTATTTATAATATCATGAATAGTACATATTAATTATACGCACCGTATACTGAAGTAATGTTAATAAAATTAAAAATTCTTACCAAAATCGTCTTAATTAAACTATTTTTGTTTCTATTAAAAATGATAGTATACAAATTTTGTCGCCCCACTTGAAAGACCGTGAAGTATCAGTCAAAGACACTTTATTTATGATCCGTGATGATTTTAAGATGATACAGAGGTGTCGTCTTGCCTGTGAAAAGCACTATCGACAAGTTTGTGGATAGAGAAAATAGTCGCAAGTATAGATGCGCTAGTGACAAGAATTTTGATTCCCTTGATTCACTCTTAAATTACGCATAATCTTGAGTGGAATTTAGTTTTACTCACGTGATCGTGAGGGCGCGTTATTAGAAAAATGCAAAACTGTAAAAAAAACAAATAAAAAAATCTTCATCATTCAATATGAAGTAAATTTAATACAAAACTGTGATTAAAATAAATTTGTGCAATTGTTTTCAGAAAAAAAAAAAATTTGTACAAATTTAAGTGACTCTCGTTAGCGTGTGTGAACGTGAGCAGAAAAAAAATCGAGCGTGAGTAATATTTTTATTTCGTGAGCGTGAGCATGCGTAAGTCAAAATTTACTCACACGCCCATCTCTAGTCCTGAGTGCTAAAATCCAATAATTGCAACGCACAGTGGAAGATTTGACTAATTTTTTGGAAACAAATAAGCCATTCAGTAAGTACACACAAAAAAACCTTGTCTTACACAACATAAAAACTAACAAATGAAAATTTTCAGCCCTCTAAGTCAACAGGGGCCGAAAATACGGAGGGTCTAAAATTTCCCCCAAAATCTCCCAGTCGCGACACTTTCAAATTGGTTATGGTAGGTCTTGTAGAGCGTATTATAAGCTTTAAAACAAACAAAAATGGCACTTATGATATTAAATTTTTAAGGTTAAAGAGTGTTGCGATTTGGAGATTTTGGGGGAAATTGTGAAAAATTTTGATTTTGAGCGATCCCATTGTTGTCCCAACATAAAAATTTTAGAATATATTCTTTAGGACTTTCTCTATAAGATTATCAAGTAAAAAAAATCGGGGGATACCATCCTCCCCATTTTCTCCTCCCTATATCACGACCTTAAAATAAGGGAGGTAACCCATATTTTTTTTCAAAAAATTTTTTGGTTATGGTAGGTCTTGTAGAGCATATTATGAGATTCAAAACAAACCAAAAATGGGCTATCTAGCTATAATAGAACCAACGTTATTAAGTTTTTACGGTGCAAACTGTCGCGAATGGGAAATTTTGGTGGAAATTTTGACCCTCCGTATTTTCACCCACTGTTTACTTAGAGGGCTAAAAATTTGCATTTGTTAGTTTTTTACGTAGTTTAAGAACTAAACCAAATTTCATCAATATCGGAGGGGGTCAAAAATATTCATGATTGATTTCACTAATAATGACCCTTAAACGAGATTGACCAATGATTCCCACAAACTTCGGGTATCCTAATAAACTCTATGGTCCTTGACAAGGCAACTCGACACAAATTTGAACATTTTTCCAATATTTGATCACGTTTCCTAAGCCCAGTTTTTGAAAAATTTTAAAACCAAAAACGCAATTTTCTTAATTCCATATGGGACTATACATTAGACTGGCATTTTTCTGTATAGCAACATTTTTTCTTCTTCGATTTTCAAAGTCCGGGCATTTTTTTATTCTACTAGGCCTAAACCTTATGTGGTACCAATTTGAGGTCAATCGGGTTAAATTAACCCGTGGCGCCCGGCGATCAAAGTTTTGGATTTTTGAAAAATTAAAAAAAAAATAAATAAAATATAAATATATCTTTCGACACATCATATTTGTTAATTTTGGTGTGCTGAGCACGAATATAAAAAAAAATTAAAATCGGTCGAACAGTTTGAACAGTTTTCGAGATATCGCTATTTGAAATTTGCAAAAAATGGCGGGTTTTTCCTACTTTCAAGAAATTTTTTAAAAAAAAGTCTCAAAATTTCATTCCGCCGACTTTTTTGTAGAACTTGAGACAATCTTTCATTTAAAACTAATTTGAGCCAAATTCGATCATTTTAACCCGTGGCGCCCTTCGATCAAAGTTTTGAACTTTTGGAAAATTTCCACGAAAATTTTGGATTTTTATAAAATCGGTCGAACGGTTTTCGAGATATCGCCATTTAAAATTTGTCAAAAAAATTGCAAAATGGGGGGTTTTTTCCTACGTTTAAGAATTTAAAAAAAAAAAAACTCAAACATTTTCTTTATTTTAACCCTTTTATAGAGCTTTATGCAATCTTTCATTTAAGCTTAATTGGATCCAAATCCGATCATTTTAACTCGTGGCACCCTTCGATCAAAGTTTAGGGTTTTTGGTAAAAAGTTTCTAAAAAGCCAAAACTTTGATCGATGGGCGCCACGGCTTAAAATGATCCGATTTGGCTCAAATTAGTTTTAAATGAAAGATTGTCTCAAGCTCTACAAAAGGGTCGGCTGAATGAAATGTTGAGACTTTTTTTAAAAAATTTCTTGAACGTAGGAAAAAACCGCCAATTTTTACAAATTTGAAATGGCGATGTCTCGAAAACCGATCGAGCGATTTTAATTTATTTTGATACTCGTGCTCGTGTGTCGAAAGATAAAATTTTTTAAAATTTTATTTTTAAAAATTTTTCAAAATTTCAAAACTTTGACCGCCGGGAGCCACGGGTTAATTTAATTCGATTTGTACCACATAAGTTTTAGACCTAGGACAATCAAAATTTGCCCGGACACTTGGGAAAATCGAAAGATGACAAAAAAAAATGCCAGTCTAGCTATACATGTTAGTAATTTGATAAGGGGTTTTTGAGTGCGCAAGCACTTGCGCCTCTGTCTTTAACTCTTTGTCGATACTGGCACGATTTTATTTTTTGTCTGGGTACATGTTAATGTTCATGTAGGCACTAATAGATTTTTGTTTTAATTATAGTTTTATTTTCAATTCCATACCATAGCGGTATTTTATAATTCCTTCAAAACAAAAAGAATTCATAAAAAAATCAAAAAATATATATATTTATGTAAAAGGGAAACTTTATAAGTCCTCACTTAATAATTATGCAAATTTACATTGAAAACAAGGATGCTTTATGAATATGAATGAATTATTGTTAAAAAGTTGCTACCAAAAAGTGTATATTCGTATGGTATAGTAAGTACTGCAAATTGCAGAGATATATGGAATACACATCATCATCATCCATTTATTCATATGAATATGTAATAAATGTTCATATGAAAAAACAAAAAAAAAAATATTATATTATTACACATATAAATTAATAGTATAAAATACATATACAGTGACTACAATTTGACAATAAAATAATTTGACAGAATGAGTACAAAATATGGAGGAGGTTAAAACTAACTGAACTGAACAGTACTGGCTACTTCTACTACAAATGCACCAAAACAAAAAAAAAAAAACAACAAAATAATAACGAATAAAAACATTTATTTCAGCAGACACAACACAGTACTAAATATATTTGTAAATGTATGGCTAGGAGATTGCAACCAAAAATGTGAGGGCACTCTGTGTTTTTATACCCTCTACTGATAGTTAGTGGTAAATGGTGTATATAAGTTTTTCATTCTGTTTGTAACCCATTGAAATATTGGTATGGGATGCCATTGAGTGTATATGGATTATTCCATGCCAAAACGGACACTGTGAAATATATATTTTTTTTAATTTTCCATTTTTTAACAATTTAAAGTACCCTTTGAAAGTTCTTTCTAGTAAATTTTAAGATCTTTTTGATGAACTGTGTAAAAGATTTCGAATTTTAAATATTACGGAGCTTGTTCTTTTACTTAAACTTCTTTTACTCATAGCTTGTTCAAAAATGGTACAAATTATTATTTTTTTTTTACATACACTCAAAAGAGAAACTCTGCCAAAAAATCTGTAAAACGACTTTCAATTTGAATTAGCAAACTTTTAGCAGATTGTTCTGCTGAATATTATATTTTTACTAAAATCTCTGTCATTCAGTTTTAGAAAATAACAGATATTTTACTGCGTTTTTACTGATTCTGTTCGCTGAATTCCAAAATATTGTTGAACTTATTTTTAGCAGATTTTTTAGTAGTTTTACAGAATTAATTTGCTATCATTCTTTTTCAAAGTGTTAATTATTTTTCTGCTGATTGGAAAGTAAATTTATTTTAAGGGTAAATAAAAAAAAAAATCATTAAACGTTAAAGATTTTAATCTAATTTTTGAAAATGTTTGCACTATTTGATTTTCTTGATTTTTTTTTAATAAATCTTCAATTGAGTCTGCAAATTTTTCCCCAGTAAGTGTAGAAAAATAACAAGCACGGCACGGGGGACGGTTTCCAATTAGAATGATTTTATTTGTCACCGATTTTATTTGTCAAACCGTATGGAAAAAGTCGTGCCGGGCATGTTATGTTTCTACTTTAAGCTCGTGGAATTAGAATTACTACTATTTTTTTCGACTTTTTGAAAAAATTTTGCGTCGTAGAGGACTCAATACCAAGAACGACCCCCATAAATTTTTAACCCTTAACATTTTTTCCAATATGCTTAGAATCTATCTACAATTCCTAAGGGGCTTCCATACAAAATTAAAATTCTAAAAATTTGTTCTAACCGCTCTGACAAAATAGTGCCCCAAAAGGGATCATATGTATAACCGACCCACAGTGTTTTTTAATCCAAAAATTTTCTAAAAATACACCTACACTCAAAAAATTATGTCATTAACTGTTTGTAGTTTATTTAAAAAGTTTACGTTTTGTCGTTTTTAAAAGAAAAAAACATTTGTTCAATGTTAAGTTTTATTAAATGACTATTTCTGTTCTTTGTTTCAAAAATAACAACATAAAAAATAAAGACTTTCATTAGCATTTCATTTTTAAAGTAATTTATTTTTATTCTGTAAGTAAAAATAAGTGATTCTTCTTTAATTTTTAATGATTTACATTTTTTAAAGATAAGTCATTAGTTTTTACCTATTTGTGTTGGTTATTTTTTTGTAGACAAAAAATTCAAAAAAATATTTAGAGAAATATAAAAACATGTTTGTATCAAGTGACTTTGACACGATGGGTAGATTGTCTGGCCAGAATGTGGTTGATTGCGGAATCGATTCCCCAAAAATTTTATTAAAAAATTTGTAAAATGAAGTTCAATAGAAAACTTGTAAAATAACACCGCTCAACAGTCATTTTCCGGTTTGAATTCTGGTGATCAATTTTAGTAGACTTTGATCTCCTGATTCCAAATCTGTATTCCAAATTTTTCCATCACGTCCAGATTTTAAGTTATTCACGGTTAAAAATGCGAAAAATTACGATTTTTGCATTATTTGAAAGCCTGCACAGCAGCCATTGAGTGGAATACAAACCTGGTATAAAGCGCAAAAGTATAATTTTTCTTTGGTCTCCAACATAGAAAACAATTTTTTTCTTATTATTGCGTTTGGTTGGGTTACAATTGCGTTTTAAAATGACTCTGTTAAAATTATAATTTTTGTAAAAAAGATAAGGTAGAGTTTTTTTTCGATATTTTTCAAAGAAAAACTAAAAAAATAAATATTTTAAAAATTTAAGTCTTCTGTGTTATTTTTCGTAGAAACCGGAAGATATCTTTAATGGGCTTAAAAGTCTATAAGAAAGAATGAACTTTTGCCTAAATTTTGAGCTCATCACAGTAAAGATTGATCATCTAGTTTTTGTTTTAGAGCCTTTTAAAAATGGTGCTTTTTCTAAATTTTTTCACAGTGTTTTTTAAAATACATGTTTGGCCAATAATAGTGCAACAACTTCAAATTTTTTTGATCATATATTTGAGATCATAGTTCAATTCTACTCTAACGCTTTATACCAGATTTTAATTCCACCCAGTGGCTGCTGTGCAGACTTTAAAAAAATGCAAAAATCGCGTTTTTTCGCATTTTCCACCGCGAATAATTAAAATTCTTGACGTGATGGAAAAATTTGGAGCAAACCGGAGTCAAAAACCTTCGATTTGTTGAGCGGTGTAACCTACGAAATCATTAATTTTTAATGTTTTCGTAGGTATTTTTTTTTTGAATTTGTTGGAAAAAATAACACAACAATCATTAATTTTTAACGTTTTCGTAGGTTATTTTTTTTTTCAAATTTGTTGGTAAAAAAAAAAAAAAATGAAAGTGACGTTATTTTTTAATGTTTAATGTTATTTATTTTAGAAAATCTTATTAACAGTAAAAAATAATTGTTGATGTTTGTTAAAACAAATGAATAATTACTGGGATGGTTTTCAAATGTTTTATCACTTGTTTTAAATATGTTTTTCATTTGTTTTTGCCTACAAAATATTTTGAGTGTAAAACTGCAATCCAATTTTTTCTAGCATGTTTCGTTTTCGAGATATTCGCGTTCGATAATTTCGCGTGGAAAAATTTTTAATCGCAAATATCTCGAAAACGGAACATTCTAAAAAAAATTTGAATGGCAATTTTGTAACCAGGAGGTCCATTTTATATGAAATAAACACTCAAAAAATTATGTCATTAACTGTTTGTAGTTTACTTAAAAAGTTTTACGTTAAGTCGTTTTTAAAAGAAAAAACATTTGTTTGATGTTCAGTTTTTATTAATGACTACTTCTGTTCTTTGTTTCAAAAATAACACACTAAAGTATAAAGACTTTTATTAACATTTGATTTTTAAAGTCATTTATTTTTGTTTTGTAACTAAAAACTACTGATTATTCTTTAAATTTTTAATGATGTGTGTAAGTATTTTTTTTTAAAATTGTTGGTATTTTTTAATAAGATATCATTATTTTTTACCTACACAAGATCAAAAAAAAAAAAAAAATATTTATAGAAATATAAAAACATATTTGTATCAAGTGACGATGGGTAGAGTGTCTGGCCAGAATGAAGTTGATTGCGGGATCGATTCTCCAAAATTTTATTAAAAATTTTTAAAAAAATATTTTAATAGAAAATTTTAAAAAATAACCTACGAAATCATTAATTTTTAACGTTTTCGTAGGTTTTTTTTTGGAATTTGTTGGTAAAAATAACAGAACTATCATAAGTTTTTAATGTTTTCGTAGGTTATTTTTTCGAATTTGTTGGTAAAAAAGAATGAAAAAACCGTAATTTTTTAATGTTTAATGTTATTTATTTTAAAAAATTTTGTCAAAAATAATTGTTGATGTTTGTTAAAACAAATGAATAATTACTGGCATGGGTTTCATTGTTTATTCATTGTTTATTCACTGGTTTTAAATGTGTTTTTCATTTGTTTTTGCCTTCAAAATATTTTGAGTGAAGTCCTATTTTTGGAAGAATCTGTAACAGTGGTCTACCAAAAGTGCGAAATTATTGTTTTTTTTTTTACTTTTTTACACCGAATATCTCAAAAACGGTACGTGCTAGAAAAAAATGAACGGAAGATTTGGATTCAGGAGAGTAAAATCTATAAGAATCAGTTGGATATTTCACTGGGAGGTTTTTGTTGTCGAACAGTGTAATTATTTAGCTATAACTGGAAAACAGAATCAGCTAGGGTATTCATGTTAACGATTTTTACAGTTCAAAATAAAGAGGAGTGAAATGACATAAGCGGATTTTGTCACCATTTTAACACAATGGTAGTTAACGTGTAAATCAAGCTTTAATCACGTTTTTTGAGTTATGACATTATGCAAGTAAATGATCGATATGTGAACAAAATTGGTATAGTACAACGATATTTAAAAAAAAATGCGTATTTTTTTTACAAAAAAAATTTGTAGCGGATTTTTTTCACAACAAATTTTTTTAGCGGAATTTTTTTCACAAAAAAATTTTTTAGCGGATTTTTTCACCAAAAAAAAAATGTTTAGTGGATTTTTTTTTTCAATATTAATATGTTTGACCAATAGAGCTAAAACACCTCAATTCAACCGAGGAGTAGACCGCACCCCCTCCAAATTTAATGAAATTTAGTACTGGGGTTTACTTTAACAAAAAAGAGATTTTTCCAATTTTTCAGGTTTCTGGTCATTCCAGTATTCGAGATATGCGGTGTTGAAAATTAACAAAATTGTATATATTTGAAAAAAGTGTTCTGAGATAAATAAAGATAACTCGAAAAGTAATAACAACACAGGCCTCAGTCAGGTTGCAAATAATAGGTAATGAGACAGCCTTTAAAATTGCGTTCCCCAAGATTTTTTTTGAAAAAGGTCAAAGGTCATTGGTTTTAACCTTAATTTTTAGAGAGCTATATCTCAAAAAACGATATTTTTAAAATTTTGAAAAAAATATATGTTGTTAACCCTTTCACTCCCCTTGTACACTACAGTGTACACATCTTTAAAAATTCATAAAAAATTAACCGTACAACATTTTTGTGTTTTGTTTTGACAAGATTGATCATTGAAGGGTTATCTTTACGATAGATGTGCTCGGAGAAATAAATTTGCATTCCGGTGGACTCTACACGCAATATTTGGTGGCAAACTGGAAATTTTTCAAATAACGTAAACAAATTGCAAAACAAAATAAACGTTAAAAAGTTCTCAAAAATCGAATAATAATCGTACAAGCTTTCTTAAAAGCGGATTTTGTAAAACTTTTCGATACGAAAAATACAAAATTCGAATTTTGGAAAAATGTTTACTCGTTTGGGAGATATTGCATGTGAAAGCTTCAAGTTTGTTTGGATATATCTCCGCTAGAGGGCGCGGTAGACCAACGAAATCAACAAAAAGTTTTTCCTTTGCATAGATCTACATTTTCACAAATTTTGGTCAAGAAATTACTAGCCAAAAAAAGTCGGTAGTGAAAGGGTTAAGAATCACCTATACTACCTAAGTTTAAATTTTCAGGATGGAGACTTCATTGGAACTTTTTATATTAATAGAAACATTGTGACAGGAAAGAAAAAACGGTATAATTTCTCTTAAAAAAAAAAAAAATTTTTTTGTCTTTGAAATTCTGGTACCAAAATTTATTTTTCTGAATGTTTTTGACGTGCTGAGTCCAAATATGGACTTTGAACTGGCCTATCGCTATTACTTTTCAAGATATATGCACCTAAATGTTCAAAAAAACACAGCAATAGCATTTTAGCAATTTTTACATTTATGTACAGATATCTCGAAAACTAATTGCGATAGGCCAGTTCAAAGATCATATTTGGACTCAGCACGTCAAAAACATTCAGGAAAGTGAATTTTGGTACTAGAATCTCAAAGACAAAAAAAAAAATTTTTTGTAAGGGAAAATACACCGCTTTTTCTTTCCTGTCATTATGTTTCTATTAATATTAAAAGTTCCAATGAAGTCTCCATCCTGAAAATTTAAACGTAGTTAGTATAGGTGATTCTTAACAACATATATTTTTTTCAAAATTTTAAAAATATCGTTTTTTGAGATATAGCTCTCCAAAAATTAAGGTTAAAACCAATGACCTTTGACCTTTTTCCAAAAAAATCTTGGGGAACGCCATTTTAAAGGATGTCTCATTACCTCTTATTTGCGACCTGACTGAGGCCTGTAATGTTATTACTTTTCGAGTTATCTTTATTTATCTCAGAACACTTTTGTCAAATATATACGATTTTGCCAATTTTCAAGACCCCATATCTCGGGAATAAAAACTACCAGAAGTCCAAAATTTTGGCACTATGATTTTTTTGTAAGGGCCCAACTATATTCCAAGTTTCATCAAATTCGAAAGGGGTAAGGTCAAATATGCTACTTTTTTCGGTTGAATTGAGGTGTTTCAACTCAATACTTTTAGGAAAATTTTTTTCACAAATTTTTTATTTTCAAAAAAAAAAAAAAATTTCAAATAAAATTTTTTGCAAATAATTTTTTTTACATTGTGGAGTATATCAATACATTCGGCATTGCCGAACTTAACATTTTTACTTAATTTTTTAGTAGCCACTTTTTCGATTGTCAACGGATGGATGGACAAACGAATGGATAGTAGTAGTAGTAGTGGTGGTGGTGGTATTGTCGGTGGTAATGCTACCATGGACAAAGTGGAAAAGTTGCATATAAAAAAAATTATACAAAATTATTAATGTTTTTCTTTATAATTTTTCCTTTTTTTTTTTTGATCGTCTTGTTAATGTTCTTGTAACAAAAAATGTAAAGTAAAAACGAACGAGTGCAAAAATAAAGTAAAAAAAAAACAAATTTACTTTTTAATTAAATACTATAAGTGTCAGGCCAAACAACTACACAGAAAGAAAATTATTAAAAATGACAAAAATTAAAAGAGGCCAAATTAGACATACAGACCGACTATTACGACAACGATGAAGACGACAAAGACCATTAGAGAGAATAACAAATGTACCCAGTCAACTCAAGGCATCACCATCAAGTAAATGAAATACAAAACAACAAAAAAATTAAAAAAATAAAAAATAAAAAAAAAACATTTGGACAAAAATAAAAACTTTGACTAAAATGAAAAGAAAATATTAAATGAATAAATACGACAAAATGGACACCTTAAAACAAACAATCAAGTAGCATTTTCTACAGAATATAAAAAAAACAAACTGGAAACAGAAACAATCTTGTTTCGTTTTTATTTTTATTTTTTTAATTTTTTTGAATAATCAAAGTGTAAATAGAAGTGAAATGTATGTAAAGCAGAGGTTTAAAAGAAATTTATCTTACAATTAGTGGCAGTTTTCGCGCCGCCTTTTTCTGATTACGTTAAAGTCTAATCTTTTCTGAGGGGAAACGGGGCAGAAATTATCTCGAATTAACTAATTAAACATTTTCTTTGTTTACAAAAAATTGATGGTGAAAAGAATTAAAGTTCAAAAAATGCATATATTTGGATAGTTGGAAAAGATTACACTACTGAACATTTTGTAAAAAACTTGATGCGACTGTGAAGCGACCTTACAGAGTTAATTAAAATTGTTCTGGTGATCACAAATCTGATCTACAAACTTTTCCATCACATCAGGTTTTTAAGAAAATTGAGGTCAAAGTTCAAAAAAATCGCCGTTTGTGGCATTTTTAACAACTCCTAGCGGGTTAACCCGATGTGATAGCGACTTTAAAAAAAGTCGAGGGTAAAGGTTAAATACTGCTTTTAAGGATGCTGAACTCATTTGGTCAGTCGCCTTAGTCCTTAGGGCACCAACTGTCTCTCTATGATGGTTTATTCTCAAAAAAACGATTTTTTCCGCTACAAACTATATGAAAAAAATCTTTATGCGAATGAAATGCCACCTTATACACATGATTACAATTATTCTTCCCCCAAATTCGGTCTCCCAACTTTTTTATTTCATCAGGTTTTTAATACCCAGCAAACAAGCAGACTCATTTAAGACTCCAAAATGGGCTCAAAAAATATAACAGAAATTTCAAATTATTGTATGAAAGTGGTTCATCCAAAAGAGCCCTCATTTTAGTTTCCAAAATGACTCCAAAAAAAGATTCAAAAAGGGGAAATTTTGTTCATACTTTGGAGTTTGTTTGGAGCCATTTTGGACTCTTTTTAAAAAGTGGGGTTTCTGGGTGCTATTTTTGCTGTTTTTTTTTTGTTATATAAAAGAAAAAATGTGTACATCTTGAAATCAGATCTGTTTATTTAAAAATCGTTTTAATGGTTCACAACAGTTCTAAATTAAAACAAAATACAATATACATACACATCAAATATATAAAAATTACAACAAATTTCTTCTTTTTTCTTCTCTGCACAACATTCCTTTGGCGGTCCCACGTTCTTCGATCTTGAAACATGTATTCATTTGAAACATTCTCCCTTTTTAGTGGTTTTTATGTACATAACCCGCTGTCTACACCTGGGAGAAATACTGAGATATTTGTATCAAGAAACGTCAAAATCAATCGCAAAGAAATTTTTCTCAGGTGTGGACTAAATATTAGTCTCAGTCTTTGATCTCATCAGATAGTTGTTATGAGATATCTCATAACAACAATCTGATGAGATTGGATGAGATCAAGTGTCAAATTCACTTATATTTGTATGTTTACAATTGTTTTTTGGAGCAAATGGAGTCGATAAAAGGAGAAATAAAATAAATCATTAAAAAATAAGTGTATAAACAAATGTATGTACTTCAATAATAGATTGAACATATATTTATGATGAATAACATATATAGTTATTCCACGGCGGATTGCAAATTATGAAATTTCACAAGAGCATTTGCAGCTAGTTTTCCACACCACTAGATATTGAGATAAATGCTGAAATTTGCCTACTGTTTCTCTGCCGACGTTATCTCTGCTTTCATAAAAAAATTCTCCCACGTGTAGATGGTGCGTAAAGCGTCGTTATAGAAAATTATTTTCTGACTTTATTTATTTTGATAGAAAAAAAATATTTGTTGACTCCAAAAGCAATATTTTTTTTTGAGTCTTTTTGGATGGCTCAAAAAATATTACAATTTTAAACCTTTTAGGAGTCAATTTGAAATATTTTTTTTACGAAACAATTTTCTTCATGTTTTAGGTTCCTTTTGGACTCCAAACAGATGGTTTTATATTGAATCCAAAAATTGAGTGTTTTTGGAAAACAAATTTGAAAACTCAAATAAAATGTTTCATTTTTGAATCTTTTTTGACTCCGAAAAATGAGGGTTCCAAGAATATTTATTATTTAGATTCATTTAAGAGTCTTTCTTTTTGAGCACTCCGAATTTTGTTAGCTGGGTAACTTTAAAATACAAAAAAACAAGTAAGAAAGTTATAGTCGGTCAAGACCGATCATATGATACCCTACACCAGTGTTTTCCGGAAAATGGGTCCCAAATCTAAACATGGACCGTTTGAACCTTTCTTTTGTTAGATCTTTATTTAGTGTAGAAAACACACACAGATCAAATTTTTGTGGAATTGGGTTATTTTTTTGCCTATAGACCGATTTAACTGAATATCGGTCGAAATTTTCATAAGGGGGACTAAGTCCAAAAACGGTACAAATGTATTCCGATAGGATTAGGATACCGAACTACACGTTCAACACCTACAATTTTAATCAAATATTTTCATTTTTACGAATTTTGAGTAAATTATGTGAATATCGGGAGGGTGGTTTGTATGGGGACTACCAGAAGGACTGACCCGATTCATTTGAAATTTGGTATGATTATTTGTGCATTAAAAATTTTATTACCTGTTAAATTTCAAAACGATATCTATTATAATACGGTTATTAGAGGCATTTAAGCGAAGTTTAAAGGGGGCGTTTTTATGGGGGCTAGGGGTTAATATGTACCGATTTTTTCCAATTTCAATAGGATTCGTTCTTGGGTCACAATAAGCATAAATTTCAAATTTCAAGTCAATTGATTGAAAATTGCGACCTGTATCGTGCTTTAACCGATAGATGGACAGACGGACGGACGGACATCGCTAAATCGACTCAAAAAGTAATTCTGAGTCGATCGGTATACTTAAAGGTGGGTATAGGACCAATATTTCGGGTAGTTACAAACATCATCACTAACAATTGAAGTCTCCCTAGTGTCACCCGCGGATCTTTAAGGAATTGGTTTTATTTTGTGGATCAGAAAAAATAAAGGGACACGTATTTTTTTTAGCGGCCCAAATTCATATTTAGGGGGTAAAAAGGAGGGGGGAAGACAAGGCCATTTTTCAGTTTTTTTTTCGTTTATCTCCTATATTATGCAAAGAAACCTACACTCAAAATATTTTGTAGGCAAAAACAAATGAAAAACACACTTAAAACCAGTGAATAAACAATTGAAAACCATCAAAGTAATTATTTATTTGTTTTAACAAACATCAACATTTATTTTTTACTGTTGACAAAATTTTCTAAAATAAATAACAATAAACATTAAAAAATTACGTTTTTTTCACTCTTTTTTACCAACAAATTCGAAAGAAATAACCAACGAAAACATTAAAAATTAATGATAATGCTGTTATTTTTACCAACAAATTCCAAAAAAATAACCTACAAAAACAATAAAAATTAATGATTTCGTAGGTAATTTTTTACAATTTTTTATTGAAATATTTTTTTAAAAATTTTTAATAAAATTTTTGGGGAATCGATCCCGCAATCAACTACATTCTGGCCAGACACTCTACCCATCGTGCCAAAGCCACTTGATACAAACATGTTTTTATATTTCTATAAATAATTTTTTTGATTTTTTTTTGCTACAAAAAAATAACTGACTTGTGTAGGTAAAAACTAATGATATTTCATTAAAAAATACCAACAATTTAAAAAAAATTACTTACACAAATCATTAAAAATCAAAAGAATAATCAGTAGTTTTTACTTACAGAACAAAAATAAATAACTTTAAAAATTAAGTGTTAATGAAAGTCTTTATTTTTTAGTGCGTTATTTTTGAAACAAAGGACTGAAGTAGTCATTAATAAAAACTGAACATCAAACAAATGTTTTTTCTTTTAAAAACGACTAAACGGAAAACTTTTTAAATAAACTACAAACAGTTAATGACATAATTTTTTGAGTGTAGTCATGTTACATACCAAATGAAAGGTCTTTGGAAAACCTATCTACGTGTGCTAAGAACGTGTCCAAACATGCACAACTTTTCGTCATATTGAGTAAAATACCAAAATTTTAGGACAATTTTTAATAAGTTTTAATAAGTCGAAAAATATTAACTTCTTTAACCCGTTGTAAGCACCACAAGATAGGTATTTTTAATACCTTTAATCTGATACCACACGTGCCTATATTAATTTTGTTTAAATAGGCGTAAATCGTAAAAAACTGAAAAACGTCAATTTCCCCCCATACAAATCGACGCCCCCTAAAAAAGAGGTTGGGCCGCTAAAAAAAAATACGTGTCGAATTAATTTTCGTTCTTAACAACATATTCTAATTTCATGAAGATCGGAGGGTGACACCAGGGAGACTTCCCTTGTAAGTCATTATACCCTGTACCACAGAGTGGTGTAGGGTATAAAAACGAGTTTCGGACATATTTGACAACTCATAGTGCATGAACCCGATGTACCGACGACTTATAAATAAGTAAAGGGTAAAGCTTAAACATTGCTCTTTAACCCATTTGATCAGTCGCTTTAAATGTTGGGGCACCAATTGTCTTTTAACGAGGTCTTTTCCCCCTAAAAACATTTTTTTCGACACTGGGGAATAAGACATCATTGAAAGACAATTGCTTCCCAAAGAGTTAATGCGAATGACCAAATGAGTTCTGCATCATTAAGAGTACTGTTTCAGCTTTACCCTCGGTTTATTTTGAAGTCGCCATCACATCGGGTTCGAAATTTTTTTTGAACTTTGACCTTAACCGGATTTTTGACTAGCACAACTATTGTAATCATGTGCATAAGGTCGCGTTCCAGTCGCATTTTCGATATTTTGTCGTGTTGTTAAAAAGTTAACTTTTCCTGAAAAAGGCTTTAAATCAGTTCTTATACCCGAAAATTTTTGAAAAATTCTTTCTCTGGAAGATTACTAAAAAAATTGTAGCTTCATCGAAACAATATTAAAAAAAAAAAAAAAACAAGTATAAAAGTTAAATTCGACTTGGCCGAATCTATGAATACCCTACACAATGCCCTTTTTAAGGGATAGAAACATTTTTTAATGTAAAAAAAATTAAAAATTTTGATTAGAAATATTTTATTTTGAGTAAAAAACTTATTAAAAAACTTATTAAAAAATAATTTACTAATTTTTTTTTTTAGTGTAAAATTTTTTTTGAGGGTAAATTTTTTTTTAGTGTAAAAATATTTCTGAGTGACAAAAAATCAGACAAGGAAAAAATTCGAATTTTATTTAAAACTCATAAGGTATTTGAAATAAAATTTTTGTTTAAATAAAATTCTCAAAAACATTTGAATTTTATTATTTCCAAAAATAAAATTCTCAAAAAAAAAAAGAATTTTATTTTTGGTTTGAATTTTATTTTTGAATTTTATTTTTGGTTTAATTTTATTTTACTTTTGGTTTGAATATTTATTTGTTCAAAATATATTTGTTATTATGGAAATAAAATTCTTTTTTTTATTAATAAAATTCTTTAAAGAATTTTAAATAAAATTTTTTTGAATTTTATTTCTTCTAAGAATTTAAAATAAAATTTTTAAGAATTATATTTAAAATTCTTTCTTGAGTTTTTTGAAAAATTCAAAATTGAATTTTATCAATAACGAATTTTAAATTTTATTGTTTTTCCTTGTCTGCAAAAAATACTCTGAAAAGTAATTTTGTGGCGTATAATTGTTTTTAAACCTTGTTTTTTTAAAACTCGGGGTTTTCAACACGTGAATTTTATGTGAAACCAATCTGAAATTCAGGATTTTGCTTATAACTTTTGAACCACTACACCGAATTAGCTGAGATTTAAAACAAACCGAGAAAAAGGAACGATAAATATATATGTCACACTTCAGTACTCTCAGAATTGTAGTTCGAAAGTTATCGTGAGTTATATATCGTAAATTCATGAAAAACCATTGCCGAAATTATGTCTTTTGCTCATAACTTTTGAACCACTGGACCGATTTTGCTGGATGGCAACACCAACCTGACCAGGTAAATGCCCAACATGTATGCCAAACTTCAGGAGCCTCCGTAAAGTCTTTCAAAAGTTAGCGTGTTTTCAACAGACAGACGGACGGACGGACGGACATCGCTAGATCGTCTTAAAATCGATCGAGGACATCGGCGTATACAGAGGGGGGGCCCAACAACAACAACAAAAAAATATTTTTTTATATGTATTGGAAAACACAAATCTCACGAAAAAAACAACAAAATTTTTTTTGTTGTTGTTGTTGGGCCCTGAAAAAACAGTCCTGCATACGCCGTTGATCGAGGATAATGAATATATATACTTTATGGGGTCTTAGACCAATTTTTCTAGGTGTTACAAACGGAAGTGGAGGGTATACAAAATTAGAAATAGTACTAAAAGAGTGATTGAAATATTTCATTTCCTAGAAATATTACAAATAATGAGTCCATTCTTCAAAATACAACACACACAATTTTTTTTTTCCAATGAACGACTTTCATAGTATATATGAACAAATTCATAGTAATTATGAACAAATTTACATAAAATTTATTAACTTTTTCATAATACTTATAAACTTTTTCATAGTATTTATAAATCATAATATGTGAAAATTACGAACTATTTAACATTTTTTCATAAATACTATAAAAAAGTTTAAAAATTTAATGAAAAAGTTCATTATTTTTATGTATTTGTTCATAAATACTATGAATTTCGTTCATTGAAAAATATTTTTTTTTCCGTGAAGAAGTAATAACACATTTCCTTTGTATGATTTCTTAAATTAATGTACTTTCTTTGGAAAATTACAAAAAAGTACCATTTTTAAAAAAAGAGTACTAAAAATAGTACCTCTTCAAAATATACTTAAAATAAAGTACAAAGAATGCCAGTGCTCTTATAATAGTGAGTTAAAAAAATAATACAATTTCTTCGAAAGAGTACCGAAAATAGTACTTTTTTCAAAATAAAACTTAAAACAATACCACTTCTAAGAAATGCTAAACAAATAGTACACTTTTCCCAAAAGTGTACTAAAAATATTTGAGTCTCTTTGAAAGAGTTTTAAAATAAGTAATTTCTCCTCGACAGTGTATTAAAAATAATTATAGTTGTAAATGTATTAAAAATATTACACTTTTTTCGAAAAAAAAACCCTATCCTTTAAAGTTCTGGTTTGTATGTGATTATTCTGAAAACAATCTACTTACTCACACTGAATATTACTTTTCTTTTTTGCTAATTGTTTACAATTGGGTTCTACCAAAAAAAAAAAAATCTGTATGTTGTACAATGTTCATGTTTTCCTCCTTAGACACTTGAGACAAAAACAACAAAACTACAGCACCGGCAACCGGCACCGGCAGTAAGAACAACAAAACCACAATTGCTGTGACACTCACAATCATTTAAATATTATGACCAAGTCTTTAACTCATCGTTCGTATACAGTTAACAAGAAAAAAAATATATATTTTCCAAAAAAAAAATAACAAACAACAAGAACAAAAATGCATCCTCTTACACAAACATACTGTCAAAATTACAAACAGACAAATGGGCAGGGAGATCAACAAACGGAAGGAGGGTCAGTTGGTTGGATGGTCGGTCATTTAGGCAAGCAGGCGGCAGGCAGATAGATATATATATATAGAGAAACAATTGCAACAAACGCCCACACTTGAAATGTGTGGTAACCCAAAAAACAAAAGTGAAATTTATTTATTGTAAAAGCATTTTCATTTTCATTATACATAATAACGAATTTCAGCTTTTTTTTGTTCATATATTCAGATGTATTTTATTGTTGCTATTTTAGTACTCTGTGTATAAATTTATATGAAATCACATTCTCACACTCACACATATGCACGCACTTACCACACACTTGCACACACACAATCGAACTCATACAGACTACATGCAGCTATTAAACCGCGAAGGACTTTTTCATTTGATAACACCTACATAACACTAGCAATTGACATACACAGAATTTAACCAGCAAATGCATCAAGAACAGTGGTGAAAAATCAGAGGTGTTTAAAAATTTTATAAAATTTAGAAAAAAAACATCACGAAAATTCAGAAAATTTTTGATAAAATTAAATAAAACAAGTAAAAGTGTTAAATTCGGCTGTTGAGAATTTATTTAATCCTCAAACAGACTAAACAAAATACAAACAATTTTGCACGGCTTCTTTTTTGTGGTGGAGGAATTGGGTTGGATGGAAGTGATGAATGTTTAAAAATTTATTTGATATGGTTTATGCTCTCAAGTAATAAAACAATATTACACTCAAAAAATGATGTCATTAACTGTTTGTAGTTTTTTTAAAAAATTTTCCGTTTAGTCGTTTTTAAAAGAAAAAACATTTGTTTAATGTTCAGTTTTTATTAATGACTACTTCAGTCCTTTGTTTCAAAAATAACACACTAATAAATAAAGACTTTTATTAACATTTAATTTATAAAGTCATTTATTTTTGTTCTGTAAGTAAAAACTACTGATTATTCTTTTGATTTTTAATGATTTGTGTAAGTAATTTTTTTTTATATTGTTGGTATTTTTTAAAGAAATATCATTAGTTTTTACCTGCACAAGTCAGTTATTTTTTTGTAGAAAAAAAAAATCAAAAAATTATTTATAGAAATATAAAAACATGTTTGTATCAAGTGACTTTGGCACGATGGGTAGAGTGTCTGGCCAGAATGTACTTGATTGCGGGATCGATTCCCCAAAAATTTTATTAAAAATTTTTAAAAAAACATTTCAATAAAAAATTGTAAAAAATTACATACGAAATCATTAATTTTTATTGTTTTCGTAGGTTATTTTTTTGAAATTTGTTGGTAAAAATAACAGAACTATCATTAATTTTTAATGTTTTCGTTGGTTATTTTTTTTCGAATTTGTTGGTAAAAAAGAGTGAAAAAAACGTAATTTTTTAATGTTTAATGTTATTTATTTTAGAAAATTTTGTCAACAGTAAAAAATAAATGTTGATGTTTGTTAAAACAAATGAATAATTACTGGAATGGTTTTCAATTGTTTATTCACTGGTTTTAAGTGTGTTTTTCATTTGTTTTTGCCTACAAAATATTTTGAGTGTATAATTATTAAAATTAATTTTTCATAACCACACCCACAAAATTGGGAGGGCCGGAATAAATGGCATAATCTAATCCCCTAAGTTCAAGCGCAGTACCTCGAACTTCTTCTGATATAAAAATAGTTTGTTTTTTCAACAAAAATATTAAAACATGTAAAAGATAGAGTTTTTCAGAGGTTGGTTTAGTTCTTCGAGGGGAAACTTTTCCCCCTGTACCGATTTGTCCCATTTACGAACTTAACCTACTGACGACCGTTAGATACCCTCGTGACAAATTTTAGCAGCCCGGTGCAAAATGTTCAAATATGGGTACATATACGAGCATATGAGTCATTCCACACCAAATGTCCCGCTACAGAAAAACATGTGTCCCGTAAATTTCTGAATAGGTTGTTTGGATAGCCCTATGTGAAACTACACTCAAAAGAAAGCCTCTGTCAAAAAATCTGTAGAATGACTTTCAATTTAGAATAACAAATTTTTAGCAGATTTTTCAGCTGAAATGAATATTTTAGCAGAATTCTCTGCTATTCAATTTCTGAAAACAACAGAAATTTTGCAGAACTTTTGCTGATTCTGTCTGCTAAGTTTCACAAAGTTTTTGTGCAGATTTTCAGCAGATTATTTTGCTAATTTGACAGATATTTTTTGTTATGTTTTTTTAAGTATTTTTTTAAATGTCGGTCTCGCAAAAATAAAAATCAAATGTCACTATCTAAAAATTAAAGTAGACGAATATAAATAGCTCCCGCTTAAATGCATCACAAAATATGTCAGCTTTAATAATATACATATAATGCAAAAGAACACAAGCAAAAAATTCATACAAAGATATTTTTTTCAGCTTCCCGAGTAAAAAAGTTCCTATATAATTGTATATAATTTTATAAACATCATATATGATTAAATAGAATTATATAGAATTTGATGCGAAAAATGAGTCGATAAAACTATATAAAATTTGATCAATGTTTCATATATTTTGATAAATTTTTTATATAATTTTATGCGAAATTTGGACCCCTATTTTTATATAATAATAGCAAAATTATATAATTAGATATAATTATATAAAAATATATAAAATTGTATAAAACTGTATAAAACTATATAAAGTTACATAAAATTATATATAATTATATATAATTAAAACAAAATTTTATGATTTATATAAAACTTGATATAATTTTATATAACTTTATAAAATTATATATTGTTTTATATAATTTGATATAGTTGTATATAATTATATCTGATTATATAAATTTGCTTTTGTTATATAAAAATAGGGGTCCAAATTTCGCATAAAATTATATAAAAAATTTATCAAAACACAAGTAACATTGATAAAATTTTATATGGTTTTATCGACTCATTTTTCGCATCAAATTCTATATAGTTCTATTTAATCATATATGATGTTTATAAAATTATATACAATTATATAGGAACTTTTTTACTCGGGTTGCCAGTTTGTTGCTGCTTTTCAAGAAGAGAAGTTCTTCAGTTCATGCACGCAAACCATACATTGTACGGCGTTCAATACAAAATTCAAAACCACCCTTGTGTTTTGCTACTTTTGTTTATCATTTGTGTGTGTTTTTTTATTTGTTTTCTTATTATAAGTGTGTATGTTGTGTTATTTTTGCTTTCTATTCTTTCATGTGTGTCAATTTCGACATCCCGTTATTTTTTTCTTGTTCGTTCATGTTAAGAATTTTATAAAGATGTTAAATATATATATTTTTTTTACAATTTTATACAAAACTGTTATTTTGAAAAAAGATATTTTTACAGAAAACATATCAATTGGCTCAAACTAGGTGTTATTTAAAACTTTTCTGCTTAAATCATCAATTTCTTTGCCGAAATTAACAGATTTTTCTGCTGTTGAATCCGCAGTTTTTTCTGCTGAAATCAGCAGTTTTTTCTGCTGAAATCAGCAGATTTCTCTGCTGATTTAACCCAGGTTATCACTACAGAAATTTAGCAAACCGCGTCTGCTAAAATCAGCAGATTTCTCATATGGCTCAAAATGGGTGTATTTTCAGCAGACTTTTCTGCTGATTGGACAGAGAATTTATTTTGAGTGTAAGAAAATTGCATTTTTGGTTTTTCAAATTTTCAAAAACTGGGCTTAGGAGGAGTGGTCAAATATTGGAAAAATGGTCAAATTTGTGGCGAGTTGCCTTGATAAAATATTTATCACATTAAAACGGAATGCACCACAATCTCAAAAATTTACATTCTTATATAGTTTTGTGTGGGATATCGATATAAATGTTTTTTTTTTTTAATTTTCAGAACCCGTTCTGAAATTTTCCATTTTTTAAAAAGTCAATTTAACAAAAATCCGGTCACTTTTTTTTTTTTTTTTTGTTTAATTTTTTTTTTTAAAGTTTAGATGTTTGTCAATCCACACAAAAAAATTCAGAAACACGTTCTTCGTTTTTTCGAGAAAATCACATTTGAATTTTAAATTTCATAACAATTTTGTAATTTGCTTGTATTTTCTTGTTTTATCGTTGCGAATGAGTATTATTAATTGCATAAACATTACTCATACGCTCTGTTGAAACAAGAAAATGCAAGCAAATTACTAAATTGTTATGAAATTTAAAATTCAAATGCGATTTTATCGAAAAAAAAGCAAAATGTGTTTCTGAATTTATTTTGTGTGGATGGACAAACATCTAAACTTAAAAAAAAAAATTAAAAAAAAAAAAAAAAAAGTGGCCGGATTTTTGATAAATTAACTTTTTTAAAAAATGGAAAATTTCAGAACGGGTTCTGAAAATTAAAAAAAAAAAAAAATTTTTGTTGATAGCCCATACAAAATTATATAAGAACGTAAATTTTTGACATTGTGGTGCATTCCGTTTTAATGTGATAAATATTTAATCAAGGCAACTCGCCACAAATTTGACCATTTTTCCAATATTTGACCACGCCTCCTAAGCCCAGTTTTTGAAAAATTGAAAAACCAAAAACGCAATTTTCTAAGTTCCATATAGGGGTATCCATATCACCTATTCAGAAGTTTACGGTACACATGTTTTTTTTCGCTGGACATTTGGTGTGGAATGCCTCATATATGAACACATACATGAGGCATTCCACACCAAATGTCCCGCTACAGAAAAACATGTGTCCCGTAAATTTCTGAATAGGTTGTTTGGATGACCCTATATGAAACTAAGAAAATTGTGGCCCTTACCACAAGAAAACAAAAAGTCTATATTAACAAAAGTTTTATTTTAAATTTCAAATTTTCAATACATTTTTTGAAAGTCGATTTTAAAAACAAAAACAATTTGTATGGGAATAAAATTAAAAGCTCATTTTAAATTTATTTTATTTTCTTGTGGTATGGCTGTGTTTTTGGTTTTTCTAATTTTCAAAAACTGGGCTTAGGAGGCGTGGTCAAATATTGGAAAAATGGTAAAATTTGTGGCGAGTTGCCTTGATTAAATATTTATCACATTAAAACGGAATTCACCACAATCTTAAAAATTTACATTCTTATATAGTTTTGTATGGGCTATCGATTATTTTTTTTTGAAAATTTTCAGAACCCGTTCTGAAATTTTCCATTTTTTAAAAAAGTAAATTTATCAAAAAATCCGGCCAATTTTTTTTTTACACGCGTTTTTCGTTTTATTTTTTTCAAAAAAATCGCATTTGAATTTTAAATTTCATAACAATTTTGTAATTTGGCTGTGTTTTCTTGTTTTAACGTTGCGAATGAGTATTATTAATTGCAGAAATATTACTCATACGCTCTGTTGAAACAAGAAAATACAAGCAAATTACTAAATTGTTATGAAATTTAAAATTCAAATGCGATTTTCTTGAAAAAAAAAAAAACGAAAAACGCGTGTCTGATTTTTTTTGTGTGGATGGTCAAACGTCTAAACTTAAAAAGAAAAAAATTAAAAAAGAAGTGGCCAGATTTTTGATAAATTGACTTTTTAAAAAAAAGGAAAAATTCAGAACGGGTTCTGAAAATTTTCCAAAAAAAAGAATTTTAATCGATAGCCCATACAAAACTATATAGGAATTAAAGTTTTTGGGCTATTATTATAATTACAATAAAATTTCACCAATTTAAAATGCGTATAAAAAAAATCTGGCGCTGAACTAAGAACAAACTCGAAGACTTTGTTATGTAATATGTCAACTTTCATTTGCTCTTGGTTTCATACCATTCCGATTTTTCATCCCATTCCGAGGATTCAATAAATTTTTTAATTGAAATTCCTCAATTAGGGAAAATTGTTATACCAATTATTAAATCTTGGGTGATTGATTGAATATTTTTTCAATCAAATATTTTTTCGGACAGCTGCTAAATATTTATTTGGAAAATTTGTATGAAGAAGTCCGCAATTTTATAAAAGGAGAGTCAGCAGTATCTCAGCGATTACTTTTTTCTTTTGCCGACTGGGCTTAAAAAGTTTTCGGAACTTCGAAATTATAAGAAATTTTTCACTCAAAAACGCAAAACAAATTTCCCAAAATGTTTGTTTTCAGGACTTTAAATCAAAAAAATTTGAATTTTTTTTCGTAACTTCAAAAATTTTTAAAATTTTTTTTTTAATTTTTAAATTTCTTTGAAATTTTGACCCTTTTATACCACTGTAATTAATATTATTATTTTTTTATATTTTGTTTGCTGGTTAATTTCATTTCATTGCATTGTATTGTAGTGGTGTTTTTTTTTATTCAAGCAAAAATATTTAAATATTTTGTTGTAAAAATGTTTTTATTTTTAATATTTTTATTTATACATAAAAAAATAAAATATTTTTTTATTGTTAGCACCGGAAGTTCTGTCACAAATATGTATATTTTTCATACAACAAACTGTATGCAATTATCACACATACTCTACACACAAATACACACACACAAAAAACACAAGCACATGTAAATAAATAAACAAACACACAAATGCAATATTAATTTGTAGGCAAAATAATGTAAAGGTATATTGGAATGTGTGTATGTGTGTTTGTATGCATATGTGGTTGTATGTTCAAGTGGTTTTATATGAACACTTGTCATCATAAATTATTATTTTCATAATATGTATAAAAAATAAATAATAAAAAAAAATAACAAAACACCAACAATCACAACAATAACAACGATAACAACAGCAACAAAACATTGTATAAATTTTTATGCAAACAATTTTAACTTAAAAACTCTTATGGTTCAATTTGTCCCATATGTGTGCTTTTTAGTTTTTTTTTCTTCTTCCTTTTTTTTTTTGAAAGCTTAAAGAAAAGCTTAAAATTTAACATTTTACTATAATTTTAATTGTTTTTTATTACTTAAAGAATATATTAAAAGGTATTTGTTTAAGTTACTATGACAATTTAAATGAAAAAAAAAAAATATAATTTTAAAGTGAAATGAATTGTCCCAAGAAATTTTGAAAAAAATTTTCTAACTTTAAAAAACTGATTCTAGATTTGTGCTAAAGACCTGTAAGTTGTAGAAAGCCGGTTAAATTTTTTTCGATACATCAATTCATTTGTGGCGAAAATTTGACAATCATATGTTTGGTCATCAGCTGTTTTGACATGCAAACAAAATTACTATAACACTAACTGGATTGTTTGATTGATGATAACACTAACTGGAGTGTTAAAAACCGGTATGGGAATACCAGAAATGTCTATAATTTTTAGAAATTCAATTTTTCTTCTGCATTTTATCAATTTGAACAAATATAATTAGAGCCCGAGCTCTAACACTAATAAAATAACTGACAAAATATGTCGCCATTAGGCACGTCGCCGAAACAGAAAATGCAAATTCCTTCATTTGTGTCTGCAATTCCAGATCATGTTGGTAACCCTTGCGAAATATTTTAAAGGGGCCATTAGATGACAGACAAATCTTACAATTTTTCTTCCAACCGCGCATTTTTTTCTAAAAATATTTGCGAACACACATCTGAACACATGCTTTTATTGACGCCATTTGCATTCGGTCGTTAGACAAATTGTAAGATTTGTCTGTGGTCTGATTGGCGCTTAAGAGACAAACAAGTTGAAAGAAAGTATGAAGTGAGCTTGAGATTGCTAGAAATAGGGCGGATTTTACAGTCCAAACTAAGTTCTAACTTAAGTAAAATCTTAGTTAAGATTTATTTAAGTATTTTTTATAACTTAATTTAAATTCGATTTTTCGGTTTGTACTTAAGTTAAAAAGAAAATATGTTAAAAATATGGTAACACAAGGTATTTATTGTTTCTCTATGGTATTTATTTTGATTTGACAAATCAAAAAGAATACAAAAAAATAAAATAATAAAAATATACAAAACAAAAATTATGTAAAATAAGGAAAAATCACACAAATGATGTTATTTTCCGTTAAAATCTTCCACCGTGGGTATTGTTAGAACCATAATAATTAAGAACGCGGCTAAGGGCATCATTAAAAAATACTCCACCCGCTTTACTTCGGATTTGCACACCAACAAAAGTCTCTATGAAAAGGTTGCTCTTATATCCACCAAAACTATTTTCCGATACGATTGCCGATTATGTTACCTATTTGATAGGCCATCTCCGCCACTCTTAAATTAAAGGTATTTCAATAAAATTGAGTGAACAAAACAAAAAAATAATGTTTAATAAACGTTAAAGTATTGGATATGGCCCATCAAGTGGGTAAAATAACCGGCAATCTTAATTCTTGTTGGAAATAACAGCAACCTTTTCACGGAGACGTTTACAACTATACATGGACAATCAGACGGACGGACAGTATATCAGTATTCTTAAATATGGGTCTGGGACAAATAATTCGGGTAATTACAATCTTCATCACACACTCATTATACCCTGTAACATAGAGTGGTGTAGGTTATATACACTCAATTGGTCTTCTTTTCCATTACAATTTTCTGCCTTGGGTCTTGTTAGAACCAAAACGATCAAGCCGCTAAGGTCACTATTGAATAATGATCCACCCGCTTGACTTCGAATTTGCACCCCAACAAACGTTTTTATTATTTTCAACAAAATCTTGAGGAAAAAGATTGGATGTTACCCATTTGATGGGTCATCTCCGCCAATCTCAAATTCCTTTCAGATTTTTATTTATTTAATTATTTTTTTCGATATTATGGAAACATGACGCAATTTGATGGAAATACCTTGAACTTGAGAGTGGCGGATGGAGATTTTAAAGGAAAAGAAGAGCAATTGCTTGAATTTTTGTTTTTTTTGTATGTTTGTATTATTAATTGAATTTTATTTTGTATTTTTTTTTAAATTGCCAAATAAAAATAAATTACTTAAGTAAAACTTAAGTCATGGAAATAGATGACTTAAGTTTTACTTAAGTAGTTTTTATAAAATAGTTTTTTTGGATTTAAGTAATTTCTTAGCTTAAGTCACTACTTAGTGCTGACTGTAAAATCCGCCCATAGAATTGTAGTGTTGGAAACTATTTAAATTTATTCTGTAGAAACTATAAATATTCACATATATAAAAACAAATTTCCTTTAACTAGACAAACCGACATTTAAAATCCTACTGATAATAACACTAACTGGAGTGTTTGAAACCGGTAATGTCTATAATTTTTAGAAATATAATTTTCTTCTGCGTTTTTTCAACTTGAATCCTTATTGTTGGTATTTGTTTGTAACACTTTAAGGACTTCAAGAATACACTTTTTAAGGATTGCGCGGAAATTTTTTTTCGTGAAATGTTTTTTTTTTAAATTTTTTTTATTATTGAATTTTTGTTTAGTTCGGTTTGAGTCCATATTAATTATTTCTGAGAAATAATAATTGTTGTACAATGAGAAAATCTGAAAAAAATCAAGTGACAACACAGACTAAGTGGAGATGTCGACAGCTTTCGGAAGATGCCACCCTTCCATCATCAGCACTCCTTCGATTGCCACACACTTACCCAGTTGGAAAATGTGTCACTGAGGGAATATCCACGGTGATTCCTTGAGGAAATGTCTTTAGGTTCTGACAAATCATAGGTAATCCTTGATGACATTGTCAGCACTGAATGTTTGCTTTAAGAGTGTTGACAATTCCTCTAAGACGTCTAAAAGGAAATGTCTTTAAAATAGCAGTATATTAAATTAGAATTTTAAATCTGGCCACCTCTTCAATTTCCAAGAAAAAGATGGCAATATTATCGATTTATTAAAAAAAACCGAAATCTAACAAGTAAAATAAAAGTAATAAATAGGCAAACAATTTTCAAAATAAAGTTCGGAACAAGTAGTTAGGTGTGGGACTAATAAACTGGAGGTTCCAGGTTCAAATCTAGTTGGGACTAAAAGAGACGAAAAGTTTTTTCTAAATATGAGAAAGATTTATAAAGGAAAATGGATAAAAGTAAAAACTAAAGGATATACGAAATTTTTTTGTATTTTCGCATGATCTACGTCAGACATTTCCCCAAAGAAGTCTTAGGTGACATGTCCCCGAAGGTCAGCCCTGACCACTGCTGACTTTGTGTGAGGATATTTTGAAAATGTGTATGAAACTGTCCTCAATCCAGTACATAGAGATGTCTTGTGGATGTCAGCAGTGACTCTGACGTGTCACCGCTCCGTCACTGAGGATGGCTCGATGACGTTGTTAACTGGGTAATGTGTGTCCGATTAAAATTAGCCATTTAAATGAAACTTTTAAACAAATATAAGTAATATCGGAATTATTTTTATGTTGAATAACCCGTATACCCACCATCATTCGTGGTGTATTCATTTGGCAGAAACTTAATCAATCTCAACTTTTTATTTTGTTATTAATTTATAAAAATGTGTAAAAAATATTTTTCGCGGAATTCTTTTTTTCACAAAAACTTTTTTTGGCGAAAAAATCAAATCATATTTCGAAATTTAAATTTAAAAATTTTTCCAAAATTATATAAAAATTAATTTTATGGTCTTTTACAGCTACAATTTTATATCGCGAATATCGCGAATGTCGCGAATACGAGCGCAAACTTATGCCATTGAATTCAGCGTACTCGAATTAGCTTTACCAGCAAGGTGACTAGCTTGTTAAAATTTGCGACTACATAGCACATAGCAAGAACGGTTTAATTTTTTGCTAATATAACACACTGTTACCGAAAGTCAAATTTTTTTATGTTTTTGTGTATTATTTAATCAAAATTTAATATAATTCGAAAAAGATCAACTGTAAATGAGAAAAATCAATTGTAGTTCGAAATTGATCAATTGTAATTTGAAAATGATTAATTGTTATTAAAAAAAAAAAAAAATACTGAAAAAATCAATTTCGAAAATGATTCATATCAACTAAATTTTTTGTTGTTTTTTTTTTCGAATTACAAATGAAGTCTTCGAATTACTATTGATTTTTTTCGAATAACAATTGATCTTTTTCGAATTAAAATTGATTTTTTTGAATTATAGTGGATATATTTCAAATTTAAATTGATCTTTTTCGAATTCCAATTGATCTTTTTTCGAAATACAATTGATATTTTTTGAATACCAATTGATCTATTTCGAAATACTATTGGTATTTTCGAATTAGAATTCATCTTTTTCGAATAACAATTGGAATCTTCGAAATTACAATTGATCTATTTAGAATTACAATAAGTATAAGATGTTCCAGAAGCATATTTCGTTTTGTTATAATTTTATAAGAAATTAATTATTTTTACAGATTATGTAATAAAATTATCAATCATTTAATACAGTACAAAAAAAGATAGTGAGTAAGTTTTTAACAAATTCTATAAACTTTAAATAAAAAAACTGATAACATACATATTATTTTAAAAATTTACAATAAAAAAATATACAAAATGTAAACATTTTGAAAATTTTGATAAGATAACATTTACTTTCATTATATAGAACTTTCGCTTAGAGAAAGTAACACAAAAAATTGCAATGAAAATATTTCATAATAGCAACATTTTGATAAGAACTACAAAAAAATACACTAAATGAGAGGTAAGACAATTCAAAAACCAACTTATTATGTTAAACAAAAAAGCAAATATAATTAGACAATTACTAGACAAAATAGCACCAATTCGTATTTATTTCAACGAAATAAATCATTTTTAATCAGTGACACATTAACATAATAGCAAACATTTTCAGCTAGAGCTAAGAAATTTAATTGAAAGTGAAAATTTTGCTGTGATAGTTTTGTTAGGTTTGAATTAAATTTATAAAATCGATAGAAAAGTTTTTTTTTAGCCCTAAACTGTTATAATTTTCACGCATGATTGGTTTTAAGCTTTACACTGAACTACTTAAAACTACAGGGTGACCATATAAATTGAATTATTGTTAAAATAAGTTACACGAATAGAAATTTTGTCACTTTATTGTCTACATAAATTTTAGGAAATTCAAAAATTCTAAAAAAATTCATTTGAAATTTCGATTTGAAATTATAACTCAAAAAATATCATTTGATATTCGAAAAAATACAAATTGATATTAGAAAATTATCATTAAAAACTCGTAAAGAGATCAATTTAAATTTGAAAAATTTAATGCGAAAATATAAATTAAAATTTGAAAAAATTGAATTGATTTTTGAAAACAATTATTTAAAATTAGTGAAAAGATCAATTGAAATCCAAAAGATTCTATTTGAAATTCAGAAAATATTACTTATAAAATATATGTAAAGTATATCGATTGATTTTAAGACGATCTAGCGATCTCCGTCCGGCTGTGTGCTTAAAACACTCTAATATTTGTGAAGACTTTACGGAGGCTCTTGACGTTATGTTGGTCATGTTGCAGATCAGCGAAATTTCGGCGAGGTGTTTTCGCGAATTAACGAGATAAAAACACGCTAACATTCGAAAGACATTTCTGAGGATGCTGAACCTTGGCATATATATTTCTGGTTCCCCTGGTCTGGTTGGTATTGATTTTCTGTCAAATCGGTCGAGTGGTTCAAAAGGCATTAGTAAAACCGTAAATTTCAGATTAGTTTCATCTTAAATTCACGTGTTGAAAAAACCGAGCTTTAAAAACATTGGTAAGCAACAAGATAACTTTACAAAGTATTTTTGTCACTCAAAAATATTTTTACACTAACAAGGGAAGTCTCCCTAATGTCACCCGCGGATCTTTATGGAATTGGTTTTTTGTAGACCAGAAAAAATAAAGGGACACGTATTTTTTCTAGCGGGCCAAATTCATATTTAGGGGGAAGACAAGGCCATTTTTCAGTTGTTTTTCGTTTATCTCCTATATTATGCATTGAAGCCTAGTCGTGTTACATACCAAATGAAAGGTCTTTGGAAAACCTATCTACGTGTGCTAAGAACGTGTCCAAACGTGAACAACTTTTCGTCATAGTGAGTAAAATACCAAAATTTGAGGATATTTTTGTTAATAAGTCGAAAAAGTTCTTTCGCCCGTTATTAGCACCACAATATAAGTATTTTTAATACCTTTAATATAATACCACAGGTGCCTATATTAATTATGTTTAAATAAGCGTAAATCGCAAAAAACTGAAAAAGGTCAATTTCCCCCCATACAAATCGACCCCCCTAAAAATGAGTTTGGGCCGGTAAAAAAAATACGTGTCAAATTAATTTTCGTTCTTAACAACATATCCAAATTTCATGAAGATCGGAGGCTGACTTCCCTTGTAAGAAGAAAAATTACACTCGAAAAAAAGTTTACACTCAAAAAAAAAATAAAAATAAGTAATTTTTCTTTTTTTTTTTACAAAATGACAAAACAAATTTTTTCACATTTAAACAAATTTATCCTTTAAAAAGGGCATTGTGAAGGGTATTCATACACTCAAAATAATTCTACAGTAAAAGGTTTAGTAAGTGATATTGTACCAAAATCTACTAATTGGTTACTAATTTTAGTATCTTCAAAGTACTAACATTAGTAATTTTTACTGGTTTTGACTAATATTAGTTAAAAATTTTAGTATTGGTTACCAATTTCTGCACTAGGTCCTTTTGGACTAAAATTAGTTAAATTTTTAGTATTGAATACCCACGTTTTTTTTTTGGGTGTAGATTCGGCCAAGTGGAATGTAACTTTTCTACTTGTTAAAATTTCAATTTATTTGAATTGGTCTTATTTGAAATTCAATTAATTATTATCCTTAACAAGTTGCATTTGAGCTTTTTTTGAATTTAATTAATGCAAAACTTTTGATATCTTTTCTTATTATTCAGATAAATCTCCCCACATCTAGTCAGAAAAATATGGTCACTCAAATTTAAAACAACTTAACGTAACAGTTTTACCTCAATTTTAAAGAATATCTGCAGTCATCTGTAGCTAATAGAGATGACATCTTATTGATAACGTAAGAAAATAACGGGACACAATATTTTGTTTGGGAATTCTCCTTGTCACGGGAATCGTGAAATTACCTTTACCTTTATTGTTTGCACCTAAGGGTATGCAATAAATATTTTTAACAGAGTGTTTCGTAGATGTGTTAATCCTGTGAAATTCTTTTTTTTACAAGTTTATTCTTTGTATAGAAATTACACCATTTCAATAGCAATTTAAAGACTACAATTGGAATTTGAAGATTTCATTTATAAGTAGTTCGAAAATTCAGTTAAAATTGGGAAACCCTATGTGGGAATTGAATAAAAAATTTTAAATATCATTTGTTATTTTTCCCAAATTAAAATTCATAACAAGTAAAAAAGTTAAATTCGGCCTTGCCGAATGTATTGATGCCCTCCACAATTTCAAAAGGATTATTGCAAAAAACTTAAAAAAAAAATTCAAAAAAATTTCAACGAAAAAAAAAAAATTCGAAAAAAAAATCCGCGATTTTTCTTTTTTTATCAAAAAATGTGTTCGTACTTGTTTGAGTACCTTTCGGTGTTCAATTATGTTAACATATGTCAACCAGCAGCCGAATTAAAGCATTTTATATTTTTAGGTTATGTTGAATGTACCAAAATTTTTGAAGTGTCCTTACATTTTTGTTCATAACTTTTGAACCGTTGAACCGATATCGCTCAAATGCAATACCAAACTGCTCAGGAGAACTTCCAATAAATATGTTAAGTTTGAGTCATCTTCGTGTAATATTTTGGTCGTGATCACCATTTCCACAGACAGACGGACAGACGGACATCGCTAGAATGTCTTAAAATCGATCACTGATCAATAATATATATACTTTATGGGACCCCATAATATATAATATACATATATACTTTATGGGACCCCAGACCAATATTTCGATGAGTTACAAACGGAATGACAAACTTATATATACCCTCTATCACTAAGTGGAGGGTATAAAAATTAATCGAAATAAACTATATTCGATCGATTCAAAAACATTTTAGTGTCGGTCCATCTGTTGTAGGATCGAATAGTCGAAAAGATTAATCGACTTTTTGTAGGAAAAAGTCGAATTGACCTTTTCAAAATTTTTAATCGAATTTTCAAATTTAGAATGGCTTTTTAAAATTTCAAAAAAATAATTTCAAAAAATAATTTCAAAATTTTAATTTACCTTCAAAAATTACACCAAAAAATGGTGTAACATAAGCTAGTGCTACCCATTTTTGGATTCACAAAATTTTCGAATATTATTCGAATTAAAAATTTGTTTTAAAAATTACTTAAATATACTCATGTCAAAAAAATCTGGGATTTCAATTTAATATTCAATTGGCATCCCTATAATTTAAACAAGAATAGTCAATATGTATCTACTTATTTGCCTTTTTAGCGAAATATTTATATATTTATTTATGGGAGAATTTTGTTGTTTTTGCACGAAAAACAAGCAAATCAAATAAAATCGAAAGTGTTACTACAGCTACGTACATACGTAGTCTGTTTTATAGTTTACGTAAATGCAAATATTTATTAAAACACATGTGCCTCAATTTACAAATAGGATAAAACGAAGATTTCTTTGTTTTTTTATAATAAAAATTTTAATTTTGGAAAATTCAATTGAAAATATAAAATTTATTTGGAAAATTGAAAGGGTAAAACGAAGATTTCTTTATTTTTTTATAATAAAAATTTAAAATTTTAATTTTGAAAAATTCTATTGAAAATATAAAATTTATTTGGAAAATTTTTAAATATTCGAAATCGTGTAAAGCACTGTAAATTGAGGGTTAAGTTCTGCTAAAAAGGTGTGTGTAATTTTTTCTTTAGTATTGTTTTAGCTGCTGAAAATGTGTTTTGTTTTATGGTTTCAGAATATTGTGTTCTTTTGGGGGTTTTCAAAAAAAAAAAAACATAATCTTAACACAGCGAAATTTTTGAAAACAGATAACACATTGAGGAACATATAAGTTTAAAAAAACGTTTAATTTTTGGACAATTTCAAACAAAAATATTATATTGAGCAGGTTGTCTATGTAAAATTTCCTTATTACGAATGAATTTTTGCTGGGAAATTTTTGTTAATATTTACACTTATTCACACTTTTTAAATAATACCTACATATGCTTGGAATATATATTATTATTTATTTTTTTACTAACAAGGGAAGTATCTTAACTCTTATGAACCGATTTGCCTGAAACTTAAAATATATATAAAAGAGACGATTTTAAGTGTTTAAAAATTTCGATAACTCCCGAAAAATTTCGATAACTCCCGAACTAAGAGGAATATCGTCTAGAACAAAAATACGTGTCGACTTAAATTTAATATAGATTATTTAGTATTCATATGAATATCGTAGGTATATGTCAATAAATCCCCCCAAAATTATTAATTTATATGAAAAATATATGTAACGATGCGGAATTTTTCAAGGTTATGAAACCGTTGGATAGGCCTTAAAAAACTTTTTCTGATATGGAAAGATTATATAGTTTTTAAAATAGAAATGGCTGTAAAATCCAAAAAACTATTTTTTCGCCATTTTTTTACCCATTTTTGGAACCCCTAAATTCCCGATATGACCGATTAGCCGAAACACCCCGACCTAAGAGTTGTCTTTTTAATTTATATAATTTAAGTTTCAGGCAAATCGGTTCATAAGGGTAGAGATACTTCCCTTGCAAATTATTTGTTGTTGATTAATGTGACCTAAATTTTTTTTTTGTTTTTACAAATTTTTGGAAACTAAATTAAATTAGAATTAGAACAATTTTATAGAACTCAATTTTTGTCAAATATTGAAAAATATTGGTTCACCTTGTAAAACTGAAAAAAATAGGGTTAACCATAATTCAACTAAGCATAAGACATTCATGATTTAATGTTTGGAACCACCTTCCTATAGAATAAGTTCCAACTTCTGAGACTTTTTTCAACAGAAAAAGTTTCAGATTTTGGGACATTTTTCCCATTTTTCCTATAGAAAAAGCTTAAGATTCTCAGAAATTTTTCTTATAGAAAAGGTCTCAGATTCTGAGATATTTTTCCTATAGAAAAGGTCTCAGATTCTAAGACATTTTTCCTATAGAAAAAGTTCTATGATTTTGAGACATTTTAGAAAAAAGTCTCAGATTCTGAGGATTTTTTTCTATAGAAAGACTCAGATTCTGATACATTTTTCCTATAGGAAAAGTTTAATTTTTCCCAAAGATAATATCTCTTCATTATAAGAACTTCTAGATTGATAGATATTTTTTCACAAAAAATTTTCAGATTTAGTTACATTTTCCCTTTAAAAATATTCAGATTTTCCTTATAAAAATTTTTATATTTTTTCGTTTAAAATTGTTCGGATTTCAAAATTTTTTTCCTTTGGAAATTTTTTTTATACCCTCCACTCTAGTGATCGAGGTTATATATAAGTTTGTCATTCCGTTTGAAACACCTCGAAATATTGGTCTAAGACCCCACAAAGTATATAAATTCATGATCCTCGATCGATTTTAAGACGATCTAGCGATGTCCGTCCGTCCGTCTGTCCGGCTGTCAGTCTGTTAAAAACACGCTAACTTTTGAAAGACTTTAAGAAGGCTCCTGAAGTGTGGCATATATGTTGGACATTTACCTGGTCAAGTTGGTATTGCAATCCAGCGATATCGGTCAATTGGTTTAAAAGTTATGAGCAAAAGACTGCATTTCGGCAAGGGTTTTTCGTGAGTTTATGAGATAAAAAACACGCTTACTTTCGAAAAGAAATTCTAGGGATGCTGAAGCTTGGCATATATATTTCTCGTTCCCCTGGCCTAGTTCGTGTTGAATTGTGGCCAAATCGGTCAAGTGGTTCAAAAGTTATTAGCAAAACCGTGAATTTCAGATTAGCTTCACCTTAAATTCACGTGTTGAAAACCCGTTAAACATGTTTTAAAAGCATTGGTCAGTCACAAAAATATTTTACAAAGTATTTTTCTCATTTTTACACTAAAAAAAAAAAAAAAAATACACTCGAAAAAAATTTTACACTAAAAAAAAATTTTACACTCAAAAAAAATATTACACTCAAAAAAAAATTTAGTAAATTATTTTTTTTTTAAATTACTAAAAAAAAGTTTTTTTTACAAAAAATAAAATATCTAATCAAAAATTTTATGTTTTTTTCACTTTAGAAAATTTACTAAAACTTAAAAAGGGCATTGTAGAGATTATTCATAGATTCGGGTAAGTCGAATTTAACTTTTCTACTTGTTAAAAAGTTTTATTCTTTCTTCTTGTCTTTTTTTTTTTTCTTTCTTTTCTTTTTCCTTTTCCTTATTTTCTTTCTTTTCCTTTTTTAAAGTTGGTCTGGGGGGAAATTTCCCCTTTGCCCCCATTTCCCCCCCCCCCCCCCCCCCCCCTTAAAATTCTAGACGTGATGGAAAAAATTTTGAAAAAAAGATTTGGAATCAACGATTCAAAATCTTAAAAAATATTGCAAAGTTATTACAGAGTATGAAACTTTTACTATCAGAAAAAATGCTTTAGTACCTGAAACTTTTTTATAGTAGACATTTTTTAAAAATGAGGCATTCCACACCAAATGTCCAGCGAAAAATAACATGTGTACCGTAAACTTTTGAATAGATTGTATGGATAGCCCTATATGGAACTTAGAAAATTGTGTTTTTGGTTTTTCAATTTTTGAAAAACTGGGCTTAGGAGGCGTGGTCAAATAATTTGACAAATTAAATAGTTATCACATTAAAACGGAATGCACCACATTCTCAAAAATTTACACTAGTGCCTACGGTCAGTACCGTAGAACCGGGAATACCGGTATTCCCGGTTCTCGGTATTACCGGGAAATGGTACCGGTTTCCCGGTTCTTAATTCATTCCCGGTATTCCCGGGAATACCGGTATTCCCGGTTCCGGTTCTGACGGTATTCCCGGTAATACCGGTATGTATATTTTGTAAAATTTAGTACAATTAAAGTTTTTTCGTTGCTTTTACCAAAAAAAATACAAAACATGTGAAAAATACCATTTTCATTGTATTTTTCTGGTTTTTGAGAACCGGTACCAGGATCAGAACTGGGAATACCGGTATTCCCGGGAATATATCTAGAACCGGGAAACCGGTTCCAGAACCGGGAATACCGGTATTCCCGGGAATACCGAGAACCGGGAAATGGGGGGCACTGATTTACACTCTAATATAGTTTTGTATGGGCTATCAATTAATTTTTTTTTTTTTGGAAAATGTTCAGAACCTGTTCTGAAATTTTCCATTTTTAAAAAAAGTAAATTTATCAAAAATACGGCCAATTTTTTTTTTTTTTTTAATTTTTTTTAAAATATAGATCCATCCACAAAAAAAAATCAGAAACGCGTTTTTCGTTTTTTTCCAGAAAATCGCGTTTGAATTTTAAATTTCATAACAATTTAGTAATTTGCTTGTATTTTCTTGTTCCAACAGATCGTATGAGTAATATTTATGCAATTAATAATACTCATTCGCAACGTTAAAACAAGAAAATACAAGCAAATTACAAAATTTTTATGAAATTTAAAACTCAAATGCGATTTTCTCAAAAAAAAAAAAAAACGAAAAACGCGTGTCTGAATTTTTTTGTGTGGATGGACAAACATCTAAACTTTAAAAAAAAAATTTAAAAAAAGTGGATGGATTTTTGACAAATTGACTTTTTTAAAAAATGGAAAATTTCAGAACGGGTTCTGAAAATTTTCCAAAGAAAAAAAATTTTAATCGATAGCCCATGCAAAACTATATAAGAATGTAAATTTTTGGGATTGTGGCGCATTCCGTTTTAATGTGATGAATATTTAATCAAGGCAACTCGCTACAAATTTTAACATTTTTCCAATATTTGACCACGCCTCCTAAGCCCATTTATTATTTGAAAATTTGAAAAACCAGAAACGCAATTTTCTTAGTTCCATATAGGGCTGTCCAAACAACCTATTCAGAAATTTACGGGACACATGTTTCTCTGTAGCGGGATATTTGGTGTGGAATACCCCAAATGTAAGGTATTTTTTTTAAAATTTCAAAAAATTTCTTAAGGAATATTTTCTATAGTAATAAATTTTTAATATTTGAAATTTGTTTTTATAGGATAAATCGCGCTATTCTAAATTAATGATTCTGAATTTCCTTGTAAGAAAAATTTATTTAGTAAAAAAAATCCCCCCAAACACAAGAGCTGGATCCGCGTCTGATAGAGCTGCAACTCTATTTTTTTTTGGAAAATATAAAAATCTGGTTCGTTTCTTTGGAATAGTCTTAAAATAAATTTTAAACTTTTAATTTCTTAAAAGATATCTTGCTAAGAACCAATTTATCATGATGCAACAGCCCTGTACACAATTTGGTCATTTGAGGAAATTGCAAAAGTCACAGTTGTTATAATTTACTTCCTGCATTCATTTTATTTATAACATTTTTTTTATGAGAAGAATAACATTATGTGAATATTTTAAGATGTTTTAAAATAAAAACGTTATAAATACTAAATATCAAACAAATCTTAAAATGTGGTTTAAAACAAAGCAAAAAAAATTTAAATCAAATGATGTTAGTAACCAAGTTAGTTGTGCTGTTTTAGCAAAAAATAAAAAAATCTGCTACAACCAAATTATACAAAATACGAAAAATCAAGGTCAACAAATATAAAAAAAACGTGAAAATACATGAAATAACGTAAAAATAAACCTAAAACATATAAAAAAAAAAATTGAATTTAAAATAGCACATGATTATAAATTGGATGGCTGGTTGGTTGGCTGTTTGGATGGATGGATGATTGTTGTTAGTTTAAACATACAGCTACAAGCTATAAAACGCATATAAAGGGAGAGAGAGGTGCTGGCTGACTGGCTAGCTGGTTGGTAAGTTGGTTGGTTGTTGGCTCACTCACTGACTAACTAACTGGCTGACTGACTGAATGGCTCGCTATTTGGCTAATACAATGAATATATTTTTTGGGAATATCTATCTATCTATATGCAACTGAATCGTATGACGACTGACATCATAGGAAGATAATTAACAAAACACAAAATATACAATACCCGAAACACCAGAAAAATACACACACACACACACATACTTAAATATATATACACAAAAGGACGGGATGGACAGACGGGGGACTAGTCAAATTTAGTAACAGAAAACCTAACACAAAATTTGCAAAACAACAAAAAAAAATATTAGGAAACCACTACATTTACACCCAAAAATATGTTTAGTAATTTAGTACACAGAACCTAAATGTTTTATATTCACAAACACAAACATTTACACTAGTAAGGGTATTCACTAGGGTGGCTCGTTTTTGGGCTTTTCTCTCTGATCAAATTCTAATACCCGCCAAAAGTGTCGGTCCCCTAAGGGTAACTCACATGCAAAATATCACTCCGATCGGAGTTTATCTTCTGTCTCCACTTTGAGCCTAAAAATTGGGGTTTTTGCAAAAAAGGACTTTTAAAAAAAAAAAAAAAAATTTTTAAGTTTTTTTATAAAATAATTAAAAAAAAATATTTTTGTATAATATTTGATCGTAAATACTTAATTATGAAATTTAAAGATTTTACGGTATCATTAACGCGTTCAAACTTGATACCAAAAAAATGGCATGATTTTGGGGGCCTTCTTAAAACACCTTTTTTCAAAATTTGAAAATTTTATTAAAAAAAAAATTTAAATATACCATTTTTTCTATCTGAATTCATTAAGAACACCTTGGAGAAGAAAAATGTGAAATATGGCGGATATCTGTCGAGCCACTTTTCGGGAATCGCGGGGGGATGTTAGCGGATTTCAAGGAAATGTTGGTTTTATCAATAATTTGGGTTAATAAAATCTTACAAACTTCATTTTTGTGCAAATTAAGGGGTTTTTGGTGTCGTGGCATTCTATTATATAACTTTAAGTCTGTCATAAAATCTTACAGATCTAGGACGTCTTAAACCCACATTGGCTGGGGGTCAAAAATGACCCCCGCAGAAAATTTGAAGTTTAGAGCTTAAATTTTGTGCTTTAAACAAGTATAAAACGGCTTTTATGTTTTTTACCCCAACTATTATTTCGTATTAATATATTATCTTTAAAAAAATCGTTAACCCAACTTGGTAGGGGGTCAAAAATGACCCATTCAATAAAAAGTATATATTTTTTCATATAAAATTAATTTGTGGCAATATATTAGATAACTTTATATCCGCCCTTAAATCTCTCATATTTAAGGTATCTTTAACCCACATTGGCCAGGGGTCAAAAATGACCCCGACAAAAATTTTAGGCATAGTGCTTGAATTTTTTTATATCAACAAAATATATATTTTTTATTGAATGGGTCATTTTTGACCCCCTACCAAGAAGGGTTAACGATTTTTTTAAAGATAATATAATAATACGAAATAATAGTTGGGGTAAAAAACACAAAAACCGTTTTATACTTGTTTATAGAACAAAAATTTAGCTCTAAACTTAAATTTTTCCGCGGGGGTCATTTTTGACCCCCAGCCAATGTGGGTTTAAGACGTCCTAGATCTGTAAGATTTCATGACAGACTTAAAGTTATATATTATAATGCCACGACACCAAAAAACCGTTAATTTGCACAAAAATGAAATTTATAAGATTTTTTTAATCCCAATTATTGATAAAACCAACATTTCCTTGAAATCCGCTAACTTCCCCCCGTGATTCCCGAAAAGTGGCTCGAAGGATATCCGCCATATTTCACATTTTTCTTCTCCAAGGTGTTTTTAATGAACTCAGAAAGAAAAAATGGTATATTTAAAATTTTTTTTAAATAAAATTTTCAAATTTTGAAAAAAGGTGTTTTGAGAACGCCCCCAAAATCATGTCATTTTTTTGGTATCAAGTTTGAACGGGTTAATGATACCGTAAAATCTTTAAATTTCATATTTAAGTATTTACAATCAAATATTATACAAAAATAATTTTTTAATTATTTTAATAAAAAACCTTAATTTTTTTTTATTTTTTTTTAAAAAGTCCTTTTTTGCGAAAACCCTAATTTTGAGGCTCAAAGTGGAGACAGAAGATAAACTCCGATCGGAGTGATATTTTGCATGTGAGTTACCCTTAGGGGACCTACACTTTTGGCGGGTATTAGAATTTGATCCGAGAGAAAAGCCCAAAAACGAGCCATCCTAGTATTCACTACAAAGAACATTTTCTGTGTTCGAAAATGAAAACTTTTTCGATTTAATAATTTTATTCACCAAACTATTTTATGATACAATTCATTAAATAACAATGCCTTATGAAATTCGAAGAGTCCCTTTAAATGGGGAAACACTTTTTGAAATTTAAAAATTTAAAGCATTTTTTATATTTAGGTTATACGGAATGTATCCAAATTTTCGAGGTGTCCTTTAATTTTCCTTAATAACTTTTGAACCAATGAACCGATTTCGCTCAAATGAAATAGTTTATTAAAGATTAATAGATATTTCAAAATGTCGATTTTAATTCTAAAGCCCAGCACCCTGTTTTTCTTAGACTTTATAAGCCTCAAATCCTAATAAAAAAATGAATCAACAACTTTCGACAATTCAAAACAAGTAAGAAAATTATAGTCGGTCAAGACCAACCAATCCCGGAAAATGGGTCCCACGTTCAAACATGATTGGATATATATATTTTGTCATATCTTTAATAAGTGTAAAATAGACTCACAAACCAAATTTGAATAAAATAGGCCATTACACAGTCCGACAAAAATGAAAAAAAAAAAATGTTAAACACGAACTGGATAATATACGTTTGAAACTAAAGTCTAATGCCCTGATTCAGTATGTCGTAAAAAGTGAGTGACTAGAAATTGTGTACGTAAAACAAAAACAAATTTGAGTTTTTTGTTTTTGTTTTACGTACAAATTTTGTAGTCACTCACTTCGTCTGAGGTAGCGAATCGCAAAGTAAATGTACACAGAAAAAAATAAAAAAAATATTTGAGTAAATTTTTAATACTATTGAGTAAAAAATTACTCAATTTTGCACCAGTAAACGATTTTATAGTACTGAGTAAATTTTAAATAAAAATTTGTTAAATGTTTGAAAAAAAATTTGAGTAAATTTTTAATTGACACAATTAAAAATTTACTCAAAATTTATCTATTTATTTTTTTTTAAAGTTTAAAAAAGTTTTAAATTTTTTTACAAAAAAAAAACAAAAACTTGTTTTTTCAAACTTTACCAAACATATTTATGTCTCAAAAACATAGTAAAATTTTAAAAAGACGATTAAAAACTTTCATATACATACACAAAAAACTATAAACTAAACGAGAATTCAAAAAACTATTAGAGTTAAAAAAAAAAAAATTAAATAAACTATTAAATTTTTATTAAATTATTTACTTAAATTGTTTTTAAAATTTTTAAGTAAATTTTTAATTACGTCAATTAAAAAATTACTCAATTTTTGTTTTTAAATTCAAACAAGTGATTACTCAAATTTGTTTCCTCCATATTTTTTCTGTGTAGTAAAACTGCATTTACAGTTTTCTTTTCGTGATTCTGTTTCCTAATAAAAGGACTTCAAAGCTTTAAAGGATTAAATTTTATAAAATATTTTTTTTAATATTTGTACGTGTCCTAGGATGCCACTAGTGCTAGCAAATGAAAGAAGAGGATCTCCCGTAATTTTCCTATTTTATTATTTTAACATATCAGGAAAAAGGAGGTAAGCTCCGTCTTTTTAAAAATGTACCCTTAAATATCATTCAAAAGTTCAACAAAATATTTGATAAAGTTTTCAAATGACTTTATTTGCATCCTTTCATCCTGATATGGCAAAAAAAATACAAAATTAGGTTAGATCCTCCTCTTTCATTTGACATCACCAGTGTCATCCTTAGACAAGTACAAATATTTCAAAAATATTTTACAAAATATATCCTTTAAAACTTTGAAGTCCTTTTAAAAGGAAACAGGATGACGAAATGACAGTTTTACTTCATTTGATCTCTACTTTCGGACTATATCATCCGGTTCATGTTTAATATTGGCTGTTGGACGGTTATCTATCAGATTTAATAGCGTTATTAAAGTACGCGTTATATTTGACAGATTTGTGTGAATATCGGGAAGGTGGTTTGTATGGGGGCTACAAGAAGAACTTTACCGATTCCTTTAAAAATTGGAATGGTTATTATTGAATACAAAACACATTTACAAAATTTCGAAATCTATTATAATACGGTTATTACAGTCAATTGAGCCAAAATTAAAGAGGGCCTTTGTATTGGGGAAAGATCTAAGCATGGACCGATATTTTCCAATTTCAATAGGCTTGGGCCAAGAGAGGCTTAAGTTTCAAATTTTAAGTAAATTAATTAAAAATTACGACCTGTATCGTGTTCACACCATTTACATGGACAGACAGATCGACTCAAAAACTATGGGTCTAGGACCAATATTTCGGGTAGTTACAAACACCAGCACAAATTCATTATACCGTGTATCACAGTGTAGTGTAGGGTATAAATACTTCCTCAATTCTAAGAAGATGATGCACTTATTGATTGTTAAAACTGAGTATAGATAAATATCACGATTTCACTCAAATTTACATATGAGGCATTCCACACCAAATGTCCCGCTACAGAAAAACATGTGTCCCGTAAATTTCTGAATAGGTTGTTTGGATAGCCCTAAATGGAACTTAGAAAATTACGTTTTTGGTTTTTCAATTTTTCAAAAACTGGGCTAAGGAGGCGCGGTCAAATATTGGAAAAATTGTAAAATTTGTGGCGAGTTGCCTTGATTAAATATTTATCACATTAAAACGGAATGCACCACAATCTCAAAAATTTAAATTCGTATATACACTCAAAATATTTTGTAGGCAAAAACAAATGAAAAACACACTTAAAACCAGTGAATAAACAATTGAAAACCATCCCAATAATTATTCATTTGTTTTAACAAACATCCACATTTATTTTTTACTGTTGACAAAATTTTCTAAAATAAATAACATTAAACATTAAAAAATTAGGTTTTTTCACTCATTGTTACCAACAAATTCGAAAAAAATAACCTACGAAAACATTTAAAATTAATGATAGTTCTGTTATTTTTACCAACAAATTTCAAAAAAATAACCTACGAAAACACTAAAAATTAATGATTTCGTAGGTAATTTTTTACAATTTTTTATTGAAATATTTTTTTAAAAATTTTTAATAAAATTTTTGGGGAATCCCGCAATCAACTACATTCTGGCCAGACACTCTCCCCATCGTGCTAAAGTCACTTGATACAAACATGTTTTTACATTTCTATAAATAATTTTTTGATTTTTTTTTTCTACAAAAAAATAACTGACTTGTGTAGGTAAAAACTAATGATATTTCATTAAAAAATACCAACAATTTAAAAAAAATTACTTGCACAAATCATTAAAAATCAAAAGAATAATCAGTAGTTTTTACTTACAGAACAAAAATAAATGACTTTAAAAATTAAATGTTAATGAAAGTCTTTATTTTTTGGTGTGTTATTTTTGAAACAAAGGACTGAAGTAGTCATTAGTAAAAAATGAACCTCAAACAAATGTTTTTTCTTTTAAAAACGACTAAACGGAAAACGTTTTAAATGAACAACAAACAGTTAAGACATAATTTTTTGAGTGTAGTTTTGTATGGGCTATCGATTAAATTTTTTTTTTTTTGGAAAATTTTCAGAACCCGTTCTAAATTTTTTTTTTTTAAAAAGTCAATTTATCAAAAATCCGGCCATTTTTTTTAAATTTGTTTTTTAAAGTTTAGATGTTTGTCCATCCACACAAAAAAAATCAGAAACGCTTTTTTCGTTTTTTTCGAGAAACTCGCATTTGAATTTAAAATTTCATAACAATTTTTTGTAATTTTCTTGTATTTTCTTTTTTTAACGTTGCGAATGAGTATTATTAATTGCATAAATATTACTCATACGCACTGTTGAAACAAGAAAATACAAGTAAATTACTAAATTGTTATGAAATTATAATTTTTTCATAAAAATTTTCTCGAAAAAAATAATTTTTAATAAATTGACTTTTTTAAAAAAATGGAAAATTTCAGAACGGGTTCTGAAAATTTTCAAAAAAAAAAAATCTATAGCCCATACAAAACTATATAAGAATATAAATTTTTGAGATTGGGGTGCATTCCGTTTTAATGTGATAAATATTTAATCAAGGCAACTCGCCACAAATTTGACCATTTATCCAATATTTGACCACGCCTCCTAAGCCCAGTTTTTGAAAAATTGAAAAACCAAAAACGCAATTTTCTAAGTTCCATATAGGGCTATCCATACAACCTATTCATAAGTTTACGGTACACATGTTTTTTTTTTTCGCTGGACATTTGGTGTGGAATGCCTCATATATGGAACTTCTTAGTAGCCTCAGAGTTTTCTTTCGAAATTAGTGTGTTTCTACAGAGGAGTCTTAAAATCGATCGAGAATCGTGAATCACTAATTGTAGGGTATAAATAGATCAGTTGATGTGCGAAGTATCTATTTAAAACTTAAAAATTTCATTTGATATTCGATGATTTCATTTGAAATTCGAAAACTCCATTTGAATTCAACGAGTAGAAGATTATTAACTAAAATTTGAAAATTATATTTAAAATATGAAGATTCCTAATTTTAGTTTAATTTTATTCCATAATATTCGACTTAAATCCGAATCTGAAAGACATTTATTAAAATTGAAATACAAGTTATAGGAGATTTGATCTATTCGAATTTCAATTGATATTTAAAATCATTTCGAAATCAATAACGATCTTTTTAAAAGATTAATTAATGAAGTCAACACACAAAAAAACATTGTCAAATTACTAGAAAAAGTCTCGTAATTCCATTTTACCGGTATTTGACAGTTTTCCTTATTTTTTAACAAAAAAGTTTTGAACAAAATTTACTTTTTTTGTAATTTTTTTTTTTGTAATTGTACAAATTTTCAAACAAATTCTACAAAAAATTTTAGTAAATTTACGAGATTTCCTTGTAATTTTATTGCGCTAAAAAAGCTGTAAATTTAAAATTTTATTGGTAAAAGTCTTGTTAAATTACGAAAAAGCTCGTAATTTTTTCTGGGAATTCTCGTAAAATAGGAGTTAGCAAAAAATCTAGTAAAAACACGAAACCACCATGTAAGTTTTATCGCGTCAAAAACTTTGTAAATTTACAATTTTAAAATTGTAAATTTACAATTTACCTTTTTGTAAAATTACAAAATTATTAGTAAAAAGCTTGTAAAATTACAAGGAATTCTTGTCAAATAGCAGGTAGCAAAAAAAAGTTACTAATTTTTCTTGTCGTTTTACAAGGTTTTTGTTTGAGTGAAATTTTTATCACATAGGGGAGCTATTTGCCATTGGAAACTCATTTCGGTCAAATTTGAGTTGGCATATTTTGAATATAGGTTCACGATATTTTTTTCCGAATTCTAATTAGATTTTTTTTAGAATAATTCCTCCGAAATTTTAATTAATCTTTTGCGAATTTTTATTAGTTTACATAAGAGATGCGCGCGTGACATGAATAGTTCGTGATTCACGCGTAATCGTGAGTGCGCGTGATTAGAAAAAAAGTTTTTTGCGTGAGCGTGCATTAGTATTTTTTTCTCGTGAGTTTGAGTGATTCTTGTGTGCTGCCTGAAAGAGAAAACAAGTAAGAAAATTTTCCTCATATTGAATTTAGGGGGTAATTAATACCAGTTTGTGATTTAAATAAATGTTTATGATTAATTTAGGAATTTTAATTCTTTTTGTGCAAGAAATCGAAAAAAGTTACAAAAAAAATATTTAAATTTCTCATAAGCGTAAGAAAAATTTTAGTTGTTCACGTGAGCGTGCGTGAACGTGAACAGAAAAAACAAATTTCGTGCGTGATCGTGCGTGAGCAATATTTTTATTTCGTGAGCGTGCATGAGTCAAAATTCACTCACGCGCCCATCTCTAGTCTACATATTTCGGATATTAATAGATAATTTTTGAAATCCTCATTTCCATCTTTTCGAATTTTAATTATTTTATTTCGGATTTTAATTGATTTTTTTTAATTGATATTTTTCGAATTGGAATTGATCTTTTTTAAAATTAAATCGAACTCAATTCCACGAATATTTTGCAAAAAGAAAATTTGCAATTAATTAAAAGCAAAATTTTTAATTGCACTTTTCCCTCAAAAATGAAGCCTTAAAAAATTTCCGTGAATTCCCATAATCTCCAAAAAAATAAACATATGATAAAGTGGTAATAAATTTTACCAAAAATACATTTTAATATTCCTACAACACAATAAATATATTTTGTTGTTATTTTAATAATAATGATGATGATGATCATCATCAGCATTTCTAGCTACAACAGCATTTGGCACATAATAGATAAGAAACGCGTTTTTGTTCGGACTGCATACAAAATTTCAATAATAATGACAACAATCATTTTATAAATGATGATCAAATATTGCTTGGTAAGTATCAGATTTGTCCAAGTAAGGGGCGAGGTGAACATTTTTTTTTGAAAAAAAGTTTAATATTTAAAAAAAACAAATGATTTTTTTAGTCTTACTGAAGAAAGGTTTTAAATTTTTGTTTAAGTAGTCCTTCAGTAAAATGTTTTTTTTTTTATGGCCTAGATCGGTAATACCGATTTGATATTCTTACGAAATTTAAATGATAAAAGTATTTTGTATTCCTTAAGTATTTTAGAAATTTATAATACTGATTAAAAATTGATTGATTCAATTAACAAAATAATCAAACACAAATTATTTTTCAGCAAATAATTTAATTGTGTTTTTTCAATCTGTGTAAATGAAAAGTTCGCCCATAAATCCTAACAAGTTTGGACAAGTATGAATTGTCTGTTGGCCAATGTTCCGCATTCAGAAAGAGAGGGCTGGTCTGTCTGGTATTGGATATAGTATATTTTGGTTAAATGCGTTAAAATTGTTTGTCTTTTTATTTTGTCTAACCATATACCACATTAATGTTTGAAAATCATCATCAATCGCCAAAACAAAAAAAAAAAAAATATTGTTATTTAAAAATTATTTTACAAAAATGCGAATATTATATGAAAATAGCAAACAACGATAAATGGCCAATCGAAAGGGAAACATGATCAAATAACCAAACAAAACATTTGCAAAATACGCTAAAAACTGAATCGAACCAAAAATTTAAATTTATTCAAAAAATAAACACAAAATTCACGGTCAATTGATTAACGTGCTGCGAGTGATGGTGATGTCGATGGTGGTGGTGGTGGTGGTGTTTGAATGGTTGAAGTGAATGATTTTGTTTTCATTTCAGTATTCGGGCTTTGGATTTTTGGCGTTATTTAGCATTTGTTTGGCAAAATCAAAAAAAAAAAAAAAAAACACCGAAAAAAATTTATTATGTAATATGTAAATGAATTGCTTAAATCATAAATATATGGCAGTAGATTGAACAAAACCAGCTAGTTTTTAGTAGTTTTTTGTTCAATCTTGATTGTGTGAATTTTTTTTTCATTTTATATCTTTTTTCTTCATAATATCTATTAATTAATATTTAATATATATGGTTAATTTTTTTTTATCGGTGGTTTTTATTGTTGTTAAATTGATTTTGGTATTAATTTATAGATAGATGAATACTACATACTATACTTATTCACACTATTTTTTTGCGAAATATTATATTGGTAATTAATCAAACTAAAATTTTGCGGATACATAAATACAGACAATTTGTATTATACTATGATTAAATGGGTTAATTAAATTTGCTACAGTTTAATTTATTTTCTACATAAACATAATGATGAAATTTTGAAAATAAATTAAATTTGCTTGAAGGATTATGCTTATGGGGTTTAACTTTTAAATAGTTTTCACACAATTTGCAAAAGTTAATTTATATAAAAGATTTATTGAAATTTTATAATTGTACTTGAAATTAAGAATTCATTTTATAATTGGAATTTCGACTACAAAGCAAATTTGAACAAGTAGAAAAGTTAAATTCGACTTGGGCGAATCTATGAATAATATAATATAATAAATAATATAATAATAATAAGAAATATTTTACATTAAACAAAAACTTTTTTAGTAATTTTTGTAAAAATAATACTTTTTGTAAATTTTTGTAAATTTTTTTTTCGAATTTAACATTTTTTTTGAGTGTTATTTTATTTTTCTTAATTTTGGGTGACAAAAATACTTTGTGAAACATTTTTGTGGCTTACCAATGATTTAAATGGGTTTTCAACATGTGAATTTAAGGTGAAAACCAATTTGAAATTCACGGTTTTGCTAATAACTTTTGAACCACTAAACCGATTTTGGTGAAATTCTATACCACACAGAAAAAAATATGGAGGAAACAAATTTGAGTAATCACTTGTTTAATTTTTTAAAACAAATTTGAGTAATTTTTTAATTGACGCAATTAAAAATTTACTCAAAAATTGAAAATAAAATTTGAGTAAATAATTTAATACAAATTTAATATTTTTTTTTATTTTTATTTTTTTCTCTTGGTGTTGTGAATTCTCATTTAGTTTATTGTTTTTTGTATATGTATATGAAAGTTTGAAATCATCTTTATAAAATTTTACTTTGTCTTGAAGACATAAGTATATTTGGTAAAGTTTGTAAAAGCAATTTTTTTGGAAAAAAAAATTAGAAACTTTTTAAACTTTTTAAAAAAATAATTTGATACATTTTGAGTAAATTTTTACTTGACACAATTAAAAAGTTACTTAAAAATATTAAAAAATTTTAAGTAACGATTTAATTGTGTGAATTAATAATTTACTCAAATTTTTTATTAAGCATTTAATAATTTTTTATTAAAAGTTTACTCAATACTATTAAATCGTTTACTGGTGGAAAATTGAGTAATTTTTTACTCAATAGTATTAAAAATTTACTCAAATTTTTTTTTTATTTTTTTCTGTGCAATCAGACCAGTGGAACGAAAAATAAATATTCCAAAGTTTAGCAGCCTCAGAATTGTCTTTCGAAACTTAGCTTGTTTTTTTTTATCTCGTAGTTTCGCGAAAAAATCCTTACCGAAATTCAATCTTTTACTTATAACTTTTGAACCACTGAACCGGTTTCGCTGAATTGCAATACCAACCTGACCAGGTAAATGGTACACATTAAAGGTGTCCTTACGACTAAGGTAATTTTTCAAAATCACTTTTTAATACCTGGTAGGGTCCTAAATTGTAGTTTAGTATCTAAAAATTAGTGAGCCAAAATTTGGGGATAATTGGATAAAAATAACTCGTGCCGAAATTGGATTGAAGTTTTGGGACACTTTTATATGATGAAAAAACCAATTTTTTCTAGTTTTTTAAAAATATTGGTATATGGTATTTTTTGTTAATTTTTTTGTTAAATAATATGAAAATGGTAATAAATTACATTTCCAAAAAGCTTAAATAAATTCCAATCCGATAAAAAATAAGCAGTTTACGCATACATGCCCCAGACCATTGCATGGTTTTTAAAGCCAAAATTTGTAAAATTTTTGGCAAAAAAATAAAAAATAATAATTTTTACTTTATAATGTTATTAAATACATGTTATAGATAAAAACTAACAAATATGGTAGTCTAGCTTTTTTTAATTTGGCGTGGGTAGTTATATATTTTCCGCGGATTTCAAAGAAAATGTGTTTTTCTATGATAATTTAGCTAATATGGAAAAAAATGTTGTGTATTGTACTATACCAAGTGTAAAACATAAATTCTGTAAATTTTTAGAGAAATAGGGCATCTTTAACCCCTTTTCATCGAGGTGATATGACAAATTTGGGACATTACATATCTCTATAATACAAGATATCTGCGTATATCCGATTTCGCAAAAGTTACAGAATTTACATTTTACGCTTCGTTCCGTACAACTAAGAACAAATTTTCCCATATTTGCTAAATTATTGTGAAGAAAACGCATTTTATTTGGAATTCGCGGAAATTTTATCACTACCGGCGAAAAATAAAAAAAAATCTTGACTACTATATCTGCTATTTTTAATCGTAAACACGTTTTCAATATTATCATAAAGTAAAATTTATTTTTTTGCATAAAAATTTTGAAAATTTTGAAATTCTGGCTTTAAAAACCATACAATGGTCTGGGGCATGTATGCGTAAAATGCTTGTTTTTATACCCTCCACTCTAGTGATAGAGGGTATATATAAGTTTGTCATTCCGTTTGTAACACCTCGAAATATTGGTCTAGGACCCCATAAAGTATATATATTTATGATCCTCGATCGATTTTAAGTCGATCTAGCGATCCGTCCGTCCGTCCGTCTGTCTGTCTGTCCGTAGAAAACACGCTAACTTTTGAAAGACTTTACAGAGGCTACTGAAGTTTGGCATATATGTTTGTCATTTACCTGGTCAGGTTGGTATTGCAATCCAGCCATATCGGTCCAGTGGTTCAAAAGTTATGAGCAAAAGAGTAAATTTCGGCAAGGGTGTTTCGCGAATTTACGAGATAAAAAACACGATAACTTCCGAAAGACAATAATGTGACTACTGAAGCTTGGCATGTATCTTTGCCGTTCCCCGGGTCTGTTTGGTATTAAATTTCAGCTCAATCGGTCCAGTGGTTCAAAAGTTATAAGCAAAACCCTGAATTTCAGATTAGTGTCATCTACAATGCCACGTGTTTTAACAAGTTTGAGCATTGGTGGTAACTAAACAATGCTTTTCAAACTTGTTTAATTTTAAAGCAATGCTTTTTAAACTTGTTTAGTTCTAAAAGCATTGGTAGCTTAAAAATTACACACGGAAAAAATTTTACACTCAAAAAAAATTTTACACTCAAAAAAAAATTTACACAAAAAAATTTAGTTTTTTTTTTTACAAAAATGACAATATTTTGTGTACATACGTACGTGCATTCACTCGGAAAAATTTTTACAGTAAAAAAACATTACACTCGAAAAAATTTTACACTCAAAAAAAAAATTTGTATTTTTTTTTTTTTAAATGACAAAAAAAGAGTTTTTTACTCAAAATAAAATATTTCTAATCAAAATTGTTAATTTTTTCACGTTAAAAAATGTACTACCCTTTAAAAAAAATGCATTGTGGAGGGTATTCATTAGGGTGGGGCGATTAGTAAGGAAGGAAAAAAATCTTAATGGGCGCTTCGCGTTTCTGATTCTTGGGATTGTACTGAGCAAAAAAGTCAACTAGACCATACGTCTACGGTGAAAATCGAGCCTCCCGATTTTGACTTGAAGTTTTTTTCAGACTTTATTTTTTTGGGAAAATTTGCAAATTTTCTTGGGCTCAAATTTCGTAAACTATTTGAAATTTTGACTTATTTTCAAAAGTAAAGTTGTAGCTATTGTCTCGGGCTACAATTTCTCTGAACATATTACTTAGAAAAAACTTCGTTTTCATGGTCAAAAAGTCGAAAATGTTGAAAATTCAACACTTTTTGTAATTTTTTTTTGATATTTTGGCCTATAACAGCCAAACCATTGAAATTTTCGATCCAATACTAAGACATTGTATTGTAGCCAAGACAATAGTTAAGAACTCTCTAGTACATCGTAAAAGCATTAGAATGCTCCTTCAGGCAGTTTTGGCCTTGTGAAAGTGCAAATTTTTTGTGAAAATATTGATAAATTACCATTTCAATTGTTTATAGCGCAAAATCATAAAAATGTTCTATTTCATATTTTTATTCTATTTATTTATTTATTTTTAGTATTTATTTATTTTATTTTATTCTATTTATTTTATTTCTTATTTTTTATTCTTGTATTGTTTTAAGTTCATTTAACGCATTTTTGTTAGTTTATTGTAAACGATCCCCAGAGACTAATATAGAGATAAAACAAATTTAGTTCTTCTACTGGCTCCTAGAGAGCGCCATTCTTTAATATCAGCTCAAGAATATTACTAATATTCTTGAGGTGTTACTAAGACTTAGTGAAGGCTCAAATAACTCAGCAAATACTGGTCATATAACTACACTCAAAAAAAAAACTGTAAAGTTAGCAAAAAAAGCTTGTAAACCTACAAGAAAATTTGCTGATTTTGAACCGTTTTGCTAAAAATTAGTTAACTGAAATTATTTTTATTTCAACTTAGTTCATACACATTTAAGGGCCCCATTGGGTTCGGACCCGATAGGTCCAGACCCCTATGAGCCTAGACCTAGTTGGGTTCCTTAAAAATCGTCATTGTTTTTGATCCAAAATTTGTGTCCTTTTCGCTCTACCTTGCTTAGTTTTTGAGATACGTGATTTTAGGGGACCACCGGGGTTTTGAGAATTTCAAAACTTGATAACTTAAAAAATATTACTCGGAGAGCTTTTGATTATTTTGCGGTCTTGTTCTACGTCTTGAGAGCTACAAAAATGCTTTTAGACTTTTTGTTGTGTCGGCAATATTTACCGAGATATGAGCATTTTAAAATTTTCGGGAATGCTAACTTTTTTGGATCCAAAGTTAGGACCCATTAGGGTCCACACATGTGAAGAGGACCGGCTCGAGAACCAAAAATGGCCTCCGTTTTGCTCTATCTGGCTTAGTTTCCGAGATATCGCCATTTTAAGTTTTCTGAAAATAAAAAAAAATTTACCATTTATTTTTGCTAATATTAGCAAAAAAGCTTGTAAAAATTTGGTCAGCTCAAATTTAAATTTAGCAAAAAAAAATAGTTCAAATTTTGTTTAAAATTGCTAATGCGCCAAATGAAGTTTACAAGATATTTTTGCTAACATGCTAATCTCAACTTAAAATTTGCTAAAAGTTAGCTAAGCAGCATTTGCAAAAAAAATTAGTAAATCTACTAACATATTATTTTGAGTGTATGAAATGATCAGTACACTCGTAAGAACTATCCAATATCTTACATATACATAAAAAAAATTTTGGAAATTTTCCACGCAAAATTTAGTTATAGAGGTTCTAAAATTTAGTGTGCTACTAAGGTCTTACGAGCAAGTGCTGCCATCTGAATAATCGTAGAAAACTTTTTTTCCGGTATTGCCATACTACATACTACTACTTTTTTCCGGTATTGCCATACTACATACTACTAGCTAGTGTTGCTAGGCGCTCAATCGACAAAAAACGTGAAGGTATAATGGCATTTGTATCTGAAGGCCGAAAGAAAGCGCCTCGTATGGAATCTCGAAAAGATTTGGAAGGCAATCTTTGAATGAAAAATACACTAAATTGGAATTCTTCTTGATTCATACCTTGTCTCTACCAATACAATTACTTTGTACTTTAAATGAATTTTCAAAATAAATATTGAACAAAACAAAGAAAAAACATTATATTTTTGGATAAAAAAAGTGGAAAAAATAAGAAATAGAACATTTTTATGATTTTGCGCTATGAACAACTGAAAATGGTAATTTATCAATATTTTCACAAAAAATTTGCACTTTCACAAGGCCAAAACTGCCTTAAGTAGCATTCTAATGCTTTTGCGATGTACTAGAGAGTTCATAACTATTGTCTTGGCTACAATTTTTGTCTTAGTATTGGCTCGAAAATCTCAATGGTTTGGCTGTTATAGGCCAAAATATCCAAAAAAAATTACAAAAAGTGGTGAATTTTCTACATTTTTGACTTTTTGACCATGAAAACGAAGTTTCTTCTAAGTAATATGTTTAGAGAAATTGTAGCCCGAGACAATAGCTACAACTTTACTTTTGAAAATAAGTCAAAATTTCAAATAGTTTACGAAATATGAGCCCAAGAAAATTTGCAAATTTTCCAAAAAAATAAAGTCTGAGAAAAAACTTCAAGTCAAAATCGGGAGGCTCGATTTTCACTGTAGACGTATGGTCTAGTTGACTGTTTTGCTCAGTACAATCCCAAGAATCAGAAACGCGAAGCGCCCATTAAGATGTTCAAATCGCCCCACCCTAGTATTCATAGATTCGGCAAAGTCGAATTTAACTTTTCTACTTGTTTAATTTTTTTTTATTAGTCTTTTTGGAAAGGTTATTTAATACCATTTTCATATTATATCACAAAAAATTTAACAAAAAATATCAAATACCAATATTTTTCTGAAAACTAGAAAAAAGCGTTTTTCGTTCATATAAGAATGTCCCAAAACTTCAATCCATTTTCGGCACGAGTTATTTTTATCCGACTGTCCCCAAATTTTGGCTCACTTATTTTTAGATACTAAAGAACAATATAGGACCCTTCCAGATATAAAAAGATGATTTTCGTTTTTAGGGCACCTCTAGTACACATATATTCCAAACTTCAGCAGCCTCAGTAATGTTTTTCAAAAGCGTGTTTTCAACCAGACAGACGGACATCGGAAGGTCGTCTTAAAATCGATCAAGGATCGAGAATATATACACTTTATGGATTCCTAGACCCATATTTCGAGGTGTTACAAACGGAATGACAAACTTATATAAACCCTCTATCTCTAGAGTGGAGGGTATACAAAATGTTTCAGAATCTGAAATTTTTTCATAGAAAAAATGTTTGTTAAATTTTAGCAAGTTTTAAACGTAAATTAATCTTAAAGCTTTTAGTAAAAAATATCTTAAAATCTGATATTATAATTAAAATTTAAAGGATCTAAAGAATTTCGATATGGAAAGTGTTTCAGCCTTGATAAATTTTTATAAAGAAACTAGCAGGCCCGCCCGGAACTTCGCCCCCGGTAATATTAATACCTGATTAAAGAAAGATCAGGATTAGAGTCTCCATTTGTAAAATTCTCCCCTACAGAATTTTTATTTTATTTAATTTTTATCGTTGAGTCTTTCATAAAAACTATTTAAAATAAACAATAAAATTAAAACAGCCCCGTTTAGCTTGGAAACATGTTCGTTTCGGTAAATAATGTTCTTGAACATTTTCGAGCCCTTATATCGTAATTATTGAAACCATTTCATTCCCCGTTTCACTCCATTTCGTTCCCCGTTCTATTCCATTTCGTTTCCTTTTCTATTCATTTGGTCCCCTTTTTATTCCATTTTGTTCTGAATTCCAATTCATTTCGTTCCATGTAGGCTTCATTCTCTAAAAAAAAAAGTACCACATTACAATAATTTACCCTTATCCCCATTAAAATCTAAATTTCCAGAAGGTACTTTTTCAGAATGATTTTTTGGGCTGGAGGATCCAACATTTCAACTTTTTATGACCAACTTTTCAGGAGATAGAAAAAGTTACAAAGTTCACTACTTTGCACGTATTTTGCCCCAGTAAAATAGCAATTTCCAAAAAGGACATTTTTCAGAATGTTTTAAAATTGGATGAGGAGTTTCGGATATTTTAAAATTTTACGTCTTTTGACCCAAAGTAATCTTTATAATGGGTGGATGATGGATATATAATTATATTATAATATATATGATTACATCAAAATTTTTTTACTCGGGAAACCTTTATAATTAAATATGAACAAATAAGACCAGTTATGAGTAGATCAGATCTGGTCTAATTTATTTTTGATACGTGCAGGTAGTTGCAGAAATAGTATACTACACCATTTACTCATGTAATTCGAAACAAATTAATTGTAATTCGGCAACTCTACTTGTAATTCGAAGATTCCATTTGTAATTCGAAGATTCCATTTGTAATTCAATGATTCCATTTGTAATTCGAAGATTATGGTTATAATTCGAAAATTTCATTTGTAATTTCAAAATTCCATTTGTATTTTCAAAATTTCAATTGTAATTTGAAAAAGATAAATTTTAATTTGGAGAAGATCAATTGTAATTTGAATAAGATCAATTGAAATTCGAAAACCATCCTTGTAATTCGAAAAAGATCAATTGTAATTTGAAAAATATTAACTGAAATTTGAAAATGAGCAACTGAAATTCGAAAAATATCCTTGTTATTCGAAAAAGATCAATTGTAGTTCGAAATACATCAATTCTTATTCGCAAAAGATCAATTGTAATTCGAAGATTGCAATTGTAATTCGAAAAATATCAACTGAATTTACATTGATCTTCTTCGAATTACAATTGCAATTTTCGAATAACAGTTGATCAATTTCGAATTAAAATTGATCGTTTTCAAAAAACAAATGATCTTTTTCTAATTACAATTGATCTTTTCCGCTTTGCAATTGAACTTTTTCGAATTACAATTGATGTTTTTCGAATTACAATTAATGTTTTTCGAATTAAAATCGATCCATTCCGAATTACATTTGCAATCTTTGAATTACAATTGATGTTTTTCTTTTTAATGCTGATTTATTTCAATTTACAATAGATCTTTTTCAAATTACAATTGATCGTTTTGGAATTACACTTGATTTTTTTCGAACTAAAATTTAATCTATTTCGAATAACAATTGATCTCTTTTGAATTGCAATTGCAATTTTAGAATTACAATTTAGTCAAATTAGTATAATATTTTTACTAGGGACTCAAGAAAATAACTCCTTGTTTCAAAAAACTATTAAGAAATATATTTTGCAAATATTTTATAATGTTCCCAATGCCGATGTGGCCACAATCTGCATTGCATATTTTATTCCTTTAAAGTTTTGTTAGATATACATTTTTCTAAGAATGATTTCATCATTTACAATATTTTTTTAGAATTTTATGTACTCCAACACATGTAAAATTAACAAAAACATGCTTTTGAATCCCAGCAAAAAATTTTGTTATTCTTCGGATAATTAGACTTCTGTCTAACTAGCAGAAATGTCTGCTTAAATAAAACCATTTCAAACACCCCAGTTAAATTTTTCTTCTGCATTTTTTCAACTTGAACCCTTATAACAAATATAATTAGAGCCCGTGCTCGATCTGTACTTACAGAAAAAATCAAATTAAATTACTGATAAAATATGTCGCCATTAGGCACGTCTCCGAAACAGAAAATGCAAATTCCTTCATTTGTGTCTGCAATTCCAGATCATGTTGGTAACCCTTGCGAAATAATTTAAGAGACAAAAAAGTTGAAAGAAGGTATGAAGTGAGGTTGAGATTGCTAGAAATAGAATTGTAGTGTTGGAAACTGTCAAAATTTATTCAGCAGAAACTATTAATATTCACATACATATATAAAAAACAGTTTTCATTGACAAGACAAACCGACATTTAAAATCCTACTGATGATGACACTAACTGGTATAGGAAATACCAGAAATGTCTATAATTTTTAGAAATTCAATTTTTCTTCTGCATTTTTTCAACTTGAACCCTTATAACAAATATAATTAGAGCCCGTGCTCGATCTGTACTTACAGAAAAAATCAAATAACCATTTTGAGTTGTACAAGAAATCTACTGATTATTATTTTAATTAAAAATATTTAAAATAATGATGACATTGTGTTATTAAAGTACAAAATTATAATAAATTAATTTTGTAAATATTTAACGTCGGGGAAAAATTGTCCCACAATTTCCCCGTCAATCCCCCCAAATTTTCTTTTCCAAACCACCTGTACATATTTTTAATAGATTTATGCCGAATTTAACACTTTAACTGGTTCAAATTTAAATTGATTTTTAAAAAAATTCAATTGAGGTCTTTCAAATTTTAATTGATCTTTCCTAAATTTCTGTGGATCTTTTTAAAATTTCAATTGGTCTGTTATAAATTTCTGTGGACGTTTTAAATTTCAGTTAAGATTTTATCAATTTCAATTGTTTTTAATTGTTTTTGTTTTAATTGTTTTAAAATTCCCGAATGTTAAAATAAATGTTTGCTGGGTTAGATTAAGCTAAATCTAATGGAAATATGTTTTTATAAACGATGCGGAATGGGACTATTAAAATACACACATACAAACAAATATTTGCAACTACAACTAAACTACAAAAAAAAATATTTGGAGCTTGGCCTTGAAAATTATAAAGAAAGAAGATCATCAGCAGTAAATACAAAAAAAAACAGCATCAAAATACACAAAAAAAAATCGAAATGAAGCCAAAATAAGAAAACGTGATAATGCAGCAGTCGCAGATCACCCGAAAAGCTACATCCAAACCGCAACAACAAAAGTACAACAATACATTAGATGGATGAATGATATTTTTAAGGTTTGTTTGTGTGTCTGAACTTTTTTTATTTATGTCATCCCTCTTGTTAGTTTTGGGGATTGGTGTTTTTGTTGTGATTTTTTGTTGGTCTTTACTGTCTTCGTTGACTTTGCAGCAGCAGCAAAAGCTGCAGCAGCAAAAGCTGTTTAAAGGTATGAACAGAACAAGCCCGGCACGACTTTTTCCATACGATTTGACAGTTAAAAACCGTGACCGGCACGACAAAAAATTAAAACTTATTTTATTTTATCTCCGGGTTCTCTCAATCTCTCTCCCTCTCACACTCCAGGGTTGCCGCATTTTCACAACAATTTTTAATTTTTTCATTCACAATGGTGTAACAAACGTACAGTAGTGCCAACTTAATCACATTGACTATGTAACAAGCGATTTTTTTCCGTAAAATTACTCTAATTTTATTAAAAGTTGGCACCACTGACAAACAAATGACATTTTTTGCCGTCGCCGTCCCCCGTCATTGTTTTGGGCCTATATTCTCCGGCAACGGCAACCGTCCCCCGTGCCGTGCTTGTTCTGTTTCTACCTTTACCCGAAAAAAAAGTGCGGGTAAAGGTCTGAACAGAACAAGCCCGGCACGACTTTTTCCATACGATTTGACAGTTAAAAACCGTGACCGGCACGGCAAAAAATTAAAACTTATTTTATTTTATCTCCGGGTTCTCTCAATCTCCCTCCCTCTCACACTCCAGGGTTGCCGCATTTTCACAACAATTTTTTATTTTTCATTCACAATGGTGTAACAAACGTACAGTAGTGCCAACTTAATCACATTAACTATGTAATAAGCGATTTTTTTCCGTAAAATTACTCTTAATTTTATTAAAAGTTAGCACCACTGAACAAACAAATGACATTTTTTGCCGTCGCCGTCCCCCGTCATTGTTTTGGGCCTATATTCTCCGGCAACGGCAACCGTCCCCCGTGCCGTGCTTGTTCTGTTTCTACCTTAAGATGTTTTTTTTCGTGTTGTGTAAGTAATATCAGAACGGAGGGAAGGGAGTACTTAAGGGATCGACATATTTTTTTTGCAAATATTTTTCTTTTAAAGCTCTTTCTTAAATATATTTTGGCAATTGCTTTTAATTGTTGTTGTTTTCTTGGGGCCCATGAGAAGTATGGCTAAGTTCTAAATGAAGAAAAGCGCCAAAATAAAGTAAAAAGGGTAAAAAAACATGATTCCATTTTTTATTCTTCTACTTGAATTCTACTTGAAATTCTAATATTCCATTTGTAATTCGAAGACTTCAATTGTTATTCGAAGAAGATTAATTGGAATTCGTAAAAGATCAATTGTTATTGGGAAAAGATCAATTGTAATTCGAACAAGTGAAAGTGTTACATTCGGCTGTGCCTAGCTCTTTTATTTTGGACTGTATCGTGTCTTCTACAGACGGACAGACGTACGGACGGACATCGCTAGAATGTCTTAGAATCAATCACTGATCAATAAAATATATACTTTATGGGGTCCTAGACCGATATTTTGATGCGTTACACACGGAATGACAAAGTGAGTATACCCCATACTGTGGTTGGAGGTTATAAAAAGATCCATTGAAGTTCGTAATAGTTAATTTTTTTTTTTTGTAAAAGATCAATTGTTGTTCGAAAATGTTCAATTGTTATTCGAAAAAGATCAATTGTAATTCGAAGATTCTAATTTTAATTTGAAAAATATTAATTGTATTTCAAAAAAGATCAATTAAAATTCGATAAATAAAAAATATACATTGTTAATCGAAATATATAAATTTTAATTCGAAAAGGATCTAAGATTACAATTCATCATTTTCGAATAATAATACAGGCCAACACTTTTTTTTGCCCGGGTTCTGATAGCTAATTTTGGGTAATTGGGGTACGCTGATTTCAAATCTGGCTATCGTTTTTTTGGGTCAGCTCTAGTTTTTGAGATACAGCCTAAGGAATCTTTGAAAATAGGCCATTTTTGACATCTTTGTAAGTCCATTTTTACCAACACTTGTCTTACATCCAAAAATTGAATGACTATTTTAAGTATGTTGGATATGCTGATTCCAAAAATGCTCTTACTTTTGTTGAGTCATCTTTAGTTTTGGAGATATCGCTAAAATAAAATTTTTAAATTTATGCCCTCTTTAATTTTGTCTGAATATTTATGCCCTTTTTAATAAGTCGAAAACTGAAGCTGTCAGAAAAAAACTAATACCAGTTTTGGAATCCTCGCATCCAATATAGTTAAGTTCGTTTTTAAAACTGAGACTCTAAAATTAGTTTTGGAAATTATAGCCAAGCAAAGTTTGTAAAAAACTCACTGTTTCGCCTCTGTAACAGTGATTTGCTCGAGAACGCGAGCTGATGGGAAAATTGGATAACAGATTCGGAATCACACTAAAATCCATATAAATCAGTTGTCAAAGGTCAGGCAAATTTAAAAAGTTTAACTTTTGTCAACCTGTGTAATTTAAATGTGTCAGAAAATTCAACAAATTCAAAAACTGGTCTTAGGAGGCGTGGTCAAATATTGGAAAAATGGTCAAACTTGTGGCGAGTTGCCTTGATTAAATATGTACCACATTAAAACGGAATGCAACACAATATCAAAAATTTACATTCTTTTATAGTTTTGTATGGGCTATCGATTAAAAATTTTTTTTTGGAAAATTTTCAGAACCCGTTCTAAAATTTTTTAATTTTTTAAAAAAGTCAATTTATCAATCATCAGGCCACTTTATTTTTCAAACTTTTTTTTAAAAGTTTAGGTGTCAGCAGAGCGTATGCAATTAATAATACTCATTCGCAACCTTAAAACAAGAAAATACAAGCAAATTACAAAATTGTTATGAAATTTAAAATTCAAATGCAATTTTCTCGAAAAAAACGAAAAACAAGTTTCTGAATTTTTTTGTGTGGATGGACAAACATTTAAAAAAATTTAAAAAAAAAAGTGGCCGAATTTTTGATAAATTGACTTTTTTAAAAAATGAAAAATTTCAGAACGGGTTCTTAAAATTTTCCAAAAAAAAAAATCGATAGCCCATACAAAACTATATAGGAATGTAAATTTTTGAGATTGTGGTGCATTCCGTTTTAATGTGATAATTATTTAATCAAGACAACTCGCCACAAATTTTACCATTTTTCCAATATTTGACCACGCCTCCTACGCCCAGTTTTTGAAAAGACCTCTAGATATTATAATAAAAATAAAAAAAATGCCATTTTTTTGCACAAAAAAGCACAAAATTCGGAAGTATCCCCCAAGAAATTAAAAACTTCGCTTTTTTTGGGCAGTCTAATACATAAGTTCACAAAAAAAAAAAAATCCAATGAACAACTTTCATAGTATTTATGAACAAATTCATACAATTTATTAACTTTTTCAAAATATTTATAAACTTTATCAAAGTATTTATGAATAAATCATAATATGTGAAATTTAAGAACTATTTAACATTTTTCATAAATACTATGAAAAAGTTTATAAATATTATGAAAACCCGAGTAAAAAAGAAATGATATAATCATATACAATATTGTATAGGAATATAGAATTGTATATGTTTATAGCCGACACTATATGTTTCTAGATAAAATTATGTTTTGGAAAAAATATTTAAATAATTTTTAATATAGTCTCAGATTAATTTATATATTATTATATGTGGTCACATATATTATTTTATATGCTGTATATAAATATACTTACAAGATTGGCCAAATTAAATACAACTCCGCATATAAATATATATGGTACCATGTCAAATAATATATTACATCAAAAAAGCAAAAATTTTCTAACAAGGGAAGTATCTCAACCCTTATGAACCGATTTGCCTGAAACATAAAATATATATCAAAGAGACAATTCTAAGGTTGGGGTGTCTCGGCTTATCGGCCATATCGGGGATTTAGGGGTTCAAAACATGGGTCAAAAAACGGTGAAAAAATCGTTTTTTGGATTTTTCAGCCATTTCTTTTTAAGAAACTATATGATGTTTTCATATGAGAAGAAAGGTTTTTTTAATGCCTATCTAATGGTGGCATAATCTTGTAAAAATTCGGCTTCTTTAAATATTTTTTTCAGGAAAATGTGTAAATTTTGGGGGGTACTTATGTGAAGACATAGACCTACAATATCCATATGGATAAGAAATAATCTTTATTAAATTTAATTCGACCCGTATTTTTGCCCTAGACGATATTCCTGTTAGTTCGGAAGTTATCAAAATTTTCCCGAAGGTCCACATGGTTTCATAAGGGGACAACGAAATTTTTAAACACCGATATGGCCGATAAGCCGAGACACCCTAACCTTAAAATCGTCTCTTTAATATATATTTTAAGTTTCAGGCAAATCGGTTCATAAGGGTTGAGATACTTCCCTTGTAAGTTAATTTTGATATTATTTTATGTAATTTTATACAAAAAAAAATCAAAATTGTTAAAGAAAAACAAATAATATAAATTATAACAAAAATTAATTTATATTTTTACTAAATTAAAATGATTAAAAAAACAAAACTTGGAAGATTGTTGCTAATTCTAATTTTAATATAACCCAAAAAGAAAAAACCCTAAATGAATTCAATAACTACATAAAAATATTTGTTTTAAGTTTTAAAATTTATGGTCACAATTGACCTCAGAGTCTACTTTTGTTGACGTAAAACGTCAGCAGCTACTTACAACCTAATGGTCCAAATTTTGTTTAAAAAATTTTTATGAAATATCAGATTATATAATTTTTAATATAATTTGATAAAATTTTACAAATCCACATTAGACCAAAATTCGGATCTAATTAAATCTAACAATATCATATATGATATTATTAGACAATTTTAGATAATTTCTGATACAGCCAATTTTGAGATCAGATTAGATCAATTAAGAGCTGCTACCAGATTAATTAAGATATAAATTCATAAAGGACCAGATTAATTTTTTTACTCGGGAATGTATTTGTGAATTTTTCTAGAAAATTTTGGAATTTTTCTGGACCCTCTCCCTTTAATACGTCCATGTACCAGACCACCCATGTACAAATTTATTAGATCTTTGTGGTAAATTAAGATCTAATAATAACAAATGCCCGAGTAAAAAAGTTTTGATATAATCATCTAGTTTTTTATATAATTGTAAATTAATAGATCCATCATTTGATCCCAAAAATGGAGGATCTAAAAATACATGATTATATCTTATTAGATCAAATTTGATATAATTATATATAATTTGATCCCAAAAATGGAACGGTAAATTTCATCTGATTTCATATTAAAGATCATATTAGATCTAATAAGATCCTTATATATATATAAAAATGACATGTTAGTTTGTTTGTTTGTTTGTTTGTTTGTTTGTTTGTTTGTTTGTTTGTTTGTGTCGCTTTCAGAAGAAAACTACTGAACCGATTGAAATGAAATTTGGCATGTAGATAGAGAATTTTCTGGAATGAAAAATGCGACCAATGGCGTCTCGATTGGATGCCCCGCCCCCTTTTACGCCCACTTTTTGTGAATTTCAGATTTTTCAATATATTTGGTTGTTTGTTACTGTATTTGGATGTTTGTTACATATTAGCATGAAATTTGGTATACTAATATGGTGTTTTTTGCAAGGAAATCCCGCGTTTTGATTGGAAGCCACGCCTCATTTTACGCCCACTTTTTGTAAATATAATATCCTCATAAAGGGGCGTGGCATCCTTTGGTTTTTCTTTCTATCTGGTTCACAACCACGGATAAACGGCTAAACCGATTCACATGAAATTTTAACCACAGATAGTACTAACTGAGGCGGGAACTATAGGTCAAAAGAGAAACCGATCGGCCAAGTGGGCGTAAAATGCCAAGCCCCTTTGTATTACATTGAACGTTATTTCTGCCTTTTCAGCAATTACGTTTAAACGGCTGAACCAATTTAAAAGAAATTTTCACCACATATAGTACTAATCCAAACGGGATATATAGTTCATAATAGGACGGGGACAGACAAAGGGGTGGAAATGCCACGCCCATTTGTATTACATGGAAAGTTATTTCTACCTGTTCCGTAATCACGTTTAAACGTCTGAACCGGTTTTAATGAAAATTTCACCACACATAGTACTAACCCAGGCGTTGACTATAGGGTATATTAGAAGGGTGCTCTGACGGATGGGCGTATAAGTCCACTTCCCTTTGTTCTACATTGAAAGTTATTTCTGCATATTCCGTAATCGTAATCGTCTGAACAGATTTCATTGAAATTTTTAACACAGATAGTACTAACCGAAGCGGGAACAATATGCCATTTCAGCACGTGATTGGGCAAAGGCGTTGTACTTATTCAAAATTACTATTGCTGCTATAAGAAAGCGCGTTTTGACAAAGAGGCATTAGTTGCAACGCTCCTTTGTACTACAGGGGTTATTCATGAATAGTAGTGTCAGTAATAACGAAGTCGTTATTAACAGATGGCAATCTTTTTTTCGGAAAGTATTTGGGAACGATTTGGGAATAACGAAAAATAAACATTAAAAAATTTTAAAATTATGAATGAAAATTATTGTTGTGTCACTTGAAAATAAAAAAATACATAATAAAAAAAAGAAATGAATATAATTAAATCAAAACAACCAGCAAAATTAAACGAGAAATAAAAGGTAAACTAAATTTCCAGCTTTCCCAGATACCATTTATAAAACTAACACCACCTTTAAACGTCAAAAAGAATTGACTCTTGCATAGTCTTTATATATTTAAGTTTTTGTTGTACTATACTAAAAGTTGTTTCTGTCAGTTCCGCAATGACGCATCAACGGCTGAACCAATTAACACAAAATTTTTGCAACAAATAGTAAACGAGGCGGGAATTATAGGACATAAAATGAGCGATCAGACAAAGAGGCATTAAATGGCACCCCTGTTAAACTTATTGCACGTTCTTTTCGCCATTTTCACAATCACGCTTTTTCGGCTAAACTGGTTTAGAAGAAATTTCCATACACAGATAGTACTAACCGAGGCGGGAACTATAGGCCGTAAATGAGTGCGATTTGACAAAGAGGAGTAAAATCCCACGCTCTTTTGTATTACATTGAAAGTTATTTCTGCCTGTTCCATAATCATGCTTAAACGCCTTAACCGATTTTAATGGAATATTCATCACATATAGTACTTCCGAAGCGGGAACTATAAACCATAATAGATCGCGAGGTGTAAGCTGCCACGCCCCTTTGCACCACACTAAAAGTTTTTTCTGTCTATTCCGTAATAACGCTTAAGCGCCTAAACTGATTTTAACAAAACTTCCACAACATATAGTACTAACAGAGGCGGTAACAGTATGCCATATTAGTGCGTGATAGGGCAAAGGCGTTGTAGAATGCTGCACCCCCTTGCACTATTTGAAAATAATTTTTGACAGTTCCGCAATCACGCAAAAATGGCTGAGCCGATTTTTACAAGTGACTAACCGATGCGGGGCCATATCAGCATGCGATTGAACAAAGAGACGTAAATTACCACACGCCTCTGTAATATATTGAAAGTTTTTTCTGCCTATTGGGTGATCACGCTTAAACGTCGAGTACTAACCGAGGCGGGAACAATGGGCCATATCAGCGCGCGATCGGACAGAGGTGTTGTAAAATGATGCGAAATTTTAAATTTCACCAGATGTAGTGCTAACCGAGGATGGAACCATAGGGCATTACTAACTATCATTCATTGTATAATATTTTTTCAACCCGGGCAACGCCGGGTGCACAACAGCTAGTATAATTATATATTTTTAGATCTTATTAGATGTAATTTTTTATAATATCAAATTAGATAATATTTACCGTTCCATTTTTGGGATCTAATTATATCTTATTATCTAAATTTTGATCTAATAAGATATAATTATATATTTTTGGATCCTCCATTTTTGGGATCACATGTTATATGGCACCGTATTATTTTTTTTTAGTCGGGTGTTCCCAATTTCGAGATCAAAGCATATCTGATCCGTAATTGCATCTGATCAGATCTCGGAATTGGAGACAGTTCTCGAATTCAATAGATCTGATCAGATTCAACTGAAATAATCAGATCTTAACAGATCACATCATATCTAATCGATTTTTACACGGGCATATAAATTGTGAAAAAATTGATTTTTTTAGTTCTGCATGATTTCGGTTTAAAACGATTTGAGAAGTTTAAATCTAAATGAAACAAATTATGCTCCGTAATAAACAAAAAAGCACCCGAGTTAAAGAGAAAAGCGTCAACATGGCAACACTTGCCCATGTGTTTTTTGTTGTTACTTTTTCATTCTCATCTAATTTAAAGTTCGTAATAAAATAAGAAAAAACACTTCAATAGTCATCATCGATAACATCATAATGATAATGATGATCATCATTACTACTGTAGTCGTCAGCATCATTTCACAAATGATTGTATTTTTAGGTTTTAGATGTTTTTTTGTGTAAATATTATTTATTTTGTTTTTGTATATGCCATATTATTTATTTAATATACTTTTTTATACGTACATATGTGCAGAATTAAAGGAAGAATAAAATGTGGTATTTTTTACAATTTTGTATACCCTATAACCGGTGGTGGTGCAGGTTATAAGAAGTTTGCGTTCCTAATACATATAGTGAACCTTTAAAGTCAGTGTGACTGGCTGAAAAAAACAAATACGATTTTTTTTTATACAAATATGACAGTTTAAAACCACTATCATTGTTACGGTTCTAATTTCTCTAACAACGGTAAGGTAAACAAAAAGCCGTGAGGTTTTGATTCTGTTTAAAATCTTGTTGCAATAAAACCAAATCTTTAAAAAAAAAAAATGATCGGATAAAAATAAATTTAATAATTCTAATTCTAAACTTCTCTTGTATTTTTTTTTTTTCACACTTATTTGAATTTGTCAATTTTTGGACGTTTTTAAAATAAAATATGCCTGCATTGTTCAAAACAGTTTTAACAAGCAACTCATTTTAAAGGAAATCATTAATATAAAATCAAAACGTGCAACTGAAAAATTTATAAAAAATTCTTACATATATGATCAAAATATTTATAACTATAAAAACCATACTCCCTTTTAAGAATTGAGCGCATGCGTGTAGAAAAAAACGAGGCAAACAGCGCTTTTTTATTTTTATTTTGCAAAAACCTTTATCAAACAGTTGAGCGCAGCTCTAATACGTGACTTAGAAACTAAATTAACTAAATTCAAGGTTGAAAATGATGGTATGCACAAAATTTAAACAAAACTATATAAACAAGTTTTAGACTTTAAAAATAAAATTGCATATAGATTTTTGTTGAAAATTCAATAAAATGAGAGAATATAGATTTTTGGTGATAATTTAATCAAAAACTAGTAAGAAATTATTGATGTTTAAGACCGATCATATGATACCATACACCAGAGTTTTCCATAAAGTTTTATATTTCGCATAGAAAAAGTCTCAGATTCTGAGACATATAGAAAAAGTCTCACAAGGGAAGTCTCCCTAGTGTCACCCGCGGATCTTTATGGAATTGGTTTTATTTTGTAGAGCAGAAAAAATAAAGGGACACGTATTTTTTTTTAGCGGCCCAAATTCATATTTAGGGGGTAAAAAGGAGGGGGGAAGACAAGGCCATTTTTCAGTTTTTTTCGTTTATCTCCTATACTATGCAAAGAAACCTAGTCATGTTGCATACCAAATGAAAGGTCTTTGGAAAACCTATCTACGTGTGCTAAGAACGTGTCCAAACATGCACAACTTTTCGTCATATTGAGTAAAATACTAAAATTTTAGGACATTTTTGTTAATAAGTCGAAAAATATTAACTTCTATGGCCCGTTGTTAACACCACGAGATAGGTATTTTTAATACCTTTAATCTGATACCACACATGCCTATATTAATTTTGTTTAAATAGGCTTAAATCGTGAAAAACTGAAAAAGGTCAATTTCCCCCCATACAAATCGACCCCTCTAAAAAATGAATTTGGGCCGCTAAAAAAAATACGTGTCGAATTAATTTTCGTCCTTAACAACATATCCAAATTTCATGAAGATCGGAGGGTGACACCAGGGAGACTTCCCTTGTCAGTAGCTGAGACATTTTTCGTATAGAAAAAGTCTCAGATTCTGAGACATTTTTCGTATAGAAAAAGTCTTAGATTCCGAGACATTTTTCGTGTAGATAAAGTCTCAGTTTCTAAAACATTTTTAACATTGAAGAATTCCAGATCTGAGACGTTTTTCGTAAAAAAAATCTCAAATACTTAGACATTTTTCGTACAAAAGTATTCTCAGATTCTTAAACCTTTTTCAAAAAGAATTTGTCGTAGATTCTGAGACATTTTTTATATAGAAAAAGTTTCAGATTCTGAGACATTTTTCGTATAGGAACAGTCTCTGATTCTGAGATAGAAAAGGCCTCATTAAAACCAAATGGCTCTACACAAATATCATGGTTTTAATTAGTAAAGAAAAATTTCCTCGAGCTAGAATATCCCTACTTAAAATATTTTTTTAGTTTTACAACAAGTAATAACATGAGTTTAATTTGTACCAAAAAATGTTTTTTTTTGTCTTGGGACTTTTTACTTTTCATCGGGGCTGCATTTTCTTCTCCAGGGCACCGCCATACCTTAGAGCGGGCCTGGTTGGCACCACTGTACGTGTGTTTGTCCATTGTGGATAGAAAAAAAAAATACAGAATTTTCGTTAATGCGGCATTAATTTTTTGCCGTGCCGATCTTGGCTTGTAAGAGTATAAATAGAACTAGCACGGCACGGCGGACGGTTTTCGTTGTCAGAGAATATAGACCCAAAACAGTGACTGGGGACGGCGATGGCAAAAATGTCATTTGTTTTTTCAGTGGTTTTCTGTAGCTTTTAATAAAATAAGCGCAATTTTATGGAAAAAACGCTAAACACATAGTCAATGTGATAAAGTTGGCACTACTGCACGATTGTTACACCATTGTGAATGAAAAATGAAAATTTGTTGTGTAAATGCGGCAACCATGGAGTGTGAGATAGAGGGAGAGGAGAATAAGAGATAAGGAGAATGTAGGCCCAAAACAATGACGGGGGACGGCGACGGCAAAAATTGTCATTTGTTCGTTCAGTGGTGCTAACTTTTAATAAAATTAGAGTCATTTTACGGAAAAAAAATCGCTTATCACATAGTCAATGTAATTAAGTTGGAACTACTGTACGTTTTTTACACCATTGTGAATGAAAAAATAAAAAAATGTTGTGAAAATGCGGCAACCCTGGAGTGTGAGAGGGAAGGAGGGTTCTAATTTTTTGTCGTGCCGGTCACGGTTTTTAACTGTCAAATCGTAGTGAAAAAGTCGTGCCGGGCTTGTTCTGTTCCTACACTTAACTGTCAAATACTCTAAAAAGTAAGAGTAGGAACAGAACAAGCCCGGCACGACTTTTTCCATACGATTTGGCAGATAAAACCAGTGGCCGGCGCCGGTGTGAAATAAACTTGTTCTATTTTAAAAAGGTGGTGAAACTCATTCTAATTGGAAACCGTCTCTCGTGCCGAGTTTGTTCTGTTTCTGTACTAAACCAGCTCATACATAAATGGTTCATTCAAATAATATTTAAAATAATAACCGGTTAACTTAAAATAAAACAAGTAAGAAAATTATAGTCGGTCAATACCGACCATGTAATACCCTACACCAGTGTGGGTCCCAAGAGCTAACATGGACCGATTAGATGTATCTTTTGTCAAATCTTTAATAAAAAGTAAAAAATACTCACAAAACAAATTTGAGACAAAAAGGCTTCTATTTGCTGCCAATAAAACACTTTAACTGAATATCGGGCGAAATTTTCATTTGGGGCCTTGGTCCAAAAGTGGTCGGATTATAATCAGATTTGCCTAGGTTATTAAAGTACGCCTTAAACAAACACAAACAAAATTTTGATAAAATATTTTCTATTTTCATGAAGTTTGAGAGATTTGTGTGAATATCGGGAAGGTGGTTTGTATGGGACCTCCAAGAAGAACTGGTCCGGTTACTTTAAAATTCGGAATGGTGATTACACACAAAAAAAATATAAAAAAGTTGTGTACGTTTTGGGAATAATACAACCTATAAAGTGGTTTTGTATAATTTACCTAAGTTTTTTAGAGCAAAAACTTTGGTAAGTTACCCAAAACCACTTTATAGGTTGTAACTAAACCAAAAACTGGCAACATTTTTTTAATTTTTTTTTGTGTGTACTCAATACAAAACACGTTTACCTGCCAAATTTCGAAAGGATATCTATTATAATACGGTTATTAATATCATTTGTACCAAAATAAAGCGGACCTTTGTATGGGGGCTAGGTCTGGACATGGACTGATTTTGTCCAATTTCAATAGGCTTCTTCCTTAGGCCAAACGAAGCTTAAGTTTTAAATTTCAGCCAAATTGATTTATAATTGCGACCTGTATCGTGTTTACAACGTTTACATGGACGGACAGACAGACAGACGGACGGACGGACGGACTGACATCGCTATAATGACTTAAAAAGTTATTCTGAGTCGATCGGTATACTTAAAAGGGGGTCTACACCCAGAAAAGTTTTACAGTAACTATTTACGGTTATTCAAAAAGTTTTTAGTTAAAGTTGTTTTAAACGTTTTATCGTTTGTTTTTCAAGGAAAATAAAATATTGAATGATTTATACAGTTGTAAAAACAATAAACTACAAAAGTTACGGAAAAATATTTTTATCAGTTAAATTATTTGTAACTGATTATTCCGTATAATTTTACAGAAGTACGGTTTTTGTAGTTTGTTATTCAAAAAATTTTATTTTTACTTCACAAAATAAAATAATGTAAACAGTTAAAATAACTGAAATATCGTTTGTTTTTACGGAATGTCTAGTCATTTATTAACGTTTAAAAATAACTGAAAAATTATGTTGTTTCAAATGAAATATAAGTAGTCCGTTTTTTAAAAAGAAAAACGATTGTTTTAAACGTTTTTTTCAGTTGAATTTACTTACAAAATATTTTGAGTGTAGGACCAATATTTCGGGTAGTTACAAACATCAGCACAAACTCATTATACCCTGTACCACAGAGTGGTGTAGGGTATAAATATTGGAAATACTTAAAATTAAGTGTAAAATAATGCTTACTGGTTCTTTTCCAATAGTGTAAAAAATTTGCCAATTTATATTTAGAACATAGTTAAATTTAAACTGACTCGTTTAGAACATGTTGCAAAGTGAACCGGTTCATTTAGAACCACGTGTAATGTGAACCGATTCAATTATACCAAATTAAAATGTGAGCCGGTTTATTTAACACAAAGTTTAAAACGAAACCGTTCATTTAGAACAACTTTTAGTGCGAACCGGTATATTTAAAACAAAGCGCAAAATGAAACGGTTCATTTATAAGAAAGTGAATCAGTTTTAACAGATTTGAATAAAATATAACCCAGTTTATAGAGAAAATAATGTAAAATGAACCAGTTTATTAAGAATATAATGAAATATAAACCGGCTCATTAAGAATATAATGTGAAATGAAACGGATCATTTATAATAGAAAGTAAACTGAGCCAGCTTATTAAGGAAACACTAAAAATATTAGCAGGTACATTTAGAAATATCAAGACAACATAGAAAAATAAACCGATTCGCTAAGAACATACTAAAAATGATCCCTTCATTTATGACAGTGAAAAAGGAACCGGTTTATTAGAACAAAGTAAAAAAACTAACGAGATCATTTAGAACATAGTGAAAATTAACTGATTTAATAAGAACAGAGTTAAAAATTAATCGGTTAAATTAGAACAGAATCAAAAATTAACCGGTTCATTTAGAAGAAAATGTGTTCAGGTTTACTTAGAGCGGAGTTAATAGGATCATTTAAAATAATTTAAAAAATAAACCAAGACATTTAAAATAAGAGTAAAAAGGAAACCGGTTAAATATTTTTGCTACTATATGGGAAAATTATTTCATTTAGCAAGAACTTTTTTAGGAAGATTTCAGTCAAATTTTGCATGAAAAATTTGAAAAATTTATTAGGCCACGAGTTAAAATGCTTCAATATTTAAAATTGGTTTTGCTTATTCGCTTTTGGAAAATCTGTTCAGTCTGTGCACTTAACATTTTTTTTGTTTAACAATTTATTCACAAAATTACTTTTGAAGTAATTTTTCAAAAGATTTGATAAGAACAAATATTTAAGATTAAAACGAAACTTACTAAGGTGTAGTGAGTCTATGAATTAGCTGCTGGACATGATCAATGTAATTAATGATATTTAATGAAACTTACAATAAAAACATTTTTATGTTTTTTTTTTTAAATGAATGAACTTCATTAATTTTCATACGATTACTGGCCAAGTGCAATCATGTAAATAAATTTATAAATTATGGAAATCAATAAACGTGTTATAAAGATTATTCTGTTTTTTATTGTACATATTTTTTATTTTTTTAAAATAATTTTTCAGAAAAACAGAAAAACATTCCATGTAATGGGAATAAGACATACAAATGATTCAACCATAGAGAAACATAGAGGCGAAGGTGAAAGAAAAAACAATATTGCTATCTTTTTCTTATTTCTCACACGTACGTTGTCGATGTGAATTCACCACACAATACATGTTTACAAGTCGTACTTTGTCAACAAACACATTTAAGCAAGTTGTACTTTGACAACTCAATTTTTGACGCCTTCGCCTCTATGTTTCTCTATGGATTCAACTTTAACCTAAATGACCCTGTATGTCTGTCACCAGAACTTCAATATCACATAGCAAAAAAAAAAATTAAATTCAATAAAATTTTTATAATAGAACCGATATTATTTTTTTTTTTTATAATCAATTATATTACTTATTTAAATGACATCATTTTAACTGAGGGGGATGGTTGCATGGATGAATGTTTGGATGACTGGATACAAATGTACAACTTAAATAAAACGCCTTTGCATGAAATTAATACGGGTGCCATAAATTTTCAACGAAAAAACAAAAAAAAAATAAATTCAATACAATACAATAATAAATATAAAAATATTACAATTAAATAGAATTTTGCAAAATTCTAATACTTTTCGTATACGCATAGACTTTTCCTAAATGTCTATCAATTAATTGTTAATAAAATACAGATTTATTATTATTTAAAAACAATCAAACATAGTAAATTTTACACTCAAAAAAATTTTTAAAATATATAAATTTGCATAGTTTTAAACCATTTTTAAAGTGGGATTTTCCAAAATCAGAACGGGATGAGACCAAAAGCAAACGAAAGTTGACATTTCAAGATTTTCTTACACACATTTGAAGTTGGTGAAATTTTATTATAATAATAATGACATAAAACCTGTATAAGTGGCGTATACTTAATTTTGAAATGGTTTTTAAATAACAATCATACGCAACGGTGCACAGTTGTTTAATTTTTGGCTATTCAGTAAGTAGGTACTGTACCGATTGCAGCGAAATTCATATCGGTTAAACAAACTTAATTTCGAGCTTAAGTTTGGAGGTGGACCCCACATGTCCAATAAGGCCACCACCAGGGGTCCCCAACGTAGTACATATTTAGTACACAAAAATTTGAAATGCTTTAAAATCACCAATTTCGAATGCGTGTAAAAAAAATCTAGCACTGAACTAAAAAAAAAAACTTAAGGGTTTTGTTATGTAAAATCTAAACTTCCATTTACTTTTAGTTTCATTTCAATCCGATTCGAAAAGTTCGATTTTGAGTCACTTGAATTTTTTCTTCAAGTGTATCTCAGCAATAAACAATGTGGCACAGTGATTTAATCATTATTTGTGTCAAATTGCGAAATTGAGAAGAAAGGTCATTTGTGTGTTAATCACACCAAAAATATGCACCAATTACATACAAGACAAGCTTAATAAATAAGTAAAGTTACTTACTCATCAGTATCATCATGTGTAAGTAAAGCGTTTTGATGAAAATGGATCGTAATGCTATTGATATGATAATTAAAATGCGTATAGAGTATAACACTACGCCTACACCATAATACGTTTGTTTTGCTTCTAGACATAATGATAAATTAAGGCAGAAATGAACAAACCAAGGTACATGCAACAAGTTTTAGAACCAACAATTTCTGAATTGGTTTATTCAAATAAAGAGTGGAAAGTTAACCGTTTCTTTAAAAGCAAAATGGAAAGTGAACCGGTTTATTTATAACACTGTATACTTATTAGGTTGCTTAAGAACAGAGTCAAAAATGAATCGGTAAATTAAAACGAAGACAAGTGAATCGGTTCATTTAGGTCAGAAAAACCGGATCATTTAGAAAAGCAGAGTGGCAAGTTAACAAGTTTATTTAGAACATAGTTAAAAGTGAACCGGTTCTTTTAGAACATAGTTAAAATTATACCGGTGCATTTAGAACATATTGCAAATTGAACCGTTTCATATAGAACATAGTAAAAATGAAACGGGTTCATTTAAAACACAATTCCAATAAAACCGGTTTATTTAGAACAGATACAAGTGAAGCGGTACATTAAGAACCTTAAGAACAGAGCCAAAAATGAATCGGTTAATTTAAAAGAAAGACAAGTGAACCGGTTCATTTAGGACAGAGAAACCGGATCATTTAGAACAGCAGAGTGGAAAGTTAACAAAGGTTTTTTAGAACATAGTTAAAAGTGAACCGGTTCTTTTAGAAAATAGTTAAAGTTGTACCGGTTAATTTAGAACACATTGCAAATTGAACCGGTTCATGTAGAACATAGTAAGAATGAAACCGGGTCATTTAAACACAATTCCAATAAAACCGGTTCATTAAGAACAGATACAAGTGAAGCGGTTCATTTAGAACCGAGGTACAGGATCACTTAAAACATGATTAAAGTTGAACCGGTTCACTTAGAACATAGTGAAAACTGAACCTGTTCATGTAGAGCATAGTTTAATGAAACGGTTCATTTAGGGCAGAGTGAGGTTCATTTAGAACAAATAATAAGTGAACCGGTTAATTTTAAATAGTAAATAAGAAAACAGGTTTTTTTTTTTTTTTTTTTACTTTGAGCCAACACTCAGGGGATGCCCCCTACTAATGCAATGCATTGTGTTGGTATTAGGAAAATAGGTTATGAGGAGAAGGAAAGAGGGAGTAGTGTTTGTGGACATTTAATTTGAACTTTTCTAAATTATAGCCTACTGGAAAGATTTCTGCGGGGAGTTTGTTCCACATACGGCTAGTTCGACCGAGAAACGAATTTTCTCTGTAATGCGTTGTGCGATACATTGGACAGTCGACAACAAACGGATGTGAGTTGCTGGAAAGGCGAGTACTACGGGTATGCACCCGCGTCTCAGGGATTAGTTCACCCATCTCAGCTGAGCACTTACCGTGGTAATATCGATAGAACAATGACACACAACCCACATTCCGACGATGCTCCAATGAATCAATAGAGCTGGATACCCTACTGTCATTGATGAGCTTCAACGCACTCCTTTGCACCCGATCCAGAAGCTTCAAGATAGACCTTGAGGCACCTGCCCAGATATGGGAGTTGTATTCCATTTTCGGTCGGATATAGGCGGTATAAATAGTGAGAAGATCAGACGGGGTGAAGTAATTCTTGCACCGTTTTAAAAAACCAAGACACTTGAATGCTTCTTTCGACACTTGAAAAACATGTTGGTTCCATCGAACATCACATTGGATTTTCATGCCTAGAACATCAAGAGTGTCTGATTCCTCAATAGCTATACCGCCCATGGATACAGATGACGCTGATTCCACAAGACGTCTGTGGGTCAGCATACAACATTGGGTTTTACGAGCATTAAAATCGACCTGATTCGCAAGACCCCACTCGGAGATTTTCGTAAGGTCATGATTGAGTGTGTCATTCATGTTCTGCCTCATAGCATCAACCTCAATAAGGCTTGGTCTATGATTAAAGGAAAATGAATGACAAATGTTGCTGTCATCTGCAAAAGAATAGATAGGATTGAAAGTTAGACCCAGAAGGTCGTTAAGAAAAATAAGAAAAAGTGTAAGAGATAGAACAGAACCTTGCGGTACCCCTGAATTCAGATGAAACTCATCCGATGAGAACCCATCTATAACAACACGTATAGAGCGGTCTCTAAGAAAGCTCGATATAAATCGAGAGAAATCACTACCGACACCAAACGCAATAAGCTTCGAAACGAGTGCACCGTGCCACACACGATCAAACGCCTTGGAAATATCTAGAGCAACCACCTTGCTTTCACCAAATTGGTGAATAGAACGACTCCAGCGTTCCGAAAGAAACGCTAACAGGTCTCCCGTAGAACGACCTCTACGAAAGCCATACTGTCGATCGCACAAAAGTGAATTTGACTCCAAATAATTTACCAGGTGGTGATTCATCATGCTCTCCATGACTTTCGAGAGCGTAGAACAAATTGCTATTGGGCGGTAGTTTTCAGGGTTTGTAGCCTCTCCCTTTTTTGGGATTGGCTGGACGTTGGCCACCTTCCAGCAAGAGGGAAAAACTCCTACCCGGTACGAGTAGCTAAATAATGTTGCCAAAGGACGAGACAAAGACAAAGCACACCGTTTCAGGACCACAGCCGTAATACCATCCGGCCCCGGAGACTTGTTTATGTTGAGATCCTCAAGGACCTTTTTAACTGCACGCGCTCGAAAAAATATCTTGGACATAGTAAAGGATACCCTTTCGAGCACGGGCGTTGGTTGATTGCTTTCCGGCAAGTATGCATTTCTTGCAAACATGTCAGCAAAAAGGTTGGCTTTATCAACCGGGTCTGTGAATATTTGGTCATTCATTATAAGGGTTGGAATGGAGGAACTAGTATTATTCTTTACCCTTTTAACAAATGACCAAAAGGTCTTACTACCCCGAGGAGCAGCAAGGACCTTAGCACGCAGACGCTGTTCGTAAAGAAGCTTTTCGCGTCTGAGTACTCTGGCACATTCATTTCTCGCCTGTTTACGTAACGTGTCAGTAACTGAGTTTTTGTCGTTACGCCAATTACTGAACGCATCCTCTCTGGATCTGACTGCATTCCGGCACGTCTGATTAAACCAGCACTTATGTTTTGGTTTAGTCGAAATTTGCTTCGATGGAATGAATAATTTCATTCCAAGCATTATCACATTAAGAAATGAGTGAAAAGTAAAAAGGTTCACTTATAGCAGAGTGTAAAAAAAACTGTTTCTTTCAAAAACAGAGTTAAAAGTAGACCGGTTCATTTAAACATAGTTTAAAGTGAACCGGTTCATTTAGAACAGAAGTACAGGATTATTTAAAACATGATGAAAGTCGAACCGGTTCACTTTGAACATAGTGGAAACTGAACCTGTTCATTTAGAACATAGTTTAATAAACCGGTTCATTTAAAACAGAGTGAGGTTCATTTAGAGTAAATAATAAGTGAACCGGTTAAATTTTAATCAGTGAATAAGTAAACAGGTTCATTAAGAAATGAGTGAAAAGGTTCACTTATATTTAGCAGAATGTAAAAAAACTGATTCATTCAAAAACAGAGTTAAAAGTAGACCGGTTCATTTAAACATAGTTAAAAGTGAACCGATAAGTTTAGAACATAGTGAAAAGTGAGCCCGTTCATTTACAACACAGTCAAAAGCTAAACGGTTTATTTAGAACAGAGTAAAAAATTTACCTGTTTATTTTGAACAGAGTAAAAATAAAAAATCATTTATAACAGAGTGAAAATTAAACCGGTTAAATTATACATAGTTAAAAGTCAACCGTTTCACTTAAAACATAGCGGAAATTAAACCAGTTCATTTACAACATAGTGAAAATTGAACAGGTTCATTTAGAAGATAATGAAAAGTGAACCGATTCCTTAACAACACAGTTAAAAGCTTCCCGATTTCTTTGCAACATAATTTAAAGTCTACCAGTTCATTAGGACATATTGAAAAATGAACCGGTTCGTTAAAACATAATGAAAATTGAACCGGTTCATTTAAAACTTAGTGATAAGTGAGCCGGCTCATTTAGACGAATTTCAAAACGTAAACCATTCAATTATTTAGAACATAGTGTAAAGTGCACCGGTTTATTAAGAACAAAATTAAAATTGAACCATTTCATTTAGAGCCGAGTGGCTATACTCATTTGGGACAAAATGAAAAGGGACTCTGTTAATTAATTGCAGAGCGAAACGTGAATGGGTTTATTTGGAAAAAAGTGAAAAGTGAACCGGTTAATTGAAAACAGAGTTAAAGTATACCGATTAATTTAAAACATAGTGAATAATTAAACATGTTCGGTTCAGTTAAATTATAGTGAGCTTAAGTAAACCAATTCATTCAAAAACAGAGTAAAAAGTGAAAAGTAAAGAAATTAAACTTTTTCGGTTCATTTAAATTAATGTGAGTTAAAGTAAACCTATTCAGTAAAAAAACGATTCAAAAATAAACCAGTTCATTAAGAAAATTGTAAAAAGTGAATCGATTCATTTAAACAAAGTGCAAAGTGAAACGGTTCATTAAGAACATAGCGGCAATTAAACAAGTTTATTTGGAACGTAGTAAAAATTGGATTGAATCAATTACAACATAGCGAAAAGTGAATCGGTTCATTTGGAAAACAACTTAAAAGTTAACCGGTTCATTTAAAACCTAATTCCAAGTCAACCGGTTCATTTTTAACATAGTGAAAAAAGAACCGGTTCATTAAAAACATACCAAAAATTTAAACAGTTTATTTAACAGTTTCTAAATTTTGTGAACACAATCATTTGAGACAAAGTGAGAAGGGAACCTGTCGATTTTCATAGTATTTATGAAGAAATTCATACAATTTATTAACTTTTTCATAGTATTTATGAATAAATCATAATATGTGAAATTTAAGAACTATTTAATATTTTTCGTAAATACTATGAAAAAGGTTATACACTAAAAAAAACTGTAAAGTTAGCAAAAAATTTAGTTAAATTTAACTAAAAAAGCACCTGATTTTGGGCCTACTAAATTTTTAGTTAATTTAACTAAAAATATTTAGCTAACTTTTCGTAGAATGAATGTAGCAAAAAAAAACGTAACTTTAACTAAAAATGTAGCTGAAATTTCGTAACGTTTTTACGTACATATATTAACAAAAAAATTAGTTGAATTCAGTTAAACTTTTTGTTACTTTTCGTAAACTAAAATTTACAAAATATTTTGTAAAAAATTGTAAGTTTATTTTTTCTGTTTTTTCATCAGCTTAAGTAGAACTTATGAGATTTGCATAGGAGGCTACATAAGAAATTTCACCTAACAAATTTGTTACGATAAATCAGCAAATTAATTACACCGTTCAACACTCATTTTCCAGTTTGAATTCTGGTGATCAATTTTAGTAGACTTTGATCTCCTGATTCCAAATCTGTTCTCCAAATTTTTCCATCACGTCCAGATTTTTAGTTATTCACGGTTGAAAATGCGAAAAATTATGATTTTTGCATTATTTGATAGCCTGCACAGCAGCCATTCAGTGGAATACAAATCTGGTATAAAGCGCAAAAGCATAATTTTTCAATGGTCTCCAACATAGAAAACAATTTTTTTCTAATTATTGCGTTTGGTTGGGTTACAATAGCGTTTTAAAATGACTCTGTTAAAATTATAATTTTTGTAAAAAAGGTAAGGTTTTTTTTGATATTTTTCAAAGAAAAACTAAAAAAAATAAATATTTTACAAATTTAAGTTTTCAGTGTTATTTTTCTTATAAACCGGAAGATATCTTTAATGGGTTTAAAAGTCTATAAGAAAGAATAAACTTTTGCCTAAATTTTGAGGTCATCACAGTAAAAATTGATCATCTGGTTTTTGTTTTAGAGCCTTTTAAAAATTGTGCTTTTTCTAATTTTTTTCACAGTGTTTTTTTTAAAATACATGTTTGGCCAATAATAATGCAACAACTTCAAATTTTTTTGATCATTTATTTGAGATCATAGTACAATTCTACTCTAACGCTTTATACCAGATTTTTATTCCTCCCAGTGGCTGCTGTGCAGGCTTTCAAAAAAGTCAAAAATCGCGTTTTTTCGCATTTTTAACCGCGAATAATTAAAATTCTAGACGTGATGGAAAAATTTGGAGCACAGATTTGGAATCAGCGAGTCAAAATCTTTAAAAATTTTATATCAAACTTCAAACCGGCGTCAAAAACCTTCGATTTGTTGAGCGGTGTTATTAAAAATTCGTAAACTCAGTTTTGAAGTCAACAAAAAAAAAATAATTCAAAATTTGTTCAAAACTAGTATTTTCGTAAATTGAACTTAACTAAAAAAAGTAGTTAAAACGCTGATTTTAACTAAAAATTTGCTAAAAAGCCAGTAAACTCGAGTTAGCAAAAAAAAAATTGTTAACATTACAGTTTTATTTCTTTGAGTGTAAGTATTATGAGTTAAATAAAGTTAATAAATTGTATGAATTTGTTCATAAATACTATGAAAATTTTTCATTGGATTTTTTTTGTGTGTGACAAAGGTTTTGGATGAATTTAATTGATAGAAAAATTAAAAATATGAAAAAATGTCTGATCTAACAACAAAAAATATGAGAATTCACTTTTTTTAAAGTTTCTGTAACTTCGCCTTTAATACAGGCCCCAGCAGAACTAACGATTGTCTTGGCATAATATCAGATAACAGCGTTATATATTTTATTTTTTCGTTGTATAATGTGACACATCATAAACAAACAAAAAACTACTGCAATAATTGCAACAATACAGCTACCACCTGCAACAGAAAATTTTTGTTAATTAAATAAACTAAATGACAACTAAATTAGTCGTATTTGACATGTTAACTATGTGAGCATATGAGTTTTTTTTTTTTTATTTCTACATATTGTAATAATCTGCAAACATACTGAGAGTTATACACTGAGAAAATAAAACAATGGGAACAATACAACTCTGTTAAAAGTTAAGATGGATTAAGTTTCTGCCAAATGAATAGAACACGAATGATGTTGAATACGGGTTATTCAACACAAAGAGGAGTAATTCCAATTCTTTATTTGTTTAAAAGTTTCATTGTGTGGCAATCGAAGGAGTGCTGATGATGGAAGGGTGGCATCTTCCGAAAACTGTCGACATCTCCACTTACAAGGGAAGTCTCCCTGGTGTCACCATCCGATCTTCATGAAATTTGGATATGTTGTTAAGAACGAAAATTAATTCGACACGTATTTTTTTAGCGACCCAAACTCATTTTTTGGGGGGGTCGATTTGTATGGGGGGAAATTGACCTTTTTCAGTTTTTTACGATTTACGCATATTAAAACAAAATTAATATAGGCATGTGTGCTATCAGATTAAAGGTATTAAAAATACATATCTCGTGGTGCTAACAACGGGCCAAAGAAGTTAATATTTTTTGACTTATTAACAAAAATGTCCTAAAATTTTGGTATTTTACCCAATATGACGAAAAGTTGTGCATGTTTGGACACGTTCTTAGCACACGTAGATAGGTTTTTCAAAGACCTTTCATTTGGTATGTAACATAACTAGGTTTCTTTGCATAATATAGGAGATAAACGAAAAAAACTGAAAAATGGCCTTGTCTTCCCCTATCTATTTAACCCCTAAATATGAATTTGGGCCGCTAAAAAAAATGCGTGTCCCTTTATTTATTCTGATCTACAAAATAAAACCAATTCCATAAAGATCCGCGGATGACACTATTTAGACTTCCCTTGTTAGCCTGTGCTGTCACTTAATTTTTTTTTCAGATTTTCTCATTGTACAATAATTATTATTTCTCAGAAATAATTAATATTCAAATAATTAATATTCAAACCGAACTAAATAGAAATTCAGTTATAAAATGTACAGTCAAAAAATGGCGAAAAAATCGTTTTTTTGGATTTTTCAGCCATTTTTTTCGAAGAAACTATATGATGTTTACATAGGAGAAGAAAGGTTTGGCTTCGTTAAAAACTTTTTTCATGAAAATGTGTAAATTATGGGGGGTATTTCTATGAAGATATTAACCTACGATGTCCATATGAATATGAAATGATCTTCATTAAATTTAAGTCGACACGTATTTTTGCTCTAGAGTATATTCCAATTAATTCGGGAGTTATCGAAATTTTCCCGGAGGTCCACATTGTTTCATAAAGGGACAACGAAATTTTGAATCACTAATATGGCCGATAAGCCGAGACACTCCAACCTTAAAATTGTCTCTTTTATGTATATTTTAAGTTTCAGGCAAATCGGTTCATAAGGGTTGAGATACTTCCCTTGTTAGAGGCAATCAAGTACAACAGAGAGCTTCTCTTTAATCATTCTAGCTTACTCGGAAGTACAAAAGTAAGCCAAAAAGTTATTTATTTTAATAAATGCTTTCCGTTTACATTTATTTATTACTTTGTGAATACAACCTACAAACTTATTTAACTGTTACAATTTTGCAAAGCTTTTAGTTGGTTTTTCGTAAGCTTACCCAGAATCAATCAAGTCCAATAGAAAGCTTTTATTTAATCATTCTAGCTTACTTGGAAGTACAAAAGTAATGCTAAAAGTTAATTATTTTGAAAAAAAAAATTTCCCTTTACTTATTACTTTGGTGTAAAACCTACAAATTTGTTTAAGTGTCTTTAAAAATTATGCACATTATATTCCTACTGAAATATATTTTTTTTATCAATTACAGCAAACTGGCAGCAAGTAGGCGATTTTTACAAATTTATTTAAAAAAAAAAACTGCATTGCGTGTTGTAGTTTATTTATAATTGATGACGATTTTTTTTTCTCGCTTAACTTTTAATATGAAAATATTTACATTACATAAAAAATTTAACTAAATAAAGTTATTATAAATTTTTAAAAAATATATTTTTTTTAACTTTTTTTACAACAATTTCTGGTTTTTTACTAATGTTAAAACATGATAATAAATAAACAAATTGTATTTATTATCCATTTAGTGGTTTAACCTTCATTTTTTTTTTGGTTTTATAAATAAAGTTATGTTTAATTTTGACAAAAAAAAGGAGTTAGATAAATATGCATTTTAAAGTTCACTGGTACGCATTTAAATCATTAAAGCAAATTTAAAAAAATTGAGTATTTTACAATGTTTTTATTTAAAAACTTTGCTTAATTAAGATTTATATAACAATTTGTTTTTCTAGTCGAATGGCTAAATTTGCCATAAATTCAAACAGTTAGTATAACCGTTTATTGCAGTATCTAAACCAAAAAACAATATTGGTAGTAACAAGTTTACAGACAATTTAGCAAATACATATAGATATATTAGAGCGGCATTTTTTGTATCCCAAAAAAGTTTTTATTTCGAGTTTCAATCGAAAATTTTTATTCTAATACTTCAAAAACTTATATTGTAAAAATTTCCTATCAATCGGATTGAATTAAACCGTGGCGCCCGGCAATCAAAGTTTAGGATTTTTAAAAAATTAAAAACAAAAAAATTAAAAATATGTCTTGCGATACACCATATTCAAAAATTATACCAAAAAAATATTAAAATCGGTCAACCAGTTTTCGAGATAACGCTATTTAAAATTTGCAAAAAAATGTACAATTTTTCCTACGTTCAAGAAATTTTTTAAAAAACAACTCGAAATTTTTTTCCCTTGATCCTTTCATAGTGCTTGAGACAATCTTTCACTTACTCCTCAATATGAGCCAATCCAATCATTTTAACCCAGGGCGCCTTTTGATCGTAGTATTGGATTTTTGAAAAATTTCCACCGATATTTTGGATGCTTTAAAAATTTAAAAAATAAAAAAAATCTTGCAATACATTATTTTTATTTAACTTGGCTTGCTGTATACAAATGTCCAAAAATTTCTGAAATTCGTTTTCGAGATATCACCATTTGAAATTTGTTAAAAAATTTCCGAAGCTAACGGGTTTTCCTACTTTCAAGATTTAAAAAAAAGTCGGAAAATCTTTTTTCATTGAGTATTTCATAAAGATTAAGAACTATTTTCATTTATACTTAATTTAAGACAAATAAGTACATTTTAACACATGGCGCGCCCTTTAACTAAAGTTTAGAGTTTTTAGGGGAAATTAAAAAAAAAAAAACAACATTTTGATTAAAGGGCGCCACGGGTTAAAATGATCGGATTTGGATGAAATAATTTTAAATGAAAGTTTGTCTCAAAGATTTCTTTTTTTTAATTTCTTCGCCTTATAAAAAAATCCGGATTTTTTTTAAAATTCAAAATAGCGATAACTCGAAAAACGTTTAAATAAGAATATGAGGTATTCCACACCAAATGTCCCGCTACAGAAAAACATGTGTCCCGTAAATTTCTGAATAGGTTGTTTAGATAGCCCTATATGGAACTAAGAAAATTGTGTTTTTGGTTTTTCAAATTTTCTAAAACTGGGCTAGGAGGCGTGGTCAAATATTGGAAAAATGGTAAAATTTGTGGCGAGTTGCCTTGATTAAATATTTATCACATTAAAACGGAATGCACCACAATCTCAAAAATTTACATTCTTATATGGTTTTGTATGGGCTATCGATTAAAATTTTTTTTTTTTTGAAAAAATTTCAGAACCTGTTCTGAAATTTTCCATTTAAAAAAAAAGTCAATTTATCAAAAATCCGGCCACTTTTTATTTTTTTTTATTTTTTAAGTTTAGATGTTTGTCCATCCACACAAAAAAATTTAGAAATACGTTCGTCGTTTTTTTTTCGAGAAAATCGCATTTGAATTTTAAATTTCATAACAATTTTGTAATTTGCTTGTATTTTCTTGTTTTAACGGTGCGAATGAGTATTATCAATTGCATAAATATTACTCATACGATCTGTTGAAACAAGAAAATACAAGCAAATTACAAAATTGTTATGAAATTTAAAATTAAAATGCGATTTTCTCGAAAAAAACGACGAACGTGTTTCTGAATTTTTTTGTTTGGATGGACAATCATCAAAACTTTAAAAAAAAATTAAAAATTTTTAAAAAATGGAAAATTTCAGAACGGGTTCTAAAAATTTTCCAAAAAAAAAAAAAATTTTAATCGATAGCCCATACAAAACTATATAAGAATGTAAATTTTTGAGATTGTGGTGCACTCCGTTTTAATGTGATAAATATTTAATCAAGGCAACTCGCCACAAATATGACCATTTTTCCAATATTTGACCACGCCTCCTAAGCCCAGTTTTTGAAAAATTGAAAAACCAAAAACGCAATTTTCTAAGTTCCATATAGGGCTATCCATACAACCTATTCAGAAGTTTACGGTACACATGTTTTTTTTCGCTTGACATTTGGTGTGGAATGCCTCATATGTAATGTATCGCAAAACATAGTATTGTTTAATGTTTGTTTTTGTTTTCTTAATTTTCAAAAATCCAAGACTTTCATTGCCTGACGCCACATAATTTTTAGGTCTACACCATTTACAGATGAATTTCGAAAAAGATCCATTCGAAAATTCCATTTGTAGTTCGAAAATTCCATTTGTTGTTCGAAAATTCCAATTGTAACTCGAAAAAGATCAATTGTTATTCGAAAAAAGATTAATTTTAATTCGGAAAAGATCAATTGTAATTAGAAAAACATCAATTGTAATTCGAGAAAGATCACTTGTTTTTCGAAATTGATCAATTGTAATTCGAAAACAATCAATTTTAATTCGAAGATTCTAATTGCAATTCGAAATATATCAATTGTAATTCGAAAAAGATCAATCGTAATTCGAACAAGTGAGAGTGTTAAATTCGGCAGTGCCGAATCTTTTATACCTTCCAAAATGTAAAAAAAAAAATTGTCAAGGGCGTTTGTTTTTGGTGGGGGCGGGGGTGATAGGGGTCAGTGGGGGACATTGAGAGCACCTTCCCATCCCGATAAATTTAACAAATGTTTCATTTATTTAACAAAAATACAAAAAACATGTAAAAAAGTGTATTTTTTCAGAGGTTGGTTCAGTTCTTCAAGGGGGAACTTTTTTCGCCCTGAACCGATTTTTCCCATTTACGAACTTAACCTGCCTAGGACCATAAGACATATTCATGCCAAATTGCAGGAAGCTAGCTCTTTTATTTTGGAATGTATCGTCCCATCTACAGAGAAAAGGACGGACTGACGGACATTCACAGAATGTCTTAGAATAAATCATGGATCAAAAATATATACTTTTTGGGGTCCCCGACCGATATTTCGATGCGTTACAAACGGAATGACAAAGTGAATATACCCCCATACTGTGGTTGGAGGGTATAAAAAGATCAGTTGTAATTTAAAATAGATCGTTATTCAAAAAAGATCTGTTGTAAATCAAAATAGATCAATTGTAATTCAAAAAAGATCAATTGTAATTCGAAAAAGATCAATAGTAATTCGTAAAAGATCAATTGTAATTCGTAAAAGATCAATTGTAATTAGAAAAAAATCAATTGAAATTCGAAAAATATCACTTGCAATTCGAATAAATCAATTTTAATTCGAACACAATCAATTGTAATTCGAAGATTCCAATTGTAATTCGGAAAATATCAATTGTAATTCGAAAAAAATCAATCGTAATTCGAAAAAGATCAGTTGTAATTTAAAATAGATCAAATGCAATTCGAAAAAGATCAATTGTAATTCGTAAAAGATCATTTGTAGTTCGAAAAAGATCAATTGTAATTAGAAAAAAATCTATTTAAATTCGAAAAATATCACTTGCAATTCGAAATAAATCAAGAACACAATCAATTGTAATTCAAAGATTACAATTGTAATTCGAAAATATCAATTGAAATTCGAAAAAGATCAATCGTAATTCGAAAAAGATCAGGTGTAATTTAAAATAGATCAATTGTAATTCGGAAAGATCAATTGTAATTCGTAAAAGATTAAGTGTAATTCGAAATAGATCAATTGTAATTGTAAAAACCAATTTTAGTTTGAAGATTCAAATTGTAATTCAAAAAATTTCAATTATAATTCGAAGATCAATCGTAATTCAAACAAGTGAGAGTGTTAAATTCGGCTGTGCCGAATCTTTTATACCCTCCAACACGTAAAAAAAAAAAACAGGGGCGTCTTTTTTTTTTTTTTTTGGGGGAAGGGGTTACGTCGGTGGGAGACAACTTTCCTGGATCCAACTGTAAGACTTTGAACTTCTTTTGACATAAAAATGTTTCTTTTGCTAAGCAAAAGTACAAAAAACCTATAAAAATGGCTTTTTTTTAGAGGTTTGTTTAGTTCTTAAGAGAGGAACTTTTTTCCCCCTGATCCGATTTTGCCCATGTTCGAACTTAACCAGCCCAATACCATGAGACATATTCGTGCCAAATTTCAGGAGTCTAGCTCTTTTACTTTGGACTGTATCGTGTCTTCCACAGACGGACGGACGGACGGACGGACGGACGGACGGACGGACAGACGGACATCGCTAGAATGTCTTAGAATGGATCACTGATTAATAATATATATAGTTTATGGGGTCCTAGACCGATATTTCGATGCGTTACACACGGAATGACAAAGTGAGTATACCCCCATACTGTGGTTGGAGGGTATAAAAAGATCAATCGTAATTCGAAAAGATCAATTGCAATTCGTAAAAGATCAAGTATAATTCGAAATAGATCAATTGTAATTCGAAAAACCAAATGTAATGGTAGATTCAAATTGTTATTCGAAAAATATCAATTGTAATTCGAAAATGATCAAAGGTAATTCGAAAAAGATCAGTTGTAATTCAAGTAGATCAATTGTAATTCGTAAAAGATGAATTGGAATTCGTAAAAGATAAATTGTAATTCGAAAAAGATTAATTGGAATTCAAAACAGATCAACTTTTATTTGAAAAAGGTCATTTGAGATTCGAATTAGATTAATTGGTATTCGAAAAAATCAATTGTAATTAGAAGATACCAATTGTAAATCGAAAAATATAAATTGTAATTCGAAAAAGATCAGTTGTAATTCAAAATAGATAAACCTTAATTCGAAAAAATCAATTGTAATAAGAAAAAATCAATTGTAATTCGAAAAAGATCACTTGCAATTTGAAAAAGATCACTTCCAATTCGAAAAAAATCAATTGTAATTCGAAAAAGATCAATTGTAATTCGTTAAAGATCAATTGTAATTCGAAAAAGATTATTTAAAATTCTAAAACGATAAATTTTAATTCGAAAAAGGTCAATTGTAATTCGAAATATATCAATTGTTATTCGAAAAAGTTCAATTCGAATTCGAAAAATATCAAGTAAAATTCGAAGATTTCAATTACAATTCGAAAAATATCAACTGAATTTCCATTGGTCTTTTTCGAATTACAACTGGAGTTTTCAAATTACAATTAATCTGTTTTGAATTACAATTGATCTTTTTCGAATAACAATTGATCATTTTCCAATTATAATTGATCTTTTTCTAATTACAATTAATCTTTATCGAATTACAATTGATCTTGTTCGTTTACAATTGATCTTTATCGAATTTCAATTGATCTTTTTTAAATTACAATTGATCTTTTTCGAACTACAATTGATCTTTTCAAATAACAGTTGATCTATTTCGAATTAAAATTGATCTTTTTCGAATTACATGTAAGCTTTTTCGAATTACATTTAATGTTTTTCGAATTACAATTTATTTTAATTGTATTCGAATTATTGATTTTTTTCTAATAACAATTGATCTTTTTCAAATTATAATTAATATGTTTCGAATTACAATTGATCTTTTTCGAATTACAATTGGTAATTTAAGAATGTCCAAATCTAAACAAATAAAAAAAAAAACATTCACTTGTTCAGAACTTTCCGATTTTTGAGTCGAAGTATGTAAAAACCATTGCCCTACAGGTCCAATATTTTTTGTAATACCACGTCGATTTTAAAATTCGAAAAAAGAAAATTAGCTCCACCCTAATGTGTAATTGTTTATCATAGCAAAGTATTTTTTTTTTTAGCCTTTAACATAAACGATTTAACAAACAGATTTTTCAAATTTAAATAGCCTTTTATTAATTGCTGACAAAGATCAAATGACAAATAATATCTAGTTTAGAGTTTGAACCAGAGACCAAATAAAACAGTTATATGTGTTATTTTGCTTTAAAAAAATCATTAAACGAATGTTGTCCAAAATATGCATTATATATATGGAAAGACTTCTAGAGATGTCCCGTGTTAAAATTTGCAATAACTTTTATTTTTTGATTTTTATCAATAAAAGTATAAAATAACAGTAATTAAAAACTTTTTGTTCAAAAAGTTTAAAATAACATTTATTTATTTGAAATAACTGTTATAACAGTTATTTTTAATCAAATTATTCAAAGTTTTAATGTTCTAATCAATAATTGAAGTATTAGCTATCAATAGGATTCTTTTGTATGCGTTTATTTTAGTTTTACTTAAATATATCAAATTTTATAAGGCTCAAAGAGTATTTGATAACAGTTAAAAAAAATAAAAGTTTTTTATTTCTGTTTTTTTGGACAGATATTTATATAAATTTTTTGAAACTGTTATTTTAAATTTCTATTTCAAAATAATATTTTTGAACAGTTAAATTTGAGTTTTTTCAATAAATCTCATAACGGTTATGGTCTCTGGTTTGAACATGTAAATTCAATATTCTGTCTGACCATCCTTTTCAATTTATTTTTACAAACAAAAAAAATGCATTTAACATACCTTGTCATCTTGTTTAGTATCCACTATCAATTCATTTATTGTAAATTCACTATTTAGCAGTTTTGTAGCACTTTTTCCCCAATATTTTATATTTTTAATTAATGGTTTCTTTGAAATTATACGGGTTTATTTTAAATTGTTAATATTTTTTTTACTTTTTTCAGTTTTGCAATTTAAAAATTGATAAAATTTCTTTTGTAATTTTCAATTTGTTGTAACACAAAATTCAAAATGTAACTAAGTTTTTAATTTTTTTTTTTCAAATGTTGTAAAGTATTTAAATCAGGTTCTGAAATTATAAAAAAAAGAAAACCAAATAAACCAAAAATTGTAAAAATTTGTAAAAATTATAAAAAAAGGCAATTAAAAGTAAGTTCGGTATTGTCGAATTTTTAAATACCCTACGTAATTTTAATTTTTTTTTTTGAGCAATTAATTTGTAAGTGTAAGAGTAAAAACTTGGTTAAAGAGAGAGAAAAAAAAACATGGTAAAAAATTCACTTTTTGGGAATTTTCAATTCAAAGGGGGCAAAGAGTTGTGAAATTGTTTACTATATTTACCTAAAAAAATCGTATAACAAACTTTAAAGTTTCGGATCTTCTCTAAAAAAAATTATTCTAATAAAAGTACCTTTTGGAAATTTTAATGGGTCAAAATGGGTGTACTCTAGTACTTTTTCTATAACCAGAAAAAGTAGTTCTACAAAATTTAAGTTTTGAATTGAGGATCTTTTGTCGAAAATAAATTTTTTTTCAGAAAAAAAACATTCCAAAAAAAAAGGAAAATGGTGTAAAAATTGTAGCTTGGTATTTTTTCGATTTCCTACAACATCGGTCCTATAAAATCAAAATTGTGTTAATTTAGGATCGAAAAAAAAATTGTTTTGAAAATAAAGTTTTTGAAATTTCGATGCTACGGGGGCTAAAATTCCCATCTCTCCTTTTCATCCAAGAGGACTTATTTAGAAATTTAAAAAAAAAATAGTTTTTATTGAGATGAAAAAAAACTCCACACCATTTACAGCTGTAATTCGAAAAAATCAATTGTAATTCGAAAATTTTACTTTGTAATTCAAAGATTTCATTTGTAATTCGAAGATTCCATTTGTAATTCGAAGATTCTATTTGAATTCGAAGATTTAACTTTTAATTTAAAAATTCTATTTGTAATTCGAAAATTTCAATTGTAATTCAAAAAAGATCAATTGCAATCAATTGTAAAATAGACAAATTGTAAAATAGATCAAATGTAAAATAAATCAATTGTAAAAAAATCAATTGTAATTGTAAAAAGAGCAATTGTAATTCGAAAAAGATCGATATTTATTCAAAATATATTAATTTTAGTTCAAAAAAATATCAACTGTATTTCGAAGATTCCAATTGTAATTCGTAAAAGTACAATTGTAATCCGCAAAAGATCAATTGTAATGTGAAACAGATCAATTGTTATTTGAAAAAGATTAATTGTAATTCGAACCAGGATGTCTAAAATTTTTAGAAAAATAAATTTTTCTTTCACACCTTTCTCAATTCAAACCATATATAACAAGATCAATTGTAATTTAAAAAAAAATCAATTGTTATTCAAAGAAGATCAATTGATAGTAATTCGAAAAATACCAATTGTAATTCAAAGATTCCAATTGTAAGTCGTAAAAGATAAATGGAAATTCAGTTGATATTTTCGCATAACAATTGATCTTTTTCATATTACAATTGATCTTTTCCAAATTACAATTGATTTACTTCGAATTACAATTGATTTTTTTTCAAATTACAATTGATATTTTTCAAAAAAAGTTGATCTTTAAGTTACAATTGATCTTATTCGATTTTAAATTAACCTTTTTTGGAATTACAATTTTCCTATTTCGAATTACTGTTTATCTGTTTCTCATTACAGTCAAACCTGTAAAAAAGTTGTACTTAAGTATTTTTAAGTAAATATTGAAATACTTATACTTGAAGTTTTCAAGTACAAATATTTGTTTTACTTACTTAACATTTTTTAAGTAAGTAAAAAAAATATTTGTATTTCAAAAAACAAATACAAGTAATTCCAAATATGTTTATACTTGCTATAAGTAAAATACTTATTATAAGTAAAATACTTATCATAAGTAAAATATTTGAAGAAAATGTTTACAAATAAAATATTTGAACTCAAATAAAATATTTGGCAACATTTTTTCAAATAAATTTATTTGTCAAAAAATATTTTGTTAGAAAATTTTTTATTAAAATTTTTTAATAACGAAAATACACAAGCCAATAATATAACGTGAAGAGCATTGGAAATGCAGAATTCTCATTTAAACGATCTCATTACTAGTATTTCTTCAAAAAAACAAAAAAAATATTACTAAAAGAAGCACTTACGCACATGTGCAATTTTAACAGCGTCTGCCACAGTAAAAATGTTATTCTTAATCGCCCAGGATACGGATCGCTTAGCGGCGATAAAATGTTGCAGCACTCAAAACAGAGCTGGCAGCAAAAAAGAAGTGAGCACTTCTTCTAATTGTTAAAAAAACGTTGCTATTAACACAACGGTTCTCAAACTTTGGGTCGCGACCCACAAAAGTTATCAAAATATAAAAATATCTGAATTTGTTAGGATCTGGCCCAGGTGTTTTAAACAAACAAGGACGCCAATTTTTAGCTATCTAGCTCATCAATGGACTTTAGAAATATCTAGATGGAAAAAGTGTTTAAACACAAATAAGGAAATATAACACGCTTGTTTTTTTTTTAGTTTTTCCATACTTACACCGCATGTTAAAAATCTTAGTTCGTGGGATCTTCTTTATGGTCCGAACTATACTCGTGCCAATTTTAGTCTTCCTAGGTCATTGTAGGTCTTCAAAGTCAGTTAAATTGTAAAAAAACGCAATTTCGGAACGTCCATACATATATCATCTTACAATTAGTTCTTCGTCCACAGTCCAAAACATTAACATTGGACTCTATCGTAAGTGATATAAGCTTTCCAATTTTCAGCGAAGCTCATTAGGGGCATCGAATTTAGCTATATAAAATATGCAAAAATTTTAAAAATTTGAATTTAGCCATTCGTCTTTTACGATAAAAAGCTCTGGAAGGACAAACAAAATTTATTACACACAAATAAGCAAATTATGTCTTTTGTTGTTGTTTTAATGTTAGGGGTCGCGAAAAATTTTAAATATTGAGAATGGGTCGCGAAACAAAAGTTAGTAAGAAGCAGAAATATCACCACTCTATAAAACTGAGGTTTTGGATGAAAACCAAAAAAAAAAATACCACATAAATCACGCAAATACTAATTTTATTACATTATATTCATTTATTCGGCCAATGGAAATACATCCATATTACATCACAGTTTTATGAAAAAGGTTAAAGTAACCAAAAAGGGCTAATTTACCCACTGTTATGCATTCAATGCATAAATTTGAATTTCCAAAAAAAAAAAAACGCGTCTTTCAAATAGGCCAATTTAAAGCTGTATTGCAAATATGCATTTGTGTAAAAATATGTTTTCAGAAAATTGGTTGTTACGGCTTTATTTGCGTTAACTATTCTAATTTCAAATATTTGAAAAATGTGGGCAAGTATACACGGTGAGCCTCAGCGATGTTCAGGTTGAACTTTAGTGTCGACGAAAAGTGTAAGCGCAGTTCGATTTCTACATGAATAAATGTTACAAAACTGTTAACAGCGAAATCGTAGCTGATCGTATTCGCGAGATATCGCGAAATTAGTGTTTTTGTATTTTCTAAAATTTTGACAATGAAGTTTTTTAAATATCTTCAAAAACTGGGTATGCAGTTTTAATTGTATTTATTTACATGTCACAACACAGTTAACAGCGAAATCATATCTTCTCAATTTCGCGAGAAATCGCGAAATTACTTTTTTGCTGTTTTTATTTTTGTTTTTATATTCATATATGATTTTTTAAAATTTCATAAAAACATGGTATGCAGTTTTACTTGTGGTTGATCAAAGGTCACACAACTGTTGACATCAAAATTGTAGGTGCTAAATTTCGCGAGATATCGCGTATTTATATATATTTTTTTTTTTTTTAATTATATTTTAAACCCGGTTCTTTAGAAATGATAAAAAAAAGTGGTAAGCAGTTTGATTTGAACATGCTGGAAGAAATTAAAACTGCCCCCAAAAAAATTATAGCTGCTCACTTTCGCGAGAAATAGCGAAAAACAGCTTTTTGGGGGTATTTCTTGTTTTGATTAATAAAAGAAGTTTCTTTAACATTGTTGAAAAACACGAAATGCAGTTTGACTTGCTATTGATCAAAGGTCATAAGGCTGTTAACATTTAAATTCTAGCTGCTTAATTCTTCGAGATATCGCAAAAAAACTCGCTTATCTACTATTTATTCATTAATTTGTGTTATTTGTGGTCTGTAAAAACATATACTTCAATTAACGACAAAAATGTGGTATGCAGTTTGAATTCGAGGTTATTAGAGGTGACAAAACTGCAAGCATTAAAATTATAGACGATCAATTTCCCGAGAAATCGCAAAATTACTGTACGAGCTTTTATAATAAATTACTTTTTTTTCTTTGGTATCAAAAAAATAAAAAATTAAGTAACGACAAGTATATGGTATGCAGTTTAAATTGCCCGTAACTGAAGGTGGTAAAACTGCTGAAATCTATATATTGACGCTAATTTTCGCGAAAAATTTTTCAATTTTTTTTCCATTTATTTTGTATTGTAATAGATTTATAAATAATAGATTTAATATTAACTTTGCGATTCCTTAAAGAATTGACCACATAGGACTTTTGTGTTAGCAGTTTAATGTCTTTTTATCATGTACAAATAAAAATGCATACCACGTTTTTACACCATTTTAAAAGAACATGCAAAATTGAAAAATAAAAAAAATAAATAAAAAATATGTAAATAATTCCGCGATATCTTGCGACAGTGTACACCTACAACTTTGATGTCAACACCCTTATGACCTTCGATCACGTACACATTAAAGTGCATATCAGCTTTCCACAACATTTGAAAAAAACCTAGAAAAAGTTGAAAAACAAAAATTGACAAAAAAGTTATTTCGCGATTTCTCGCGAACTAAAGAAGATAGGATTTCGATGTTTACTGTTTTGTGACCTTAAAATAAGTACAATGAAATCTGTATACTCAGTTTTTGAAAATATTTAAAAAACTTCAATATCAAAATTTTTTAAAATATAAAATCACTAATTTCGCGATATCTCGCGAATGCGATCAGCTACGATTTCGCTGAAAACAGTTTTGTGAAAACTAATCATGTAGAAATCGAACTGCATTTACACTTTTCGTCGACACTAAAGTTCAACCTGAACATCGCTGAGGCTCACCGTGTATAAAAATATTTGAAAAATGTAGACAAGTAAAAAATATTTGAAAAAATGTTCTCAAATATTTTATTTGTAAACATTGTTGACAAATATTTTATTTGTAAACATTTTTTCAAATACAACATTTATTTGAAAATACTTGAACTTGAAAACTTTAAGTAAGTATTTTGTTTTACTTACTTGTAGAAATGTTAAGTAAGTAAAAAAATATTTGTATTTGAAATTTTCAAGTACAAATACAAAAAATATTTGAAAATTATAGAATAAGTAAATAAATTTTCAAGTATTTACAGGTCTGATTACAGTTGATCTTTTTATACCCTCGACTATAGTGATAGATATAAGTTTATTCATCCGTTTGTAACTCATCGAAATATCGGTCTGGGAAACCATAAAGTATATAAATTGATCAGTGATCGATTTTAAGACATTCTAGCGATGTCCGTCTGCCCGTCTGTTTGTCTGGGGAAATGGTGATCACGGCCAAAATATTATACGGAGATGACTGAAACGTAACATATTTATTGAAAGTTCTTCCGAGAAGATTGGTATTGAATTTGAGGGATATCGGTTTAGCGGTTCAAAAGTTATGAACAAAAATGTAAGCACACCTCAACAATTTTGGTGCATTCAACATAACCTTAAAATATAAAGTGCTTTAATTTGACTGCGGGTTGATATTTGTGAACAGAATTACACACCGAATGGTATTTAAACAAGTGCAAATATATTTTTTGACAAAAAAATAGCTGATTTTTTTTACCAAACATTTTTTTCGCGAAATTTTTTTTCAAATTTTTTTTTTTTCAAAAGTAATTTTCTTTTAAATAGAGTGTTTTGCAATAATCTTTTTTTAAATTGTGGAGGGTATCAATACATTCGGCAAGATCGAACTTAACTTTCTTACTTGTTCGAATTACAATTGATCTTTTTCGAATTCAAATTGAAATCTTCGAAATAAAACTTATATTTTTTGAAATACAACTACAAATTATTCCACTCAAAATAATAACTCTGTTAAATTACAGAAAAACTCTGCTAATTTAACAGAGTACACCATACTTTTCCAGTTAACAACATTTCTTGGTAATTTTACTAAAAAACTCTGTTAAATGATTATGACAAAAAAAAAAACTGTTAATTTATAGAGTTTATAGTAAAATATTGGTTAAATATGAAAGCTTTTTGACAGAGAAAACTCTGTAATTTTACTTTAAAACTCCGTAAAATGATTTGGACAAAAAAAAACTGTTAATTTACAGAGTTTCTAGTAAAATATTGGTTTAAAAAAAAAACACCATTTAGCAAAGAAAATTATGTAAATTTTCTTATATTTGTAAAATGCATTGAATGCAAAAGAAATTAACAGAAAAAACTCTGTAAATTTACAGAGTTTAGTTATATGCATGTTATTTTGTATAATTTTTATAAGATTTCGGAAAAAAATTATAACTATTTTGCTACTTTTTCAAATTTTTCTCAAAAAAAAAAAAAATATACAGATAAAATTTTGATGTTTGGTAACAAAAACAAAAACTACTGAAAACAGAAAACTTTTTAGTTATAAAAAAGTACGAAGTATTTTGCTTAAATCTGTATTTTAGCAGAAAACTCTGTTAATTATCTGTAAAATTAAGATTACAAAGTAAAAAGTAATATAACAGAGGAAACCTTGTTTTTTTGTCACAACGAATACAATATATTTTCTTTAAATCTGTATTTTGGCAGAAAACTCTGTCAAATATCTGTTGAATTGAGATTGCAGTCATTTTACAGAGTATTTTACAGAGTTATTATTTTGAGTGTAAGAAAAGCACATTTAAAATTCATTAAAATCTGATTGAATTAAATTTTAAAATTTCCCCATTAAAATTCATACATAAATCCCAATAGAAATTCATAAAATATTAATTAACTTTAAAATAGTCTCGATTTCAATTCTGACCAAAGACCATAACTGTTATGAAATTTATTGAAAAAAGTAAAATTTAACTGTTCGAAAATATTTTTTCAAATAAAAATTAAAAATAACAGTTTTAATTGATTTATATAAATATCTGTTCAAAATAACAGAAATAAAAAACTTTTATTTTTTATAACTGTTATTTTTTTTAAACAAAAAGATATAACTGTTATATTTGGTCTCTGTCAGAAATCCAATTTATAGAAAATCCCAGTTGAATTTCATAAAATATTGTTATCCCCAGTTGAAATTCCGAAAAGACCAATTCTAATTGTAAGAAAACCTCTTCAAAAAAGCCAATTGAAATTGAGAAAATCCAAAATTTAAAGTTTGAAAGCAAAATCGAAATTTAGAACAACACAAACCAAAAATTTTTTTTTTAAAGGCCAAACTTTAACTCCTCAGCTGAACGGGTTAAAGTTGTCACTGACTTAAAGTTATCATCTATCCCGTCTGCTTTATAATAGTGAATCATTTTTTCAATTTGACAAATGAATCATTTTCATTTTGTGTAAAATTTTACTTTTTGCAATATTATAAATGCCACAACAAACTTTATTTAGGTAAAAAATCAAAATTAAAAATTTATGTATTTTCAAACCATTCGCAATCAAGTTTAAAGTATTTATTATTTGAATCCAAAAAAATCAAAATTAAATCTCGCATGTAGGTAAAAATGTTTGATGCTTAGATACATCCATAATAAGGGTGGGATAGTGTTGTATGAGATTTTTAATAACAATATGTGAAAACGCTACACCCCCAATTTTGTGAGGTTTGTAAAAAAAATGCTCGAACCATAAAATAGGGGAGGTGGTGTGGATTCATATGGCCCCTCTTCGGGGGTCAAAGTTGGGCGTTAACGGTTAAAAATCCACAAAAAAAACATAGCTGCCCTAGAGTCGCCCCTGGAGGGTTGAAATCTGTGGACCGACCCCCAATATTTTTCCCTTAGGAAGTGGAGATAGGGGCTAGGTGTTATCATAAAAAATGTTGGCTTTTGGGGATTTTTAAACCTTCACGCCCAACTTTGACCCCGATGAGGGGCCATATGAACCCACACCACCTCCTCCATTTTTTGGCTCATGCATTTTTTTACAAACTTCACAAAATTAGGCGATGTATCGTATCGAAATCCAAAACACGTGCACTATCCTACCCCTAATCCATAAATATGTAGTAAATGTTACAATTCTGAGTATTTTATTCAGTATATTAGTATTTCATGCTGGGTTTTATGTTTTTTGTATATTTTGCAAAAAATAAATTTTACAAAAAAAAAAAACATTGAAAAGAAATAGCAACAATAACAACAATAATTTATAAATGATCAAGGGCATTTTGGACACGTTGTTGATGTCTGGCTTTTTAAGTCAGACAACTCCATGAAGTCAGTAGCAGCAGCAACAAGCAACACCAAATACATATTTATGTACTACATTAACCCATCCGACAACATCCATTCAACAATATACACAGAATTCAACAACATTATTTTCATTATTTTCGTAAATTTTTTTTGGGGATTTTTGGTTTTACAAACCTAATGTATGTAAATTCAAATGATTTCACATGTGTCTTTGGAATGACACACTATTCCATCCATACATACGTATGTATGGGATTTTAAGTATCCCTATATCTTTGTTATACATAAATACACATGTTTGTATCTGTGCTCGTGGTGTATAACATAATATTCTCATTAAAATTCCCAAAATAAAATTTTTAAAAGGGTTTCGCTTTCAAGTTTTTGAATTTTTTGTTTTACAAAAGCCAAAAAGAAAAAAATACACACACACACATAAAAACCCGGGTCTGTATTTAAGTTTTCTAAACTAAAACTCCTTTAAGATCATCATTTTAACGCACAAAGTGAAAGAGGAATATGTAAACAGATCCCTTAATGTACGAGTTTTTTTACTATTATATGGTCCTATAGAAAAAGTTTTAAAAGATTCTTAAATTCAAAGATTTGAATTAGTCTTAGATTCTAAACAAATTTTTTATAAGAAAAAATTTCATATTTAAAGAATTTTTATAGATTCTGAGCATTTCTCCTATAGAAAAATACTTAGATTATAAGATATTTTTCCTATAAAAAAAGTCTCAGATTCTAAGATATTTTTCCTATAAAAAAGTCTCAGATGCTGAGACATTTTTCTTATAGAAAAAGTCTCAGATTCTAAGATATTTTTTCTATAGAAAAAGTCGGAGATTCTGAGATATTTTTCCTTTATAAAACAAGTCTCAGATTCTGAGACATTTTCCTTTATAGAAAAAGTCTCAGATTCTAAGAATTTTTTTTATAGAAAGACTTTAGATACTAAGATATTTTTTGTTTTAAGAAATTTTTTCTACACAAAAAGTCTCAGGTACTTAGAAAAAAGTCCGAGATTCTGAGACATTTTTCCTATAGAAAATGTTTCAGATTCTGAGACAATTTTTCTGTAGAAAAAGTCTCAGATTCTTACACATATTTTCTTTATAGAAAAAGTATCAGATTCTGAGACATTTTTCGTATAAAAAAATCTCAGATTCTGAAACGATTTTCGTATAGAAAACGTTTCAGATTCTGAGACATTTTTCCTGTGAAAAAATCTAGCTGAAATAAAAAATATATAAAAGATGTGATTTTTGGAAAATCCGATTCCATGGAGGTAAAAAGGGGTAAAAAAAGTTTTCTGAGATAGTGGTAAAATGTTTTCTGTTCCCTAAAGAACTTGGAATAACGTCTCATCTAGCTGAAAAAACATTCTAAAAAAAAATGCTTTTTTGAAAATCCTATTCTAACCGGTAAAATGCAAAAAAAGTGTACTTCGCACAGTGGATTGAAAATCAAAAGTCTCTGTCAAAGGGTAGAAATAATCATCCAAACTCATTGAAATTTGTGTCCCATATGGCTTAAGGGTCGCTGAATTTAAGTATGCTCTTAAAATTTTGAAATTTGTAATGGTTTACGAGATATTGGGATCCAAACTTTTTTTTTTAATATAAGTGAAAGGTTATACCGCTGTATATAAATTATAAACATCATCTGTCTTAATAATCTGATTAAGACTTTTTACAAATTTGGCAAATAATACACTGAGAAAAATTACTCTGAAATTGTAACCGTCAAATATTTCGGCGGGGTTGAAGAAAATAGAAAATATTGGAAAAGAGGACGTAAAATACTTAAGTTTCCTGTTCATACTTCTTTGAAAGAACTTGGGTAATTTTTTTTTTCCTAACCTAAAAATTTAGTTTTTTTCAGTGTAGAATTTTTATTACATATTCGTATTGATATAAAGTTTTTTTTTGGGTTTAAATTTTGGATTCGAAGCAGTACTAAAAGAAAATTATAAAGGCATACCTTAAAAAAACGCGAATGTTGCAAAATTGCAAAAAGAAAAAATCGCCATTTTTGATTTTTTTGAAAAATTTTTTTTTTGGTTTTGTCAAATTCGGATTCAGAGGCCCCTAAAACATATAAAAAGACTTAATTATTAAAAAATACAGCAAATGATAAATGACTGGGGGTTTACTCTACAAGATCCATTGTACTTCGGTACAATTTCTGTTTCTAGCAGAAAAAAGATTAAAAAAAAGTACATTTTGGAAAATCCCTTTGTTAAGGGATAAAAAGAGTTCCCTGGTAATTTTTCTATTTCCAAAAAAAAGGGTGCAAGAGCTTGGAATAAAGTATCATCTAGCTGAAAAAATATTCTGAAAAATAAGCGATTTCATTGTAATTTAAAAAAAAAATCTGAAAAAAGTAATTTCTGAAAAATTTTAATTTCTTTCATGAAATCATATTCCTATAAACATCAAACTTGAAATAAAGCATCATCTTGTTAAAAAACACGTCCTGTGCCCAGTTTCTGTAACTATGCGAAAAGTTTTCGCATCGAGAAAAATAAAACAATATTGTAGTCATTTAGTTTTTCACAGGGTGAGTACAATGTTGCTAATGTAAAAAACATCGAATACGAAAAAAACGCAAAGCTATTTTTTTTAATCACTCTGTTAAGTATAAGATGACTCTAATATTTATTTATTTTTTTCGATGCGAAAACTTCTCGCATAGTTACAGAAATCGGGTACTGGGAAGTAGTACTTCTTGGAAAAAAATATAAAAAGATCCTTTTTGGAAAATCTAATTCTCTGAAATAATGGTCCTATAAAGTTGAAACTTGAATGAAGTTTCATCTAGATACGAAATATTCTGAAAAAAATTATTTTTTTCCTGATTCTAAGGAGATGAAATGGGGCAAAACGAGTAATTTGGTTCTTTTTCAATTTCCTAAAATAATGATGATAGCAACTTGAAGTGATGGATCCTCTAGCAAAAAAAATGTGAACACCTAACTTATTGAAACTCTGATTTAAATGGGGTAAAAATGGTAACAAATAGTACTACATTTAAATTCAAATCAGGAAAATCTAGTTCTAATGGGAAAACAAAGTGGTAGTTTCGATATTTTAATGTTTTCTCTAGCTGAAAACATATTGGTATATTATTAGCATATTATTTTGGAAAATCCAAATCTAAGGGAGTAGAATGGGATAAACAAAAGTAGTTTGACACTTTTTCTATTTCCAGAAATAATGGTCCCAGAAACTTGAAATTTTAAATGTAAAATTCTACAGCGAAAAACAAAGCATTCGGAAAAGTAACATTATTGAAAGTTCGATTTAAATGGGTTAAAAAAATTTACAAAATTATACTTTGGTACATTTTAAATCGTCTGAAATAAAGGTTCTGAAAACATTCTGACAAAAGCACTTTTAAGAAAGTTTAGATTCTAAGAGGGTAAAAAATGTACTTTCGTACTTTTTCAATCATCGGAAATAATGCTAAAAAAAATTGATATTTTAAATGTAGTAGTGTAGTAATTTGTGGTTAATTTTGACTACTCGATAGTTTATCAACTAATTGTAAGTTCTCAATGCTATTCAATACTTTTTTCAAAATTCAAAAGTTTAAAAATACAACCTTCTTACACATCTTTTTAATATATAAAAACGTTTTTGCAAGGTACGTGCTACTAAAACTTAAGAACCGCTGGACCGATTGACACCAAACTTGAACAAAATATTAGCTTAGTCTGGAGTCAGGTTTCTTTTAAGTTTAATCCCAATAGGTGGCGCTGTTCTCGCATTATTTATATTTTTGTTATTTATGGTACTATTTGGCTAAATTCGACAAATATATTTGTTAAACAAAAATAAATTTTCTTATAAAATTTGGACCCAATTGATGGCGCTGTTGTCGGCAAAAGTAATTTTTTGAGAGTAGAGTCGAATGTGTATAAATATTTTAGTTCGATCATTAACGATTGTCATTAAAAACCCTTTGCTACTTGTAGTATAGGGTTTTTAGTTTTGCTAAATAATCTTGACAATGGAATCTGACAAATTCCAAAACACGTGTCGATTAAATCTTGCAAAAAAATTACCAACATAAATAAATTTAAAAAAGAAAAATAATTTTCTTGAAAATTATTCTATGAGAATATTATAGTTTTAATTAATAAAGGAAATAATGACCTCGAGCTGGAAAAAAACTTACTCAAAATACAAAATTTTAAAGGTCGAATAAAACAATTTTTATTTTTTAATAAAATTAATCAGATTTTTTTTGTAATTAAAGTCAGCGACGTATCCAGGAATTTTAAAAGGGGGGTGGGGCGCAACTAAAAATTTTTTTTGTTAATCATAACATTATTTTCTTGGAATATTGAGAAACGCGCTCGGATTGCAGAAAAATCAAATTATATGAACAAGATTGATTTAGCTTTCCTGATTCCAAATTATATTAACAAATATTTTAATAGTTTAACATATTTCCGATATTTGCGTTTGAAAATTCAAAACCGCTAATTTAGGCATGTTTATGATTCTACAGTTACGAATCGCGTTCCATTTTTGAGATATTCACGCTTGAAAATTAAAAAAAAGTCTTATTTAGTCATTATTGCTATGTATTCTGATTCTATGGACCTGATTCCAAATCAGCCATCCAAATTTTTGTGTAACATTCCGTTGTCAAGATATTAAGACTTGAAAAATTTGTTTATTCCTTAGCGATTGTTACAGCTCTACTGTTACATATTATTGCGTTGGCGCAATAATATGTAACCCTATTTTTTTAAAAAAGTGCTAAATTAAAAATTATATATGATTATTTTTTTTTAGAAAATTTTTTTCAAAATCTGAGAATTTTGTTTGGAAATAATATCTCGGAACCTGAGACTTTTAATAAAGAAAAAGGCTCTTAGAACCTCAGAGTTTAAAATTTTGTACAGAAAACTGTTTTCATGATCCTGATGCATAAATTTCATTAAATAAACCCAATATAATGTGTTTTCGATATATATTTTACAGATATTTCGATATAAATAACTTTTTGAAAACGAAAATTTAATAATTCAAAAGTTTTTATAAAAAGATATTAAAAATTTTATTCAAAAACCAAAATATTTGCAATACTTAAAAATTTATGTTTGTTACTTGAATTATGTGTTGAAGTGAACTAATTTTTTAAAATTTTTCACTCCAAAAGGGGGGGCCCGGGCCTCCTGGGCCCCCCTCTGAATACGTCCATGATTAAAGTACAATTTGACTTAAATTCAAAATATATATTTATTTAACAAAAATAAGTTTTTTGACAAATTTTGAACCCGGTGGATGGCACTGGGGTAAAGTTATTAACAAATTTCTTCATTTCAATAAAATTTTACTTCACTTTAGAGTGTATTTCGTCATGAGAAAATTGGTATGTATGAATGGGCCCTATAGATGGTGCCGGGGAGTTGCTATTTAGATATTAGGAAGTTCTGATTCTTAGAGGAAGAAAAGGAAAAATAGTTTACTTTGGCACTATTTTGATCTCTAGAATCCTTTATTGAAAAAAAAAAACTTTCTAAAAAGAAATAGTTTTTAAAAATGTCTATTCTAAGGGAGCAAAAATGAGGTAAAATGATGACGTAGAAGTGGCTACAGAAACCATGGTCTAGGGTATATCCACATTTAATTTAATCTTTAGAAGACACAATTTTCTTCTTCAATCAGAAAAACACAAACAACAAATTAAATACACTTGGCTGACGCCGAAAAAATATAATAAAGGGAAAATTTTTATTTTTTTTTATAACTATTGAACTAATGACCCCAGAATCTTAAGATTTGACATGAAGAATTCTTCAGTGATAAAAAAAAATAAAAATTTTTGAAAATTCCGTTTCTAATGGGGTAAAATGGGAAAAATTAGTACTTTTATTATAACTATTGAACTAACGATCAAAAAATTTAAAAATTTGATATGAAGAATGCTTCAGCAAAATTTACATCTAAGAGAGGGCCACATCTGGAAAATCCATTTTTAAATTGTGAGGGTAAATAGGTAACTTTTATTAGAACTTTAGCTAAAAAAGCAGAAGAAAATTTAATTTCCCAAAGTTTAGGATATTTCTGTTGTTTCCATACTTATTTCAAATACTCCAGTTATGGTGTTATAGTTAGGCTGACCATTCGTACTGATTTGATCAGTACATGTACTGATTTTTGATCACGTGTACTGATCAAAAAACGTTGCACTGATTTGTACTGATTTTTTAAAATATGTACTGATTGTACTGACTTTTTGAACATTTCAACATAAAAAATAATTTTATTCGAAAATTCTATACAAAAACTTTAATTTCCATAATATAAGTCGTTAGAATTGTTTTTTAAGTCTGACAATGGGATAATTTATCGTGAATTTATTTTAAGGAGATGAGAGTTCGTGAATCAAGAGGTTCCTTAATGCAAAAATATATCTGAGCATGAGGTTATTTTGATCTTCCTAAATTTTTATGAAAATGTTTACAGAATATTGGAGGTTTTCTATAACGAAAAGTTCAATGGGCATGAATTTTTTATATTTTTAGAAAGATGATGTAAATTGCATAAATCCAAATGATTCTGAGATCTTAGATGAGATAATGTCATCAGAGCTTATTCGAAAAAGCGATCAGAAAATCAGGGCTGTTTATTAGCTGTGAAGTTTTCTTAAAGGAAAAGTTGTCAAAACTTACGGAAAAAAGATTTTAAAATCTGAGGGATTTTCTTATTAAAAAAACCTGTGGGATTTTGTTACATTTTCTGCACTGAAACGATCAAAACATTCAAATGAAGTCGTTCAAAGACAACTAAATTTTCTGCAAAATAGTTGTTTTTTTCAGTTGTTTTTTAGCAGTTGTTTTTATGCGGCTGTCAAGTTAGTTTAACCAAAATGTTTGAGTGTTGAAAAAGATCAAAAACATTAAAACTTGGGCGTACTGATTTAAGCTCAGAAAAAAATGGTCACCCTAGTTATAGTGGATTCTAATATTTATAAGACTTAATAAATGTTGAATGTAATTTGGATTATCTTTTAACGGGCCGTATAACAAGGATATTATATACATATTTATTTATAAGTCGTAATGTTGTATATAAGATGAAGAATTTTGCCTGCTAACCTACTATCTTTATTTTTTTTTATGTACTTTGTGCTTTTTTGGGGTCTTTATTTTTTTGTATTTCAAAGTCTGAAATGACGCGCCTTTTTATTATTTCTTCCACAAACGATCAGTTTTTTTTGGTATCTACAAAATATATGGTTTTTATATTTTTTTGTTTGGGTTCTCTTTTATTGTTCCCTTGTAAATGCGAAATTTCGGTTATATTTCATTTCCTTCTTTTGTCAATTGTTTGTCTATTCAACAAATTTGATTTTTTTTGTGTATGCACGGGTAGTATCTGTTGTCTGTTTGTATGTAAATGTATCTGAATCTGTATATTTATAGTAATATTATTTTTTCATTCTTTAGAATTTGTTGTAAATTAAGCTTTTTAATTTTTATTTTACAAAAAAAAATATATACACTGGAAGTGGGCTTTTTTGTTTATTTGTTATATTTGATTGTGCAAAAAATAAAAATAAAAAAAAAACAAAAACTACACTGAGAAAATATTTAGGAATATTTAACGCGGGTCGTATGAAATTTATTTCAACTTTGATTTTATTACACGCGTTTACAATTATCAAAAAATTGCCCAAACCACGACATTTTTAATTTTATTTCCATATAAAATTTCGCGTTGAATTTGAAAATGAAATTCAAAAAAACAAAAGTAGAACAGTTTTCGAGATATTGGTAGTTTTTTAAAGTGGTATTAATTAAATAAAAATATCTCCGGACTAAATCGGTGGATTTTATTTTTTTTATTTTACATGGAAAATACTTTTTTACTTTTGAACTTCATACTCGGATTCAGCTCGAGATGAAAAATAATTACCAAATATCGTGTATCAAAATCTTTATAAACAAGTATTATCCACCCTTTCCGAAACCCAGTTGGCAAAATAAAACCACACCTGACATACAGCTGACTCTCCCCTTATGAAATCGCTGACATCTTCATACAATTTTTCAAAATGTCATCAATGACATGTCAGCAGTTGGTCAGCAGTGTCCCCCAGTATCGGTGGCCACTAACAATTCGTTTAAACATGTGCTGACCAACTGCTGACATGACATTGATGACATTTTGAAAAATTGTATGAAGATGTCAGCAAGTTTATAAAGGGAGAGTCAGCAGTATGTCAGGTGTGATTTTTTTTGCCGACTGGGAAACTATCCAACAAAATTCTTTCAGTGTAATTGTTTAAATAATAGTTTTTCATTTGTATATCATGTGTTGATTTTTTTTTTTGGAATTAATGCTTTAGAATTTGTAAAAAAAAGAACAGTTGTTGTGTGTTGGTAGGTTTTTTTTTTGTAATTTTTCGTTTTTAAATATTTTTTTGTTTGATCACAAAGTTTTAGGTTTCCATTTACATAAATTTTTTTTGGTAAATTTTTTTTGCACTCTATAGAGAGTAAACATTTCATACATACATATATTTACTTTGTTGTTTATATAGTATTTTCAACTAAAAAAATTATATTGCTGTTGAAAATTAATTATAGTATTGTATGGCATAGCACAGCACAGACATGTCATAAAGGACATAGCTAACGGGTTTCCTTTTGAAATCACATTTTTTTTTTGTGATGAATTGTAAATGGGTACGTCGACGTACTGTCAAAAAAAACTTTAAATGTTTACAAATAATGTAATGTGTTTATCAAAAGTAAATCAGCGTATTTATATGGGCGAAAATTCACATTGGGGGGGTTAATTTAAAAAAAATATTCAGAAAAATAAACAAATTTTACTATATTTTTAATACGCAAAAAAATTATAATCCCTAAAAAACCTTTTTATCCCTTAAAAAACATAAATTTTTGCGAGGATAAAATATTTCAAAATTTCAAAAAAATTCATGGGGTACCCCTGTAGGTTAGTTGGTAGCGTGCTGCCTGTGAAACAGGAGGTTCGATTCCCACAAAACCCCTTGGTCGATTTCTCTACAACGAGACAACGGTCATTGTTACCAGTTAAATAAAATAAATAAAACTGATCATTGGATCAAATTATTAAAAACAAGTAAAAAAGTTAAATTCGGCCTTGCCGAATGTAGTGATACCCTCCACAATTTCAAAAAGATTATTGCAAAAAACTTTATTTAAAAGGAAATTACTTTTGAAAAAAAAAAAAATTTTTTAAAAAAAAAAATTTCCGCGAAAAAAAATTTTGGTAAAAAAAATCCGCGATTTTTTTCTTTTTTGTCAAAAAATATGTTCGTACTTGTTTAAATACCATTTGGTGTTCATTTATGTTCATATATGACAACCAGAAGCCGAATTAAAGCATTTCGTATTTTTAGGTTATGTTGAATGTACTGAAATTTTTGAGGTGTGCTTACATTTTCGTTTATAACTTTTGAACCGCTGAACCGATATCGCTCAAATGCAATACCAAACTTCTCGGGAGAACTTCCAATAAATATGTTAAGTTTCAGTCATCTCTGTGCAATATTTTGTCCGCGACAGCATTTTCCACAGACAGACGGACAGACGGACAGACGGACATCGCTAGAATGTCTTAAAATCGATCGGGCATCATGAATATATACACTTTATGGGGTCCCAGATCGATATTTCGATGAGTTACAAACAGAATGACAAACTTATATATACCCTCTATCACTAAGTGGAGGGTATAAAAATAATAATTTCAAAATTTGAATGTGGTTGTGGAACAAGGTGCTATAATCCAAAAATCAAATTGTTCAGGAGAAGCAAAAAACTAAATAAGTCGCGAAAAAAAATAATTTTTTGAAATTTCTTTGTGCAGTTTGACGAAGATGGACAACTTTCATCTATGTACAAAATTTCATTAAAAACAAATGAGCGGAAGTAGCAAAAAAATGCATGTAAAATTTTGTTCTAGTGAAATAAGGAGCTATGTTACAGTTTCAATACATTTGCCAAATAGTTTTAAGTTTTTTGTGTTGGTTTTTAAAAATTAAAATTTAGCGTGATGAATTCTTCAAAATTGACGGGGTCCAACAGTAATAATTTTAATATAAAAATAATAAAAAGCTGTTAATTTAACAAAAACTGTTATACGGTTAATTTTAAACAACTTTTCCCATAATGGGTTAAAAAATTTGCACAATTTATGATATAAGTTACTAACCATTAAATTTTAAAGTTTTAACTCAAAAATTTGATAGATTATCTAAATCCACCCTTAGTATTACGTAAAACAATATTATGTTTTTTTATGGATAAAGCACCTTTTTCCAGTTTACACTTTAACTATCGATAGATTAGATAATAAAGCGTTTTTTGCCAAACCAATGGGCACATGTTAAAGCCAAGGATGTTTTCTACACGTTACCAATCTCACATATAAGAATTTAAATATAGGACCTTTAGTTTAACTGCAAAACACATGTTAGTATCCGGCAAAATGTATTAAATATTCCCAAAAATAGTTAAAATTGAACTTTTAAGGTCACTTTTATGACAGAAAAATATCAAGTTTTTGACAAATTTGTTCACAAATAGGTCGAACTATTGTAGGAAGGCACGGTTTTGCAAAAAAACGCGATTTCCAAAAATTGGATTTTAGCACCTTGTTCCACACATACATTCATTTGTTTTTTTCTTCCAGTAGACCAAAACCCAATTTTTGTAAGACCCTAGCAGACATTTTTGCTGAATTAGCAGCAGCTTTTTAAAAGGAATCCTGACTCAAGGAGCGCATCCACACCAGCTGACTTCATACATGATTTCCTAAGCCAATATAACAGTTTAGAGCACTAGTTGGTAGCACTGAAAATCGGCACTTAAGATGCATTAGTCAGACGACTAGTTCTGGTAGAGAAGACCATAAAAAATATACGTGTGCCGCCGTTTTGAAAGATCTCATCGGAATTTCATTTTAGAGGCGGTTAAAGTTTCCCAGCTTTGGCCTGTTCTTGCAGCATATCGGTATATAAAACTATGTGTTATAAATGCCGGAAAAAAATAAAAAAGTGCAGTATTATGCACTTACAATTTTGTTTAAAGTGTTCAAGTGAAAAAAAAAAATTATTTTATATTTTTCTGTTGTTGGAAGTCTAGTTTTAGTATTTTCACCAAATTTTTAATCAATTTACTAATCAAAGAAAAAAATTATCTAAATAAAACTGTTTTTTGATCAAATTAATAATTTTTTTAACTATTTAAATTCATTTTTTTTTTTTGTTAATTTTACCATTTTTTTTTGCTAGTTTTACAAGGTTAATTTTTACTAAAACTAAAAAGGTATTCTGATAATTTTACTATTTTTTGTTCCTGATTTTTTGATTTTCAAAATGATTTTGCTAATATTACCAAAACTTTTGAACGTCCAAAACTACAGCTTTTTGTTGCTAGTTTTACAATATTTTTTTTTGAGTGCATATGACAGCTATTTTTTTTTTTTTTAATTAACTACACTCAAAAAAAACTGATAAAATTACGAAAAAATCTCCCGAATTTACTTCTCTCAAATCAGTGACGTACACATGGGGGTTACAGGGGGCGCGTGCACCCCCTGTGTCGATTTGAAAATTTATGCACTACAGCGCATTATAAAATAAATAAACACAAGTCTTTTAAGTATTGTAAATATTTTAGTTCCACTGTCGAACAAATTCAGAGAAATTCAAATTCCCATGATTAAAAATAAATGAATAAGATAGATTTTGGCCTTGTGATTCAAAGTTCGCGTAGCGTATTCTTATTCTCATAAAAAACAGGACTTGATTTTTAATAAAATGTACCTTGTAATTCCACATCAATTATCCGAATTTTTCGAATTTCTGATTTGAATCAGGAGGTAAATTTTTTTTTATAAAATCAAGTCCTCTTTTGTGGAAAAAAACATACACTAAAATATGTTTGTCATTAACTGTTTATTTAAAAATATTTACGTTTTGTTATTTTTTTAAAGAAAAACCATTTGTTTAATGATCAGTTTTTTTAAATGACTTTTTTTTTATGTTTTGGTAGGTTTTTTTTTCGAATTCGTTAAATATCTAGAAACCGTCAATATCTCGAAACCGGTACTTGCTACAAAAATTTGGATGGCTGACCAGGTAACAGAATACCAATATCTATAGGTTGTCGAATATTGTTCTGATATTTATATATACTATACATTAAAAAAATTATGTCATTAACTGTTAGTAGTTTATTTAAAAAGTTTTACGTTTTGTCGTTTTTAAAAGAAAAAACATTTGTTCAATATTAATTTTTTAAATGACTATTTCTGTTCTTTGTTTCAAAAATAACAACATAAAAAATAAAGACTTTCATTAGCATTCAATTTTTAAAGTCATTTATTATTTTTCTGTAGGTAAAAATAAATGATTCTTCTTTAATTTTTAATGATTTGTGTACATTATTTTTTTTTTAAATTGTTGGAGTTTTTAAAGAGAAATCATTAGTTTTTACCTTCTTGTGTAGGTTATTATTTTTATAGAAAAATAATTCAAAAAATTATTAATAGAAATATATGTAAAAACATGCTTGTATCAAATGGCTTTGGCACGATGGTTAGAGTGTCTGGCCAGAATGTAGTTGATTGCGGGATCGATTCCCCAAAATTTTATTAAAAATTTTTTAAAAAATTATTTAATAGAAAAATTGTAAAAATAACCTACTGAATAATTAATTTTTAATGTTTTCGTAGGTTATTTTTTTTTTGAACTTGTTGGTAAAAATAACACAACAATCATTAATTTTTAATGTTTTGGTAGGTTATTTTTTCGAATGTGTTGGTAAAAAATAATGAAAAAAACGTAATTTTTTAATGTTAATTGTTATTTATTTTCGAAAATTTTACTAACATTAAAAAATAAATGCTGATGTTTGTTAAAACAAATGAATAATTACTGGGATGGTTTTCAATTGTTTATTCACTGGTTTTAACTGCGTTTTTCATTTGTTTTTGCCTACAATATATTTCGAGTGAAGGTTTTTACCAATAATTTTGTAATTTTACAAGGTTTTTACCAATGTTGGCAATCGATACCTTTTCAATACCGTTATCCGTTTCAAAACCCTTTAAATTGAATACCGGTACCAATACCAATACCGAAACTCAGTTTTGGTATCGGATACCGGTATCCAAAAACCTTTTCCTTCGGTATCGGTACATACCGGTATTGAAACGGTTTTTCTTAAAAACGATATATTTTACAAAAAAAAATTAATACATAGAAAGTTTGTAAATTTTTTGGTTTTTGTAAATGAAAAAAAACCGAAGTCTCATAAAAATCAAAAAAATCTTTTGGCACCCACATCGTGAATTAAATAAAAATTTAAAAAAAGCCACTTCAATCGCGATGCAAAATTAAAAATTATTGATTTTCACGAAATTTTTATGGATTCATTTTGACTCCCAATAGAAACCTTCTGGACCTTTTTTGTATAATATAGTTTTTTGGGGATTTTTATTTAATCCGTGATGTGGGTGTCCAAGAATTTTTTTTTTAAAAATAGGGTGACCATTTTTTTCTGAACTCAAATCAGTACGCCCAAGTTTTTTTTAAATAACTCTCTAAAAAATTTTTCCTTGGGAAAACACTGAAGAAATTTTTCAACACTCAAAAAATTTCGGTTAAAATAATAAAACTTGGGGTCAATTAGTATCTTAGTAAAAACAACTGTTAAAAAAACAACATTCATAAACTGTTTTCGTCATTTTGCAGAAAATTTAGTTGACTTCAACCAACTTCATTTGAATTTTTTATCGACAAAATCGTTTCAGAGTAGAAAAAATATCAAAACCCTGCAGGTTTATAGAATTAAAAATTTTCTCGTGTTCTGAAACTTTCTCCCTTAAGTTCTGATATCTCTTCCTTTTAGAAAACTTCCCAGATAATTAACACGTTATTTTTTTTTAAATAGCCCTAATGTTCTGAGCGATTTTTCTAAAAAATACTGATGACATTACCTTATGAAATATACCAGAATCATTTGTTTATACTTGTCGTTATAAAAAAACCTTAAAGATTCTATGGCCAGATTCATTTTGCGTTGAGACACCTCTTGGATTCGTGAACTCTAAGCTCCTTGGAAATAATTCAATGGAAATTATATCATTGTCAGATTTAAGTTATTGAAAACTACTTAGCGAATTATTGAAATTAAAGTTTTTGTATAAAATTTTCGAATAAAATAATTTTTTTATGCCCAAATGTTCAAAAATCAGTACAATCAGTACATATTTAAAAAAATCGGTACAAATCAGTACATCGTTTTTTGATCAGTACATGTGACCAAAAATCAGTACATGTACTGATCAAATCAGTACGTAGGACCTCGGGGAAGGCATTTGGAATACTAGCAAGAAATTTTCCACAGTAGTATAATTTTTTGAAGTGGCTTAACTCGTAAAATCGTCAATAAAAAACCCTTAATTCGCGAAAAAAATTGTTTTCAATATTTTTGAATGTTATCTTGTCTAGACAGGGAATACCTATTTTTCCAAATAGATATCACCAAAGGTAAAAACCGATACGGCCTTATATTTATGTACTAAAGACATAGGAAAATGTCCAGCAAAACCGGTCCAGTGCTTCAAAAGTTATGAGCAAAAAACTGAATTTCGGCAACGGTTTTTCGTGAATTTTCGAGATAAAAAAACACGCTAACTTTCTAAAGGCAACCCTGAGGATGCTTGGCATATATATTTGCCGTTTCCCTGGCCTAGTTCGTATTGAATTTCAGCCAAATCGGTCCAGTGGTTCAAAAGTTATTAAGAAAACCGTGAATTTCAGATTGGTTTCCCCTTAAACTCACTTGTTGAAAAAACCGTTGAACCAGCTTTAAAAAAATTGATGAGTAACGAAAATATTTAACAAAATATTCTTGTCACTCACAAAAATGTTTATACTAAAACAAAAAAACTTACACTCGAAAAAAAATTTACACTAAAAAAAAAAATGCTGTCAATTTATTTTTTTTTTTGTCAAAAATGACTAAAAAAGATTTTTACTCAAAATAAAATGTTTTTAATCAAAATTGTTAATTTGATTCACGTTAAAAAATTAACTATCACTTTTGAAGGGCATTGTGGAGGGTATTGATGGATTCGTTCAAGTCAAATTTAACTTTTCTACTTGTTTTTACAATTTTTTTTATACTTTTAGCATTTTTCCGATAATACCGGTACGTACCGGTATTGACGTTTCGGTATCGGTAATACCGTAACCGATTCAACTCAAATACCGTAACCGATACCGATACCGAAATAAATAAAAAAACGATACCAATACCGATATCGATACCGTTATTCGTTTCGATTGCCAACCTTGGTTTTTACCAATAAAATTGTAAATTTAAAAATTTTTTGACACGATAAAATTTACAAGGAGGTTTCGTAACTTTACTAGATTTTTTGCTACCTCCTATTTTACGAGAATTCCTAGTAATTTTGTAATTTTACAAGGTTTTTACCAATAACATTGTAAATTTACAGTTTTTTTGGCGGAATTAAAATTACAAGGAATTCTCGCGATTTTTTTTTTTTTTTGTAAAACTATCTTGGAAATTTGTAAAATTACAATAAAAATTGTACACTAAAAATATTTTATAGGCAAAAACAAATGAAAAACACACTTAAAACCAGTGAATAAATAATTGAAAACCATCCCAGTAATTATTCATTTGTTTTAACAAACATCAACATTTATTTTTTACTATTGACAATATTTTCTAAAATAAATAACATTAAACATTAAAAAATTACGTTTTTTCATTCTTTTTTACCAACAAATTCGAAAAAATAAAATACGAAAACATTAAAAATTAATGATAGTTCTGTTATTTTTCCAACAAATTCCAAAAAATAACCTACAAAAACATTAAAAATTAATGATTTCGTAGGATATTTTTTACAATTGTCTATTGAAATTTTTTTCTAAAAATTTTGAATAACATTTTGGGTAATCGATCCCGCAATCAACTACATTCTGGCCAGACACTCTTCCCATCGTATCAAAGTCACTTGATACAAATATGTTTTTATGTTTCTATAAATAATTTTTTGAATTTTTTTTTTTACAAAAAAATAACCCACTTGTGTAGGTAAAAACTAATGATATCTCATTAAAAAATACCAACAATTAAAAAAAAAATACTTACACAAATCATTAAAAATTTAAAGAATAATCAGTTGTTTTTACTTACTGAACAAAAGTAAATGACTTTAAAAATTAAATGCTAATGAAAGTCTTTATTTTTTAGTGTGTTATTTTTGAAACAAGGGACAGAAGTAGTCATTAATAAAAACTGACAAGTGTTTTTTCTTTTAAAAACGGATAAACGTTAAACTTTTTAAATAAACTACAAACAGTTAATGACATAATTTTTTTAGTGTACAAGTCATATCTTTAAAAATTTAAAAATCATTTTAAAAATCATTAAATCAATTTAAAAATCACTAACTTTGCAAATTTGTTTGTTAAAAAACTGGCTCGAAATCAGCAAATCTTTAACGACATTTTGCAAAAGACAAATTTCCTTTTTGACAAATTTTCCTAGTAATTTTACAAGATTTTTACCAATAATTTTGTAATTTTACAAGGTTTTTACCAATAAGATTGTAAATTTACAAATTTTTTGACACTATAAATTTACAAAGTGGTTTCGAAATTTTACTATATTTCTTCCTCCTATTTTACGAGAATTCCTACACTCAAAAAATTATGTAGGTAAATTCCAGTGAATATTCACTTAAAACAAATGAACTTTTATTTAAAAACCATTCCAGTGTTTTTTCTTTTAAAATAAAAACACAATAGAGTCAATTTTAAATGTTAATTTAATGACTAACCAAAACATTAAAAAACTAGTGAATATTCAGTTATTTTGTATTGAAAAACAGTAAAACTAAAGAAGAAATTTTTTACTACCGAAATTAAATGTAACAGAAAATTCATTTTTAATACAGTAAATTATTTTTTTAAAACTACAGAAACAGTAGAAAATAAGAAGTCCATAATAAAATGAATGATTTTTCTTTTAAAATAACTTTACTGATTACTTTTTAAAATAATCTACAAAAAGTTAATGACATAATTTTCTTACTGTAGTAATTTTACAAGCTTTTTACTAATAATTTTGTAATTTTACAAGCTTTTTACCAATAAAATGGTAAGTTTACAGTTTTTTGGCGCAATTAAAATTACAAGGAATTCTCGTGATTTTACTAGATTTTTTTTTGTAAAATTATCTTGGAAATTTGTAAAATTACAAAAAAAAATTTTAAAATTACAAAAAAAATGTGAATTTCGATTTGTTAAAAAACAAGGAAAACTTTTCTTAGTATTTTGACTAAGTTTTTGTTTTTGTGTGTATGACACATTCTGATGACACAGTTAAGATTTTTTTTTTGATATATTACAAAATTGTTATCTTACAAAAAGTTTTAAGCTAAATCGAATTTCTGTTTAATTATTACCTTTTAAAACTGGAATTAGTTCTGAATATTATAAAATATTCTGAAGTCGATGAGCTGAAATGCTTTTAAAAAATATCCTTTAACGTAAAATTGTTTTCAAAATACACACTTTGTTTTGAAAATTGATCTACATACACTTAAGATCAAAGTATTTATAAAATTTTTGTAATTTATTATTAAAATAAATTTTTAATTCCTTTTCTAATGTAAAATATTTTTTTTAAGAAAAGTGGTTAATTATTTTGTCAAATAAGCTTTGTTGCACTCAACAAATTGTTTAATTAAAAAAATCAGTATTATGAAAAATATTGCACTTGTGATCGTGACGATCGTGGTTTTTTAAGGTTCTAATTTTTTTTTTAACAGATAAATTTTTTTTTTTTTTTTTGGAAATTTCCAAATTTTTAGTTTTCAATTAAAATTTTCGTTATTTTCTTTTTTTGAATCAATTAGATTTGTTTTTTTTTTTTTTTATTAGAAGAACACAAAAACAAAAGTTAATCAAATTGTTTGCCGTATGATTCGCGTGCCACAACGTTGCGGATGCAGTTGTTTTAAGCGAGTGTTCGTTGCAAGTATTGCAAATAATACTAAAAGTCTAAAGGCATTAGATATAAAGTACTTGCAACAACAAATATAACAAATATTAGCGGCAACAACCTAAACTTTTTTTTTTTTTTTGTAAATTTAAAAAGAAAAGAAACAAAACCAGACATTCAACACAACAAACGCAATGTTCTTTAAAATTACACGAGATACAATGCTGCAACAATGCTGCAACAACTGATCTTACAATAGAGAAGTAGGAAGAATAATAGAAGAAGCAAAGGCAAAGATGCCGTTTAGATGCACAGTTTAACTGCAGCTGCAGTACGAAATTGAAAAAAAAAAAAAATATAAAAAAAACAGTAGTGGTGGTGCATTAAACCGCTTTTGCAGTTAGAAAGACTTTTTTTTGTGTTTTCATCATCCACTTCCAATAGTATGTTTAAGTTTAATGAATCAGGTTCTTCTAAGTCATGATGTTGATGTTCTTGATACAGGTTCCAAATAAACAGAAAAACAATCTTTTATAACTATAAAAAAAAGCAGTTAGAAAATGACCAGTATAAGTTTCATAGTTTTCCAGCAAAAAAATTGTGTTTATTGAATAAAAATAAATAGCAAAAACATGTGCCACATGTTGCATGCATAACGACTACAATTACATTCATATAAAAACAAACACACACACATACATGATACCAATGTGTATATCAGGGATGGAATATCGGAATTTTGAAATTTTACTGAAGCTAAAATAAAAAAGTACCTTTTTGAACTCGATGGTACAAGAAATAATTTATGTTTAATAAAAGTTCTTAAATTGATGAAATTTAACTCCACTTATTTATTAACGAAAACCCATCAAAGATTGTCCTTTACTTAAAATTTTCTAATTGAAAGTGTTTCAAAGTTCCATTCGTTAAAATTTGTTATTACGTCTCACAAGGAAGGTATCCCATAGCTTACATTCCGATTGTCCTGTACTTCATTTAATATGTTATAGAGGTCCAAAATCTAAGATTTACCGGTTTTTTGTATCGGCTATATTGAGGGTTAAAGGGGGAATGGGAAAGGGCAGTTTTTCCGTTTTATTGATTTTTGTCATATTTCTTCCAAAAGAACATCATATAATATAATAAGGAACATAATATGGATGGAAAGGTTTTTTTAACGTCCGTCTAATCGTGTGGCGGACTTTTAGATAATAGGCTTTGTTAAGTTTGTTTTTGTCAAAAAGTTTTAAATGTTGAGATACTTTATAAGGAGAAGTATATACGTGATCCCCAAATTCAGATATAATTAACTCTTTTAAGTTTAGGTTGACAGGTTTAGGTTTTTGCAAAAAATTCGGCCTTGGAAGACTTACCGGATCACGGTAAAGTTCAGATCAATATACAAACATGCATTTTTCTCGTCTTTTAACTAAAAAGAAATCTCAGACTCAGACATCAAAATTATAAACATTTGGAAAAACTTAATTTATTCCAAAGTTCAGACTTTTAAACCCTGATATATTATAGGAAATTTTCGGGAAGTCCTATTGTGTTTTGTTTAACTGGTGTAATTTTGAGAGTGAAAAAGTACTGAAAAAGTACTAATGTACTAACTTTTCCATCCCTAGTATATGTGCAAATCTTAAGCTCTTAAGTTCGCTACAGAAGGGAGCACACAAATTTAAACTTCCATAGGGTAATTCCATTTTAAATCAACGAAAAAAAATGCCATTTTCGACCTTACCCTCTTTGAATTGTACAAAAATTACCATAAATGTTCTACATTACTGAACTAATATAAATTCAAAAATTTTGGGAGCCTAGCTTTTGTGGTTCCCGAAATATGGCTCTTCGAAAAGTAGAAAATTCATCAAAAACACACATAAGTGGTCTCCTATTATTGCTTATGTCTTCAAAAGTTGTAAACATACAAGCTCAAAATTGGTCTCATTTAATAGGTATTGAAAATATCTTTATAACTACGTTCAGCGATTTTGTTTTTGCGAAAGGTCAAAGGTCACTATTACACGATTTAAAGTTTGGGAAGCTATATCTAAAAAAATGAAATTTTTAAAATTCTAAAAAAAATAAATGTTGATCCTGATAGTCTCCTCTGCATTTTGCGTAAAAAAATTTGAGTGAGCTCTTATTAGTTCCTGAGATATAGACAATAATGTGAAATTATTTTAAAAAAATTGTATACTATTTTTATACCCTCCACTCTAGTGATAGAGGGTATATATAAGTTTGTCATTCCGTTTGTAACACCTCGAAATATTGGTCTAGGACCCCATAAAGTATATATATTCATGATCCTCGATCTATTTTAAGACGATCTAGAGATGTCCATCCGTCCATCTGTCCGTCTGTCTGTCTGTTGAAAACACGCTAACTTTTGAAAGACTTTACGGAGGCTCCTGAAGTTTGGCATATATGTTGGGCATTTACCTGGTTAGTAGTGAAATCAATGCAGTGAAATCGGTTCAGTGGTTCACAAAGTTATAAGCAAATGAGTGAATTTCGGCAAGGGTTTTTCTGTAATTTACGAGATAAAACACACGGTAACTTTCGAACGGCTATTCTGAGGGTGCTGAAGTGTAACATGTATATTTGCCGTTTCCCTTGTCCGCTTCAATTTAAATTTCAACCAAATCGGTCCAGTGGTTCAAAAGTTATTAGCATAACCGTAAATTTCAGATTCGCCCCACCTTAAATTCACGTGTTGAAAACCCGTTAAACATGTTTTAAAAACATTGGTAAGTCACAAAAATATTTTACATCGCATTGTTGGCACTCAAAAATATTTTTACACTAAAAGAAGAAAAAAAATACACTCGAAAAAAATTTTACACTCAAAAAAAATTTAGACTCAAAAAAAATTTTTGTAAATTTTTTTTTTTCAAAAATTAGTTTAAAAAAAAGTTTTTTTTACAGAAAATAAAATATTTCTAATCAAAAATGTTATTTTTTCACTCTAGAAAATTTACATAACTTAAAAAGGGCATTGTGGAGGGTATTCATAGATTCGGCCAAGTCGAATTTAACTTTTCTACTTGTTTTTTAGTATTTTTTTTTTTTATTATTTCTTTTAATAACAAATATTTTTTTTTTGCAAAAATTGTAAAAAACAAATCATGTTGATGAAATTACATTTAAACAATGGATATGTGTGGATAAAGACTCATTAGAAACAATGGTAAAGCAGGCTGATGATTTTCTGGATTCACTTTGCGAAAAATTATTGACACTTTTGCCTCACTCGTTTGTCGCAAAGAACAAGCAGCATTTTTGAATGCAAAAAAATCATCACTTGGAGAACATGAGTACATAGCAATATGTGATTTTTCGGAAAATGCATCTTTTTTTGTACAGGACTCTTCACAAGGTTTTTATTGGAACAACAGCCAACCTACTTTATATCCAATTTCTATATATTACAACTACAATGGCCAGTTAGAGCATACCAATTGCATAGTTATATCTAATAGTCTTATTAGATATAATAAGACTATTAGATATAAGACCACCAAGACCACAGTGATGGTCTTGGTGGAACCGTAAAGAGAGAAGCTCGCCGAGCCAGTTTGCAGCGTCCAATACAGGACCAAATTACTACCCCACTTCAATTGTATGAGTGGTGCCGTGAACATCTTTTAAATTATAATTTTGTATCTTTTACAGAGGAAGATTATAAAGCAGAAGAAGACTTTCTTAAAAACAGGTTTATTGGTTAGAGAACTATACCAGGAACACAAAAATTCCACTATTTTGCTCCTGAAGGAAAATCAAAACTTAAAGTAAAACTGTACTCCGAAGACCAAGAATTTTTAATTGAAAATATTTACAATTAATTAATCGCATATGTTTGTAAAATATATATATGTAAAATAAATATTTCTTACTTTTAACTTATTTTGTCTAAAATAATATATGTATTTAATATTACGCAACTAAATTAAAAAAAATATATACAAAAAAAATATAAAATTTTTTCAAACAATTTCACATTTTTATCAATATCTCTGGAACTAATGAGAGCTCACTCAAAATTTTTGGCACAAAATGCAAAGAATACTATCAGGATTAGCATATATTTTTTCCAGAATTTTAAAAATTTCATTTTTTGAGATATAGCTTCCCAAACTTTAAATCATGTGACAGTAACCTTTGACCTTTCAGAAACAAAATTTATATAAATGCGGTTAAAAAGCTATTCTCAATATCTTTAAAATAAGACCAATTTTGACAATGTAAGTTAAAAACTTTTTGATATATAAATTATAATGGCAGACCACTTATATGTGATGTTAATGATTTTTTCATTTTTTGATGCGCCGTATCTCAGGAACTAAAAAAGCTGGAAGCCTAAAATTTTACGTTTATCTTAGTTAAGTAAGGTGCAAAAAGACAACTAAGTTTCATAAGATTCAAAGGTGGTCGGGAAAATCCATTCGTTGGTTATAAAAAATTTAACCCCATACATATAAACGGAAAAGAATTTTTGCGGCTCCTCTCCTGAGTATTATCACTTTTAAGTACAAAGTGGTCAATTTAGCTTTTTTTGGAAAAAATGTAGCGATTTTTTATCACTACATAGTAAAACGTATATAAAGGAAATTTAGCGTGATTCCCCGTTAAAGATGTTGGTTGGATTTAGCAACGTGAAAGAATATCGTATACTATGCCAAAGATTTTACTTCGAGCTCCAGCTGTTAATAGGGTTCTTGGACATCTCTATATAAACAAGTCGACGGCCGGATGGTATATCAGCACTGGTGCTGAAACAGTGCTTTTCGACGTTGGCGTGCTCATTGGAACACATTTTTTAGCACTTTATATCGTGTGGGAGTTTTTTTCCTTATGCTGGATGGCGACCAATGTCCTGCCAATTCCAAAAGGGGTACGGCTTCAAACCTTGAAAATGACCGCCCAATTGCAATATGTTCTGTACTTTTAAAAGTAATAGAAAGCATGATTAATTTCCATCTTGTGACTTTCGCGGTGTTTTGTATGTTCGTTGGAATAATAACGTTTTCCAAGTGTCGAAAGAGCATTCAAGTATCTGAAACGCTGTAAAGACTATTTTACTCCAGTCGATCTCCTCACAATTTATACCAGCTATATCCGAAAATGGAATGCAATACCTATATATGTGCAGGAGCTTCAGATTCTGTACTGAGAATTTTGGACCGTGAAAGAAGGAGTGCTGTGTAGCTTATTAATTAAAGTAGGCCTAAATGTGAGTTGTGTGACACTGTTTTATCGATATTAGCATGGGAGGTGTTTATCTGAGATAAGTGAACTTATTCCCGAAGCTCGGGTATCTGTTCGGGGTACTTGCTTGTCCAGTAGATCACGAACGTTCGTATTTGATTGTCCTTTCTTTCTTTCTTTCTTTCTTTCTTTCTTTCGCACAACGAAAAATAGAAAAAAATTCCGGTTTTAGTCCCACAACCCTGCCACTTTCAATATACAGAAGTTCAAATCAAATGTCCACAAACACTGTGCCTGATCAACACTATACCCTACATTAGTAGGGGGCATCCCCTGAATACTGGCTTAGTTAAAATAAAACATATCAACATATTCATCAGGTCTACGTTAACTATGGCTGCGCGTGGGATGAATTTTGGCTACCCTTGCCCACAGAACAATATCCTTTCTTCAATAGGAATTCGGGAAAACTTGGATATGACATCTGATAGAATAAACTCTGAGCTTCGCTTTGTACCAAAATTTGTTATCATGATACCATGTAGACCTAATTGGGATGAAGGTGGGCCATTTGTGAACACAAGAAGCCTAAACTGGTATTGTGACGGATCATAAATGACCTCTGGAGTTGAAACTTGTGTTTACGATCCAAACACGCGGATATCCGAACGGCGTGTTTGCACACAGTTTTTTAGGCTGAAATTCATCCTATAATAATATGCGCTGGAGTTAATATTGCAAAGGGTATGAAGGGTATTCATATTTTAATTTTCTCTGATAGCCAGGCATCACATCTTGGGAATTTAAATTGAAACTGATACGAGAGTGTTTTGATACCCTACAATAGCTATCCAAGCGAAACATAATTTCCCTATTTTGGATATTTGGACATAAAGGGTTAGTGGGTAATAGAGAGCGGATGAGCTTTTGGACCGTGTTTTTTTTTACTTAAACCAATACTCAGGGGATGCCCCCTACTGTGCATTGTATTATCAGGAAAATAAGGTATGTAAAGGAGGAAAGAGGGAGTAGTGTTTGTGGATATTTGATTTAAATTTTTGAAAGTTTTAAGTGACAGAAAGACCTCTGAAAGGAGTTTCACATCAAAGGTTACATTAGGTTCCTAACAGGTTCTTTTTATAAACTACTCATATTTCCATGTCCTCTGATATCCAGTCAGTACTTTAAGTGCTGTCTTCTTGGGAACTTTAATTAAAACTGACGCTAGAGTGTTTTGATACTCTTCAACAGCTTGCCTGGCGAAACAAAATTGCTCTATTTTGGATTCCTGTGCCCAGTTTCTGTAAGTATGCGAAAACTTTTCGCATCGAGAAAAATAAAACAATATTGTAGTCATTTAGTTTTTAACAGGGTGACTACAATGTTGCTAATGTAAAAAACATCGAATACGAAAAAAATTGCAAAGCTATGTTTTTAAATCACTCTGTTAAGTATAAGGTGACTATAATGTTCATTTATTTTTTTCGATGCGGAAACTTCTCGCATAGTTACAGAAATCGGGTACTGGTCATAAAAGTTTCAAGGGTAATGTGGTAGCTGATTAGCTTCTCAACCACGATTTGAGTTTGGAAAGAGACTTCTTAAATTTTTAGGAGAATTTAGGGGCTCTATGACAATTCCAAGTACTAATCGCGCCACTATCATGAGGGAGTATTGCTTATCACATCCAGGGTTCTAACAGGTTTACTTCCCAGTTGAAAAATGTGTCACTGAGGAAATGTACATTGTGATTCCTTGGGGAAATGTCTTCAGGTTCTGACAAATCATAAGTAATTCTTGATGACATGTCCTTCCGATGTCAGTTACGAATGTTTGCTTTAAGAGTGTAGACAATTCCTCTTAGACGTCGAAAAGGAAATGTCTTCAGAATAACAGTATATTAAATTAAAATTTTAAATCTGGGCAACTCTTCAATTTCCAAGAAAAAGATGGCAATATTATCGATTTATTTAAAAAAAATCCAAACAATTATTATTAAAGTAATAAATAGACAAATAATTTTCAAAATAAAGTTTGGAACAAATAGTTATGTAGGTATGGGACTAATAAACGTGAGGTTCCTGGTTCAAATTCGTTGGGACTAAAAAAAGCGAAAAGTTTTTTCTAAATATGAGAAAGACAATTTATAAAGGAAAATGGATAAAAGTAAAAACTAAAGGAAATTGGAAATTTTTTTGTATTTTCGTATGACCTACGTCAGACATTTCCTCAAAGAAGTCTTAGGTGACATGTCCCCAAAAGGTCAACATGCCCTGACTACTGCTGACTTTGAGTGAGGACATTTTGAAAATTTATATGAACCTGTCTTCAACTCAGTACATAGGGATGTCTTGTGGATGTCAGCGGTGACTCTGACATGTCACCGCTCCGTCACTGAGGATGGCTCGAGGACGTTGCCAACTGGGTTAACAAAATAAATTGTCACTTGTATAATTTAAACCTTTGTAAATTGTCTTTGTGTCGAAGTTGTCTGGCGGAAGTAGAAACAACGCCACACTTATTGCGCGAGTGCGTCGTAATTGCAAGGATTTGAAAACGGTTCTTGCCTAAATCGTTAACATTTTTATTTCATAAAAATCGAATAAAATAAAGTTTAACACTTGTTACTTAAACACTTAATTTACCTAAATTTAGCGCTTTATTGAATTAGAACCTTTGATAACACTTGTAATTATAGTATCTAACGCGTAGAGTACAAGTTTTGTATATTTTTTGTCAGAATGTTTGTGTTGGATGGTTTTTTTTGTTGTATCTTCTAATGATTAAAACAGTCGTTGAACAACTAACCTAAAGGCGCGAGCTCTGAAAATATGCGAATCTATAAGATTCGCAAACATACACACATGAAGTAATAATGTAAGCAAACACTCCACTAACCACTACTAACTACACAACAGCGTCATCGTCATGATCATCCATGTCTCTTTTTGTTATTATTCTTCTCTCATTTAAATATTTATTAAGAGCCAACAACAATAACAAAAAAAAGCACGACAACAACATTTACGAATTTGTGTAAAAACGTGCAAAAATAAATGTCTGCCAAAGCTTCAGATACTACAAGTATCTGTTAGATCGTTTTTTTTTTGCGAACCGCATGGATCGAACAAAACTAAAAATCCAAGAGATACAATGAGTAAATATTGTATTTGTTTTAATATGAATTGAGAGTGAGCACGAGTATCTATTTATTTGATTGAGAGTGTTTATTTCAAATGTGCGAAAATTATATGTGTGTCCAAAATAGTACATAACGTCGCTGTTTAGCAAACGTTTATGTCGGCATCAACGCAAACGGTAACGTCAGCGTTAGCATCTTTACATTAGTTTGCGTATTCTCTCACTCTGCAAATATTTTTATATTCATGTTGAAGCTTTTTTTTTATTTCTATACAATTTCTTTTTTTGTTTAATTAAATTTAGAGAGTTGAATTTGCAGAAGTGTAAAATGTTATTTCTGAAGTTTTTTTTAAGGGAAATCTTAGTTTAAGAGAATTTATGCAAAAATATTTTTAAAACATATTTAAAAAAATTTTTTTCATTTAGAAAAAACAATTAAAGTTGTGGCATTGCTATTAAAATTTAAAAATGTCGAAATTATAAACATCTTAATTAAAATTCAGAAATTCCCCACTTAAAATCAGAAAATTATCGGTATGTAGACATTGCTAAAATGTAAGTGACGTTTAACGTCAGCAGCAACTACCCCCTTTTACAAATATACAGGTTTGTGCTTAACAAAACTACAAAAGTGACTCGCCTCTATCATTTGTGAATCACAGCACACTATTAACTGTTGTCCCCTAGATTCAGACTCCCGAATTAAACCGCTAACCTTCTCCGGGGGTATTGACCCGTATTAGGAAAATGCGCAGAGGCGAGGCAAATAGACTTCCCATTAAGCTCCAAGCTAGCCGCTGTAACATCCATATGATGAAACAGTTGAACATATTCTGTGCAAATGCCCCTCATTGGCCAGACACCGCGAGCGAATACTAGGTAAAGCTTTCGAGTAAAGCTTTCGAGAATCTGGATGATATCGCGGCTACGGACCTTACGCAACTAAAACTGTTCGCAACATAAACTAACGCGTTTTATCCTCGTCGCTGAAGGAAATTGTGGTATCGCTATGGACCAGCACTTACAATGATGGAGGTTAAGTTGTAGGAACCGCAACATCTTGTTTTTTTTCCACAATCCTTTCCACCACCGTGTTATTGGCTTCGTCCTCCGTGCTATCATAGAGGTCGCATTTATCCCCAAATTCGGCTTCGAATAAAACAGATGTGTGTTCCATCTTTTCTAAATCGGAGGCAACTAAACTCTTTGCATTCTCTACTGCATGGGCCTTGACCCGAATGTCACCCACTGTGACATTAGATTTGTCCTCCGTGTTATCACAGAGGTTTCATTCGCTACCAGATACCATCAGCCTAAACTCGGTCAGAAGAATACTAACTTCTTCCGGATTCTCCTCCCCAGCCGAATCAGCCACTGGCTTAGCTGCGTTCAAAATAGGCATCTGGTCGCCCTTGAAGACATTGACTTAAAAAAGCCAAATCTAAGTAATAATCAAAGGTTCGAAAGAATTAATTCTTTAATTCAATTTTCTAATTCGAATTAAAAAAAATAGAATTTGGCATTCCCTAAAATCATTCAACTTTCAAAATCAATGAATTAATTTTTTTAAGAATTCATTCCTTAAGATTGACCATTCAACTTGAATTATTATTTTTGTTATCCAAATCAATCTACTACATATTGAATGATGAAATTTTCTATAATAGTACATTCATACTGACTTTTAAACCTCGTTGAAAATACGTATTTTCATTTTCAAAACTCAGCCGTTCACACCCATAAAATTTGACACTTATCACGTTTTCAAAATTTACCGAACAAAATTCGCGACTATACCGGCTTAAAAAACACACAATAAATTAATTTACGGGATATTTTAAAATAATTTATTAAAATCTTTTCTATATTGTTGTTTTTTATTCAAATATTTTAATATTTTTAAGTTTTTTATTTTTGACACTTTCTTTAATTTATTTTCTTGTATTATAACAGTTGTAAAAAAGAGGAGAACTATGAAATTTAAAGGTTTCGATCGCACATTCGTTGAAACCTCGATACAAAAAGGTTTTAATTTGTGTGGGAAAATACGTATTTTCAAATGAGGTTTGGCTCGAAACCTCGTTATACGGGGTTTCGACGCCAATGTGAATGCACTATTATCATTCAATTTAAAACAGTGAAGCGCAACACACATTTATGCTTGCGTGGAAAGCAGAAGACGAGACATCGACAAAACAACAACCGATCGTTTACACACGAAGATGCTTAAAATGCACACAATCAACACATTTTTGAAAATATAAAGGGAATGAAATAAAAAAATCATCATTCAATTTGTAATAGATTTGAATGATGAATAATTTAGATCATTCAATTGAATGATTAGCTTGCAAGGAATTAATTCTCTTGGGAATTAATTCAATTTGATTTAAGCTTTGAGAATTAAGCCTTTGAATTAATTCGTGTTGAATGCTAGTAAGGAATGATAATTCAAAACTTTTTAAAACAGAATTGAACTTTTTGGGAATTAATTCTCAATAGAATTAATTCGTTCGAAGCTCTGCTAATAATGCCGTCAGTCCTGGCTAAAAGCGAAAGTGATTACTCATTAACCAAAACCACTACTTGGCGAAGAGCGCCCTCCATCTCACCCAATATCGCAATTTGCCAATTCTGAGTTGGAAAGTCAGGATTGCAGACTTTGATCATCTTCAGAACCTCAGTGTCACTTGTAGCCATCGGAATCCATGCATAAGCTCTGGGTTGCGACCAGGGTATTCAATCGATTAACCCTTAATCGGTTAACCGATTAATTTTGGTCGATTAACTGTTCGAATAATTTAAAATTGTCAATTTTCAAATAACAAATAAACCGATTAATTTGTGTCGATTAACCGATTAACCGAAATTTCTTTTTTTTTAGTACTTTTACCTATTTTTTTTTTTTTTTTGCTTTATTTTGATGTTTCATTTTCAATTTAAATTACGGTTCTGCTGAAAGAAGTTTAGGTATAAAAAAAATTATCAAACTCTCGTTTAGCAATGTGTAAAAACTTCGTCAAGAAAATATTTTATCGAAGTCCTAAAAAGATATTTCGGTTAACCCTAGCCAATTTTTTATACATTGCTTACAGTATATATTTTTCTAAAAGTTTTTCATACGCCTAATCCGAATCTGACCTTAGAACTTATCTATCTAATCTTGAGATATATAGATTTTCGATTGACAATACTGCATAAAATCAGTTTTTCGCAATGTTCGGGACCCTATAAAACCGCGACTTATTTTATGATATATAACACCGTCCGACAGCCAATATTAAACATGAACCGGATAATATACATATTTCTGAAAGTCGAGATGAAGTAAAACTGCATTTACAGTTTTTCATTTCGTGATCCTAATTCCTTTTAAAAGGGCTTTAAAGTTTAAAAGGATTACATTTTAAAAAATTTTATTTCGACCAATAAAATTATTGCAATTAGGGCCCTAAAAAATAAAAGAAAACAAATTTGGAAACCAAACAATTTTTTTGTTGATATTCGGTTAACCGAATAATTCAAATTTAGCCGAGTATTAACCGATTAAATCTCAACCCCGATTAATTATTTGCTCGATTAACCGATTAAACCAGAACCTCGATTAATTGAATACCCTAGTTGCGACGGAATATCATGTTTTTCCATAACTCTCCCACTTGGCCAGGCGCGGATCCAGGGGGGGGGAGAATGGGATTTCTCCCCCCCCAAAATGATTTCAAAAAAAAAAAAAAGAAAAGGAAAGGAAAGAAAAAAAGAAAGGAGAAGGGAAAGGAAAAAGGAAGGGAAAGGAACAAACATAGGGAGAGGTATATGTGTGCTGATGATTTACAGCTCACATAGCCTCTAGAAAATGTTTCAGAATTAAAGAAATTGAGCATGAGAAACTTAAATGACAATCGAGTCGTGGGAATTTTCTAACCGAATCCTTTTCATTTAAGGAAAAAGTATTATCTCAAATATTTTTTATAGAAAAATATCTCAGAATTCCTGACTTTATCTTTAGAAAAAAATGTTTTTGCCTCTGAATGTAAGAATTTTTTTAATTAAAAAGCATATAAAATTTTAGGAAAAAAAATTTTTCTATAGAAAAAATCCCTCAGAAACTGGAAATTTTTCCTTAAAAAAAACGTTTCAGAATCTCTCAAGAATCTACAGGACAGACTTTTCAGAATCTGAGTTCTTCTATGGGGAAATATGTTTTTTTATAGAAAATTGTGAACAAATATGAGAATTTCTCTTTTTCTATAGGAATTTCTTTGATTTTTTTTATCGGGAAAATGTTTAGAACTTTTCTATAAAAAACTATATCAGAATCTGAGATTTTTTTAGTACGAAATATCTCTGAAAGATTCTGAGAATTTTTCTATAGGAAATGTGCCTCTAAATATTATTTTTTTTTTACAAATGTTTCAGAACCTTAGAAAAAATTAGAAGGCACTATAACCGCAAAATTTTTATTGAAAGATGCTATAAAATTTAAGGTCTTATTTTTAAAAAAGTATTTCAACATTTTTTCATAAAATGTTTTGGAAACTGATAATTTTCTTTTACAAAAAAAATCTAAGAATTTTTGAATAAGAAAAAGTTTTTTGAACCTAAGGATAACTTTAAAATATGAGAATTATTAATTATCAGAAATTGGAAAATTTTTTATAGAAAGAATGTCTCAGAATCTCAGATTTTTGCTATAGAAAAAAGTTTAAAAATCTGGGACATTTTCTATAAGAAAATATTGAATCTGTGAGTTTTTCTGCAGAAAATACGATCTGAGAATAAAAAAAAAATTACCTCGAAGGGGTTAAAATCGCAACATTTTTCTAAAGACAAAAATCTCAAAAATGGATTATGTTTTTAAATGAAAAATATTTTAGAATCTAAGAGTTTTTCCTAAGTAAAAATGTCTTAACATCTGAGAAATATTTTGAAGAAAACATGTTTAAGTGTAATACTTCATTAATTTTTTTTTTTTTGGAATATTGGACTTTTAGTATAATTTTTTATTTTTTAAATAATAATTTTTAGATAAGATAATTTTTATGACTTTAAAGTCATAATATTAATATTTTCCCATACAAACCTACAACAAAGTTAAAAAATTCCCAATTCTCGAGAGCATTTCTAAAAATTTGGAAATACAGTATAATATTTTTGAATTTTTTTGTTTGTTTGTATAAAAAATATTGATGTCATGACTCTTTAAGCATACAAATTGGCTTATGACAGTTACAGTCAGTCGTAGTTGTGAATATGTCCAATTATTTGACTAAAAACGGTCTTATTTATGAAGTAAATCGGTCAGTTAGGGTTCTCCAGAGAAAAAAAAAAAAAATGAGTAAAAAAAGTACATAAAACTTGTTGTTAAGTTTTTATGTATTTTTCTGTGTACATTCACAACCCCCCCCCCCCCCTCCCCGACACCAACCAAACTTTATTGCTGTACGAAATTTTTTTGGCAAAAAAAAATCTCCCCCCCCCCAAATGAAATTCCTGGATCCGCGCCTGCACTTGGCTAATGGCAACCATAATTTGATCTTTCTGTTGATCTTTCGTTCCCAAAAGCAACGAGTTTTACTCGCAATTGTTACCAAGCTGCGTTGACAGTAGTAGGGAGAAAATCAGGCATACTCTCAAGGAACCTAAAGTAGATTTCATTTAATTTAGTTTCAACTAAACCGCACTTGTCTCTTGGGATACTACAATCCCCATTCTCCCTGTTGATCACTGCCCTAAAGAAGATACCTTTCACCACTTCACTAAAAGACTGCGTTCAGACGTTGCCGGTCACCTTGGATCTCTAAGTTAAAGGTTTCTCTTCTGGCGAGCGCAACCTTTTACCAGACTTCGATGACGAGGCCGAAACAGCGCCCTGTTTGTCAGACGCGCGCCCTTAGCAGATTCAGATCCAAGGTCGCAACATCTAGATCAGAGTTAGGACTAGCACTAATCGGTCAGAGCCATAGAGTATACATAGAGGCGATGATGAAAGAAATATTAATATCACTATCTTTTCCTAATTTCTCACACGTACGTTGTCGATGTGAATTCACCACACAATACATGTTTTCAAGTCGTACTTTGTCAACAATGTATTCAAGTTGTACTTTGGAAACTCAATTTTTTACACCTTTGCCTCCATTAAACCGGTATCATTTGTGTCCAAATCTTCATTTTCCTTGATCATGAAATATATCATGAAAATATCACAAAAACCTTTTACGAACAATTTTATTATTTTAATTAATAGCACGGAGTAAAAATTAAAACTCGTCCACACTTCGAGACCTTAGGACAATCACATCAGATTTTTGAGAAAATTAAGGTCAAAGTGAAAAAATCGCGTTTTTGGGGCTATTTGACAACTCATAGCGGATGAACCGGATGTGATAGTGACTTAAAAATAAGTCAAGGGTAAAGCTTAAATATTTCTCTTAAGGATTCTGAACTCATTTTGTCAGTCGCCTTAACCCTTAGGTCACCAATTGTGTCTCCATGATGACTTATTCCCAAAAAAAGAATTTTTCCACTACAAATCATATGAAAAAATAACTTTATGATAATGGAACGCCACCTTGTACATATGGTTACACTTAGTGTCGTGGTCACAAATCCGGTCTTCAAACTTTTCCATTACATCAGGTTTTTAAGAAATCCGAAATAAGAAAATCTCGTTTTCGGACATATCTGACAACTTATAGCGGAGGAATCTGAGGTGTTGACAACTTACTAATAAGTCAAGGGCTAAGCTCAAACATTGCTCTTTAAGATGTATAACCCATTTGATCAGTCGCTTAAGCGTTTGAAGCACCAATTGTCTTTTAATAAGGTCTTTTCCCCCAATTTTTTTTTTTTTCGATACTGGGTAATAAGATATCTTTGAAAGACAATTGGTGCCCAAATGTTTAGGGCCAATAACCAACTGAGTTCTGCATCTTAAAGAATAATGTTTAAGCTTTACTCTCGACTTATTTTGAAGTCGCTATCATATCACATCGGGTTCATCCGCTATGTGTTTCCAAAAATGCGCAAAACAGTGATTTTTTTTAACTTTGACCTTAATTTTTTCATACACCTGATGAGATGGAGAAGTTTGTGGACCGGATTTTTGACCAGCAGAACTATTGTAATCAAGTGTATAAGGTCGGGTCCCAGTCGCATTTTCGATGTTTACTAGTGTTATTATTGTCGCGAGAAATTAAAATACAAGATTTTATAACAAATTGTTATGATGAAATTTTTTTTAGAATAAGGGGAAGAACCAAGGTTGGCAATCGAAACGAATAACGGCATCGATATCGGTATTGGTATCGGTTTTTTATTTATTTCGGTAGAGTTATCGGTTACGGTATTTGAGTTGAATCGGTTACGGTATTACCGATACCGAAACGTCAATACCGGTTCGTACCGGTACTATCGAAAAAATGCTAAAAATATTAAAAAACGTATAAAAACTTAAAAAAATTGTAAAAACAAGTAGAAAAGTTAAATTGGACTTGAACGAATCCATCAATACCCTCCACAATGCCCTTCTTAAGTGATAGTTAATTTTCTAACGTTAATCAAATTAACAATTTTGTTAAGAAAGACTTTATTTTGAGTAAAAACTTTTTTAGTCATTTTTGAAAAAAAAAAATTGACAACATTTTTTTTTGAGTTAAAATTTTTTTTCGAGTTTTTTTGTTTTTGTTTTAATTTTTGGAGTGACAAGAAAACTTTGTAAAATATTTTCCTGACTCATCAATTTTTTTAAATCTGGTTTAACGGTTTTTTCAACAAGTGAATTTAAGGTGAAACCAATCTGAAATTCACGGTTTTCTTAATAACTTTTGAACTACTTGACCGATTTGGCTGAAATTCAATACGAACCAGGCCAGGGGAACGGCAAATATATATGCCAAGCTTCAGCATCCTCAGGATTGCCTTTCGAAAGTTAGCGTGTTTTTTATCTCGAAAATTCACGAAAAACCGTTGCCGAAATTCAGTCTATTTTTCAAAACTTTTGAAACACGTGACCGCTTTTGCTGCACATTTTCCTATATCTTTAGTGCATAAATATAAGGCCGTATCGATTTTTACCTTTCTTTTTTGTTTGAGCTGAAAAGGGTTCAATAAGTTTCTATTGGGTGTCAAAATGACTCCATAAAATGTATTTCCCTCCCGCACTTCGGTGAGACTTCGGTGAGGCATTTGGAGTACAATTTTTCATTTACAAACACCAAAAAATTTACGAACTTTCTATTATTTTTTTTTTTGTAAAAAAACATGGTTTTAAGGAAAAACCGTTTCAATACCGGTACGTACCGATACCGAAGGAAAAGGCTTTTGGATACCGGTATTCGATACCAAAACTGAGTTTCGGTATTGGTATTGGTACCGGTATTCAATTTAAAGGGTTTTGAAACGGATAACGGTATTTAAAAGGTATCGATTGCCAACATTGGGAAGAACTCGAAATTGCGATATCTCAAAATTTATGCGAGATAGAGAAATTTTTAGATCAAAATATATGGGGACCCTTAATGTTCATAATGGAGTGGAGCGCACGGGGTCTGAGCCTTATCTGGTTCTCAAATGTGTATGAACAAAATTTGGAATACAATTTTTCTTATTTTCTAATTAAAATCGCAAAATTTTAAATAATTTAGTTTTTGGATATTTTAATAAAAAAAAAAAAAATAGAAAATGTAATCGTTAGGACTAAATCCTGCGATGTCTTCGGAATAATTATTTTCATTTATTTTTACATATTATTTTTTGTTTAAACTTAAATGATAAAAATTTTTAATTGATCTTATTTAAATTCTTTCCAATTTCTTTGTATAAAAACAAAAATACTCTTAAAAAATAAAAAATAAATATTTAATGAGATACATTGAACAAAACATATACCAACAAACAAATTTATTTTAAATAATAATACAATAACCCGCAAGGTCGTTTGTAGTAATACTTGCATATATTTGCAAAGCTTTTACAAACAAATTGCCCAAGTGGAAAAAAGAGTAAAAAAAAGAGAAATTACTTTTTTCAAAATAAACTTAATAAAAAGAAAAGAGTACAAAAACAAAAGCCGGTTTTAAGAGAAATTATTTAAATTTAGATAACAAAATTTAAATAAAACGTTACAATTTGAATGTGTGATTTTGTTTTTTGAATTTTTTAAGTTTATAGCCAAAATTTGATGTAAAAAAGTTATGACTTCCTAGAAATTGTTGTAGTTAGAAAATATAACATGAAAATTAGGCCAATTATAGATTTTTTGTTGTTGCTATTATGGTTTGTATATTTACTTTAACAACGCACAATTTTTACTATTATAAACAAATTTTTTTCTTTTTTTTGAAATTCAGATTGTATGGCTATAGTTTAGCTATTGTTTAATGAATTTTGTTGTATTTATACCGGTGTGTCTGCCCAAGAAAAAAAACAAAAAAAAAAAAACTTAAAATAATATTTTGATTATAGCACCAAGAAAAGAAACCATTTGTTGAAAGAATATACAATTAAAATTAGTGTTCAATCGAAAGAGATTTGTTTATAATGAAATCGAGAAATTGGAAGATTTTAATTGAAATAAAATTCGGGAAATTCATTGTACACAGAAAAAATGTCGTATTGTTGGTTCCTTTTTCAAACGTTGTTGTATTTACAAAAAAAATTATTGATTATTTTATTTAACAACACAATTTGTCAATACTATTAAATTGTTTATAATCAAAACAAAGTTGTAATTAATGAACCAATAATACAAAAAAAACTCTCACAACGTATGAAAACGTTAATATTGCATCTCTCTTCGCCTTTTTATTTGAAAACTCATATGTCAAGACGGAGCTCTTTAAGTGGCCACATATGTATATCTATTGTGATGCCACCTTTATTACTTACAAACAATTCTATTCGATTAAATTATTCGTTCAAAAAAATTTAATTCCTTAATTTTTAAACACTATCTAAAACAACATATTAACAATTTATAAAATCAAAATCTATGTAATTGGTTCAAACGAACTTAGAATATATTATCGTAAAAAAATGCTTTAAATTTTTTATTCTATTTTTTTTTTTTTTTTTGCAAACAAAAACTTGTGTTTTTTGTGCAAAATTTTCGACATGCGTTAATTTAAATGTTTGTTTACTTATGTTTTTAGAAAAGAAACTTAAAACATCTGTGTTGTATTTAAGAAATTAAAAGTATTTTATAGGGGAATAATATAAATACATAGGAATGGTGCATGCGAAAGAGGGCGCATAGATATTTAAAAAAAAAAAAAAAAAAAACTTGAGAAGCATCTTGCCTCTTTGCCCTAATTACACTGTAAGTAAAATTTAAACTTTTGAAATGACACACAAAAACGCCGAGACACCCCAACTTATTTTTGGGTCATAGAATCCAGTGGTATACTCCGTTTTAAAAAGTTAGCTCAAAATAACGAGATATTTCGATTTTAAATTTGCAAATGTAAGAGTAAAAATTGAATAAATCCAAAAAAAAATATAAAATTCATCAAAATAAGAGCAAGTATTGCTGCATGTCCGATTGAAAATGGACGTCCATTATGTCCTAGATATAAATTTTGATAAATAACAAGTTTTTAACATTTTTTTTAAGTTTTTCAATTCAAATAAAATGAAAAATCGCTTTAAATCTACTACAAATTTAAAATCGAAATATCTCGGGATTTTGAGCTAACTTTTCAAAACGGGGTACAGCACTGGATTCTACGGCCCAAAATTAGGTTGACGTGTCTCGGCGTTTTGGTGTGTCATTTTCACCTACTTACAGTGTTATTAACAATTCATTTATTATGATTTTTTTACATGGACTTCAGTAAAATAATCTTATCAGTATTTAAACATCTTTTGTATCTACGCCCACAAAAATTAATAACTTCTTGTTAATTTCTAGTCCCTTCTTCGCATGTCATGAAAAAAATTCATTTGTTTAGAAGTTGGTTTAAAAAGTTGGAGTAAAATTTTTCCCAGCATACGAAAAACCAAAAAAATATTATATTTTACTATTTTCCTGTATTTTTTGAATATACTGTCAAATGTTACTCTAAAAAAACCTTGTCGAATTACTACACTCAAAATAATAACTCTGTAAAATACTCTGTAAAATGACTGTAATCTCAATTCAACAGATATTTGACAGAGTTTTCTGTCAAAATACAGATTAAAAGCAAATACTTTGTATTTTTTTTTTTGTGACAAAAAAACAAAGTTTCCTCTGTTATATTACTTTTTACTTTGTAATCTTAATTTTACAGATAATTAACAGAGTTTTCTGCTAAAATACAGATTTAAGCAAAATACTTCGTAAGTTTTCTGTTTTGAGTAGTTTTTGTTTTTGTTACCAAACATCGAAATTTTATCTGTATATTTTTTTTTTTTAGAAAAAGTTGAAAAAGTAGCAAAAAAAGTTAAAATTTTTTTTTTTCAGAAATCTTATACAAATTTTACAAAATAACATGCATTTAACTAAACTCTGTAAATTTACAGAGCTTTTTCCGTAAAGCATCAAATGAATTTTAAAAATATATGTAAATTTACATAGTTTTCTTTGCTAAATGGTGGTTTATTTAACCAATATTTTACTAGAAACTCTGTAAATTAACAGTTTTTTTTTGTCCAAATCACTTTGCAGAGTTTTAAAGTAAAATTATAGAGTTTTCTCTGTCAAAAAGCTTTCATATTTAACCAATATTTTACTATAAACTCTGTAAATTACCAGTTTTTTTGTCAAAATCATTTTACAGAGTATTTGAGTAAAATTACCAAGAAATGTTGTTAGCTGGAAAAGTATGGTGTACTCTGTTAAATTAGCAGAGTTTTTCTGTAATTTAACAGAGTTATTATTTTGAGTGTAGAAAAAGTCTGGTAATCCCATTTTACAAATATTTTGCAGTTTTCCTTGTTTTTTAACAAATAATTTTCAATCGAAATTTGAAACTTTTTTTTGCAACTTTTTGTACAATTTTATTGGTAAAAAGCTTGTAAAATTACAAAATTATGTGTAAAAAACTTGTAAAATAACAAGGAATTCTTGTCAAACAAGAAATTCTTGTGAACAAGGAATTCTTGTCAAAAGTTACAAACTTTTCTTGTAATTTTACAAGTTTTTTTTTTTTTGAGTTCATGAATGGTTTATTCGCCCTTATTCGCGTGCAATATTCAGATGTAGTATTGAATATATTAATCCAAATACAATGTTGTAGTTATTTTGCTACATTTTCATTTGCTTATACCAAATTCGCATTCATTTTTTTAAACATGTTTAAGCACTTAAACATGTTTATGTACCTTAACAAGTTTAAATTTAAACATGTTTAAGTAGTTAAACGTGTTTAAAAAAATTAATGCGAATTTGGTATTACATAGTAAATATAATAATTTTGACAACGACGATAAAATAAAGATATTTAAGTAACCTCAAAACTAAATATAAGGTTTGTTTTTTTTTTTTGGAGTTTGATACATAGAACTATTAATTTTCTTAATTTTTATAAAAAAAATACAACATTTGTAAACATAATCAATAAATAAAAGTTATTTCTAAGAAATTGTATCTTTATTTGGAACAATGCAAAATAATTAATTCTAGTTCGAGGTCAATTATTTTCCACATAATGAACAGTTATGAACCGATTTCCCTGAAACTTAAAATATATATAAAAGAGACGATTTCAAGAACATAACAGAGAAATTCAAATTAATTTTGCAAAACCCAAAATCAGTAAAATAATTTTAAGTTTGTATAGCAAACTTTTAGCAGATTTTTTTTGCTGAAAAAGATATTTTTACTACCCGAGTAAAAATTTTTGTATGATGCAATAAACACACTACAAAAAACGTGGGTGTTCAATACTAAAATTTTAACTAATGAACTAATGTTTTATTCCAAAATAATCTAGTGCAGGCGTTGGTAATCAATACTAAAATTTGTTACTAATATTACTCAAAACCAGTAATAATTAAAAATTTTTGTACTTTGAAGATACTAAAAAACTACTGTAATTAGTAACTTATTAGTAGATTTTGTTACCAAATCACTAACTAATATTTTTGCTGCAGAATTATTTTGAGTGTAGAGTCAAAGGAGTGTTGGTAATTTTAACGAAAAAAAAACGTATTTTTTAATTTTTATATCCTCCACTTATTGTTAGTGATAGAGGGTATATATAAGTTTGTCATTCCGTTTGTAACTAATTGAAATATCGGTCTGGGACCCCATAAAGTGTATATATTATTGATCAGTGATCGATTCTAAGAGATTCTAGCGATGTCCGTCTGTGGAAATGGTGATCTACATACTTGACTAACAATAAGTATTTTTTCTTAGGAAAAATCTCTCAGCATATGAGATTACTAGCTCGCCCGCCGGAACTTCGTTACCGGTTATGTTAAATATCGGACAATAGAAGGAACAGGATTACTCTACCGATTTCAAAAAATTACTCATGTGTAGTCTTTGTTTTATTTAATTGTGGACGTTTAAGTCTTTCTTAAAATATTTCATTGAATAACTTAAACAATTAAATTTGAATAATTTCGGATGAACGTTGTCATGGACATTCCGGTGAAAAAGATTTTGACAACTTTCGAGCCCTTATATCGGGATTTTGGATCTTGAGTGAATAAATATTTCAGTGAAAAAAGAAATTGGAATAAAAACATGTTGGGTAATAAAACATACAGACAGAAAAAATATGGAGTTAAAAAGTTTAATACGAAAAATTTTAGTAAAAAGTATCATTCAATATTGTTCCCCGCTCTATTCCATTTCGTTCCCCGGTCTACTCCATTTCATTTCCAATTCAATCGCCATGCAAGTTTCATTCCTCTCCAAACAGAAATACAGAAATAAAAAGTGCTATTGTGTTTATCTTATAGATATAAAAATACCATTTTACACCACTTTTACCAATTTAGGTAACCCTTTTTACCCTGTCCATCTCTTAGGTGTTATTTCGGATGGAGGATACTGCACGTCAAATTTTGAGTTTCTAGGCTTTAATAGTTAGATAGGTACAAATAACCATTTGCCACCTTTTCCACTTAAAATTAAATTTTCTAAAAACCTTTTTTCTGAGCCGTTATTTCAAGAAATATAAGAAGTACCAAACTTACACTTTTTTATGCCCTTTACGACTCTAAGAAACATAATTTCCAAAAAGTACTTTTTTTAAAATATTTTTTCAATAAAGAATACAACATTCAGGTTTCCACTGCCTAGGATCATTATTTCAAGAAGTATAAAAAGTATAAAAAACATTTTTCTATACCTCTAGAAACGGAATCTTTTAAAAATACTTTAGCATAGCAGATTGTTTTTTTTTTACCGAAGGACCCCACATTCCAAAATTCAAGCTTCAAAGACAATTATTATAGGAACAAAAAACAATTAGTACCAAAATTACACTTTATTACCCCCGTTAGAAACGAAATTTCCAAAAAGTACTTTTTCCAGTATGTTTTTTTACCGAAGGATCCTACATTACAAATAGCAATTGTCTAGGAATATTATTTCAGCAAATATTAAAAGTACAAAAAGTATACTTTTTAATCCCGTTAAGAAACAAAATTTCCAAAAAGTACTTTTCCCAAAATTTTGGTTTTCATCGAAGGATTTTACATCCAAAATTTTAAGTTTATGAAACGATTACGTTAGAAAATATCAAAATTACCGGAAGTACACTTATTTAGCTATTTTACCCTACTAAGAAGCGGAATTTCCAAAAAGTATTTTTTCCAGAATGTTTTTTTCCCGAATGATCCTACATTACAAATTTCAAGATTCTAGGGCCGTTACTTCAGGAAATAAGAACGTATCAAAGTTTAAATATTTACCCGTTCCACCCCCTGAGAAAAGGAAATTTCAAAAATTAATTTTTCCAGAATTTGTTATCACTTAAGGATCCTACATTCAAAATATCAAGTTTCTACGATCATTATTTCAGGATATATAAAAAGTGCAATAAGTACTATTTTTACCCCTTAAGAAAAGGAATTTTCAAAAAGTACTTTTCCTAGAATGTTTTTTTTAAAAGGTATTTTTTATAAAAGGTACTTTTTATAAAAGGTACATTTTATAAAAGGTATTTTTTATAAAAGGTACTTTTTATAAAAGGTACTTTTTTTTAAAGGTTCTTTTTATAAAAGGTACTTTTTATAAAAGGTACTTTTTATAAAATGTACTTTTTATAAAAGGTACTTTTTATAAAAGGTACTTTTTATAAAAGGTACTTTTTATAAAAGGTACTTTTTATAAAAGGTACTTTTTATAAAAGGTACTTTTTATAAAAGGTACTTTTTATAAAAGGTACTTTTTATATAAGGTACTTTTTATAAAAGGTACTTTTTATAAAAGGTACTTTTTATAAAAGGTACTTTTTATAAAAGGTACTTTTTATAAAAGGTACTTTTTATAAAAGGTACTTTTTATAAAAGGTACTTTTTATAAAAGGTACTTTTTATCATAGCTGTATTATTGATTTTTTTTATTTGGATTTTTTGGAAATAAATAAAATACTTTGATATTTTAGTTGGCTATCAAAAAATAAAATGTTTTGTTATTTTATTTATTTTGGTTTGAATAAAATAAAATTTTATTTTATTCAAATTCATAAAAATGAAATAATATTTCTTTCCAAAAAAATCAAATAATTTTTTCTGATTGCTTATTCAAACAAACAAAATAGATTTTTTCAAAATAATCAACAAAAATTTATGATTTTTTTTGGTTATTCACAAAAATTCAAATGAATAACGTATTATTTAAACAAAAAAAAGAAATATTCTTGAAAATTTTGTGTTTGAAAAATAATTTTGTTTTTATTTATTTTGCATTTTATTATACAGTAAAACACACAATTATTCTTACAAACCACTATTGTTTTATTGTTAGCTTGTTATTAAAGGTTTTCTTTACTAAAACATTAGGCTTGTTTTTTTTCAGACCGGATTAAGATTGGGATTCACTTTATTTATTGTAAAAATGTGTCAAATCAAGTCCAGAATTTTTTTTTATATTTTTTTTTTCTAAATCTACATACAATTAGTTAATACATATAAACAGGTAAGAAACTAAGCGGTGTCCATAATGTAAAATGGTATAAATAAATCGAATTTAATCCTAGGATTTAACTAAATTTAGTTTTTATACTTCAAATTTTTACCTTAGCTTAATTATGTTTTTATTTTATTTTTGATAATAGGATGTAGATTCAGAAAAAAATTAAAAAAAAATTGTTTGGCCAGATTTGAACCTTTTTAAAGTAAAATAAAGTTATTCCAATATTGATTTAATGCAAAAAACAAGGCTATTAATTAGAATATTTTTTTAATTTTTTCGCAAATTGATTTTTAATGTTTAAAAAATACTGTTAAAACGTTTTGCTATTGAAAATACACTACTTGAATAAACTTTTCGATATTTTTTTAAAACAATAGACAGTCCTGAAAGGATGTATATTTACTAGGGTGATTAGACCGGTTTTTCGAAACCGGTTTAAACCGGTTTTATGTGGCTTGCAACTTCCGAATTTTTAAAATCTTAACTATTTGAAAACCGGTTAGACCGGTTGGTTAACTGTTTTTATAAATCAACCTTTAAAAGCAGTTAAACTCGATTTTTTTAGTGTAAAGGTGTTAAAAAAAATCCCAAATGAATGAATACCAAGTAAAAAAAATAATTTCGCCTTGGCTGAATCCATAAATTTGAGTGCAAATCATTTCTGGATGTGGCAAATCTTTACATATAAAAAAAAATAAGCAAAAATTTTTAATGAACATTTTTGTCGACTATCAAAATTTTATTTTAAGTAATTTTTTAATGTTTGCTAGTTATTTTTTTTTTAATAAAAAATGTTTGCAGTAAAAAATATTCCATTGAAGTTTGAACATTTTTTAAATGCTTTTTATAAAATTTCAATTGTATTTAAAAAATTTCGGTTTGTATTTCAAAATTTCCATTGGTTTTTTAAATTTTTCTTTTGTATTTCAAAAATTTCTATGGTTTTCAAAAATTCCTTTTGTTTTCATTGATATTCCAAATTCTCTAAACGCTTTTAAGAAATTTTCATTTTTATATCAGAAATTTTCATTTGCATTACAATTTGTAGAAATGAAAACCTCTAAAATACAATTGGTAATTTTTGAAACGTAAATGAATTTCCGAAACATAAATGAAAATTTTTGAAATACATATAAATAAAATTGAACATTTCTAAAACGTATTTAAAAATTTCTGAAATATAATTGAAAATTTCTTAAATACAAATTGTATTTTCTGAAGTAATATTGGAAATGGTGATATAAAGTATAAATTTTTTCGAAACACCGACAAATCTCTGCTTTATATTGGCCGTAATAAATATTTTTTGCCTTATTTTGCAAAAAACCGAAAAAACGGGTTCATTCGGTTTTTTGTCAATTTAAAAAAACGCTGATTTTCGAAAAACCGGGTTTTAAAATTTCGTAAGTGTCTTTAGATTAAAGATATCGTCACCCAAAACTTATATGTAAGTGAATTAAGAAAAAAAATTGTATATAATAATTAATTAATTTCGCAAGAACTTCTTCTGACATAGAAATATTTTATTTATTTCGCAAGAACTGACATAAAAATATTTTATTTAATTTTGCATTTGTTCAGATGTTGAAATATGATCCGATTTGGCCCATTTTCGTACATAACCAGCCTCAGACCATAAGACATATTTCTGACAAATTTCCGCAGTCTAGCTCTTTTAGTTGGGACTGCATCATGTCTTCCACAAACAAACGGACGGACATCTGTAGAATGTGTTACAATCTATCTCTAATCAATAACATATATTGTATAGTCTGTTAGATGGATATTTCGATTCATTACACACGGAATGACAAAGTGAGTATAGTCCTTTTAAACCAACCTCTAAAAATCGCCTTTTTTCAGATTTTTATACTTTTGTTAAAAAAATAAAAGTTTTTATATCTGCACTTGGAATTTCCTAAATTACAACTTAACTTTTCTGAATTTCAATGGACTTTATTAAATTACAATTTATAAGAACCTGACATCAAAACAAAACTGTGTTGTAAGAATAATTTTGTGTTTCTCTGTACAAAATAAATGAAATAGATTTTTTTTTCAAACACAAAATTTTCAAGAATATTTATTTTTTGTTGTTTGAATAATACGTTATTTATTTAAATTTTTGTGAATAACCAAAAAAAATCAAAAATTTTTGTTGGTTATTTTGAAAAATTATATTTTGTTTGTTTGAATAAAAAAAATCAGAAAAAATTATTCGATTTTTCGTTATTCAAATAAAATCAAAATAAATATTATTCATTTTCAAATATTTAAATAATCTGTTATTTGATTATTTTTGAAAAAATATTGTTATTTATTCATTTCGTTATTTCAATCATAGCATACAGCTATGCTTTTTATAAAAGGTACTTTTTATAAAAGGTACTTTTTATAAAAGGTACTTTTTATAAAAGGTACTTTTTATAAAAGGTACTTTTTATAAAAGGTACTTTTTATAAAAGGTACTTTTTATAAAAGGTACTTTTTATAAAAGGTACTTTTTATAAAAGGTACTTTTTATAAAAGGTACTTTTTATAAAAGGTACTTTTTATAAAAGGTACTTTTTATAAAAGGTACTTTTTATAAAAGGTACTTTTTATAAAAGGTACTTTTTATAAAAGGTACTTTTTATAAAAGGTACTTTTTATAAAAGGTACTTTTTATAAAAGGTACTTTTTATAAAAGGCACTTTTTATAAAAGGTACTTTTTATAAAAGGCACTTTTTATAAAAGGTACTTTTTATAAAAGGTTCCCCCTAAGAAAAACATTATCCAAAAAGCACTTTTTCCAAAATGTTTTTTTTTTTCACCGAAGGATCCTACATTCCAAATTTCCAGTTTCTATGACCATAATTTTAAAAAATAAAAAAAAAATACAAAAAGTACACTTTTTACCGCTTTTATCCCCCTTAGAATCAACATTTTCAAAAAGTACCATTTCCACATTGTTTTTTTTAGAAAAGGATCCTACATTCCAAATTTCAAGTTTGTATGACCATTATTTCAGTAAATAAAAAAAAGTACCAAAAGAACACTTTTTTACCCATTTTACACCCGTAGAATCAGCGTTTGCCAAAAACCCAGCCTTAGTGGATCTTCTTCTCGGGAGGTGAACCTACATTGCAAATTTCAAGTTTCTAGGACTATTATTTAAGGAAATATAAGAGGTACCAAAAGTAAAGTTTTTTACCCGTTTTACCCCCTTAGAATCAACATTGGCAAAAATTCAGCCTTTGGGGACCTTTATTCCGTGAGGTGAACATACAGTCCATATTTCAAGTCTCCAAGACCATTATTTAAGGAAATATAAAAGGTACCAAAAGTTCACTTTTTTACCCATTTTACCCCTTTATAATCAACATTGGCAAAAACCCAGCCCCAGTGAATATATTTTCCGGGAGGTGAATCTACATTCCAAATTTTAAGTTTCTAGGACCATTATTTAAGGAAATATAAAAAGTACCAAAAGTACAGTTTTTTACACTTTTTACCCCCTTAGAATCAACATTGGCAAAACTTCAGCCTTAGTGGATCTATATTCCGGGAGGTGAACCTACATTCCAAATTTTAGGTTTCTAGTACCATTATTTAAGAAAATATAAAAGGTACCAAAAGTACAGTTTTTTACCCTTTTTTTTTGGCAGAAATCTTAATTCTAGGGGATCTTTATTCCGTGAGGTGAACATACAGTCCAAATTTCAATTCTCTGTGACCATTATTTCATGTGATATAAAAAGTACCAAAAGTACAGTTTTTTACCCTTTTTACCCCATTAGAATCAACATTGGCAAAAGTCCAGCCTTAGTGGATCTATGTTCCGGGAGGTGAACATACAGTCCAAATTTCAAGTCTCTAATACCATTATTCCGGGAGATATACAAAGTACCAAAAGTACAGTTTTTTACCCTTTTTACCCCCTTAGAATCAACACTGACAAAAATCCAGCCTTAGTGGATCTATATTCCGGGAGGTGAACCTACAGTCCAAATTTCAAGTCTCTAGCTTCAGCGGTTTGGGCTGGGCGATGATGAGTCAGTCAGTCAGTCAGTCAGTCAGTCAGTCAGTCAGTCAGTCAGTCAGTCACGTTACTCTTTTATATATATAGATTTCTACTAGAAATATGTCTCAAAATCTAAGACTTTTTAATAAGAAAGATATGTAAGACCTTTTCTATAGGAAAAAAGTTTAAGAATCCCAGAAAAAAATCTGAGGTTTTTTCGATAGGAAAAATGTCTCAGAATTAGTGAGTTTTAGTATTAAAAAAATGTTGTTGAAACTAAGACTTTTTCGACAAATAACTCAGAATTAAGGACTTTTTGTAAAAAAAATCTTAGATTCTAAGAATTTAAGGAAAAATATCTTGAATCCGAGAAAAGTTCTTAGATTCTGAGATTTTTTTATTTGAAAAATGTCTCAGAATCTAAGACTTTTTCTGCTGGAAAAAATTTTGAGACTCAGACTCTGAGACTTTTTCTATAGGACAAATGTCAAAGAAGCTGAAACCTTTTCTATAAGAAAAATGTCTCAGATTCTAAGACATTTTTTTAAGAAAAATATCTCAGAATATAAGACATTTTATTAAGAAAAATGTCTTTAATTTTCGTATGAAAATATGACTCAGAAATTGCTTGCGATTCCTAGACTTTTTTTAAGCAAAAGTGTATCAAAAAACTATACTTTTTCTATAGAAAAATGCGTCAGAATCTAGGAAATTGCCTCACAAAATTTCTAAAAGTCTTCAATCCTTCTAATTTCAGATAATTTCTATACTTTTTCAACCCCTAAAAATTTTGGCGTAGAAAGATCGATATCTTTGATCTTTTCTGTAGAAAAATAAAATATTTTTTTTTTTAAACCCAAGAAGTTTTCTATTGGGAAAAGTCACTTAATTGAGAATTTTTCTTTACGATTTTTTTTAAATTTTTTTAAAGCAGGAATTTTATCAATTTTTAAAGATTTTCTGTAGCAAAATGACTCAGAATTTTTCTATGGGATAATGTCTCTTCTATGAGATAATGTCTCAGAAATATGAACTTTATCTTAAAGCAAATGACTCAGAAAAATTTAAAAGTCAGAAAACTTTTTTGAATAAACAAATCTGACTTACTTTCTATTGGAAATTTTTTTCAGAATCTGGGTCTTTTGCTGTCAGAAAATGCTTTAGAACCTGAAAATATCTTGAAGGGACATTTTTCAATATAATAAACTTTGCTATTTATTTTTTTATTTTTTATAGGAATAAAGTTTTAAAATTTGGCAATGTATCTATAGAAAGAAATCACAATAAACAACACTAAAAACCTTAACTAAGTAAAAATTTAAATCCGACCTAAGATTCCCTGCAAAAAAAATTTTGAGTAAAAAAATTACCCCCCCCCCCCCAAAACCAAGAGCTGGATCACCGCCTTCTATAGAGGAAATGTATGACCGACCCCCAATATTTTTTCAGCACCAACAGAACCTACTTATCCTTTATTTTAAACCCTGAATTATTTTTACCGCTCCAATGGGGCCTCCTAGAGGAATAAAAAGGAGGTACCACCCCATTAAATTTTACACCCCAACATTTTTTCTGAACATACCAAAAACCTATCTTCACTCCCTAAGGGGGTTTCCATGCAATAATGTGAAATTTCTAATGTGAAATTTCCTAAAGAATGGGATGTATCTCACGGAATGATCTATATCTTATGTAAGGGACGATACATATTTTTAGCGTAAGTCTCCTTTTTGATTATTTTTTTTTTTTATTTCACCAATTTAAAGCATTTAAACAATATAAATAATTGAAAAATCTTAAATAATTTCAAAATCTTAAGTTCGTATATTTTCTCCAAAAAAAAAAACGCGAGTGCGTCCTCTAAACCTAGAAAAATCATTTCGTATATAGCCATGTATAAATTTATATAAATATATCTTTTTATACATATTGAGATCTTATTATATTTAATTATATAAAAAATCAATCAGATAAGACCAAATTTCGTATCAAATTATATAAAATTTGATATAACTCCCGATAAAATTTTATTAAATTTGATACGAATTTTGGTCTTATCGGATAAATTTTTTATATAATTTTATATAATTAGATTATTTTATGTAAAATTAGATATATTTGTATCAATTTATACATGGATATATACAAAACCATTTTTACTAGGGAATATTTTTTTTTAATCAAAGCCGATTTTTTTTTATTATCGGTCAAAATTATGATAGAAAACCACAAATCTGGACCACTAGTGGTCAATTTATTCAATTTACACAATTAGAGTAAAATTACCCAATTTATAGTAGGAGTCCAGTTTCCTACTATAAATTAGGTAAATTTAAACAAATTTGGATTAAAAAGTAACAAATTTAGAGGGTAAGACCTAATTTTTTTTTTCTGGGCACTCCAATGTGAATTTATTTTAAAATTATCTGAAACTCAGATTATTCCGGCGAAATGTGATTTATTTTTTTATTATTTCATTAAAGGCCAACATTTTAAGCAAAACTAAGCTGTTCTGACGCCCTATATTCACTTTGAACTTTTATTTAAGTATTAATTAAAAATCGATATGTATTTCTATTTCTATTAATATTTAATTAAATAAAGGACATATATGTATATATAAGCTGTTCTGGCGAAATTTTGTTTACAAACTTGGTAACACCGTCCAGCGATGTATCCAGGAATTTGAAAGGGGGGGGGGGGGGGGGGGGGGCACAACTCCCAAAATTGTTTGCCATCGCCTATTTATATTTAGTTTTAACTAGAAGTATATGAAAAGTAATGGGGGGGGGGGGGCACGTGCCCAATGTGCCCACCCCCTGTATACGTCCATGACACCGTCCGACAAAAAGACAAAAATTTCTTTAAACACAAACTGGATGATAAACGTTTTAAACTAGAATTAAATGAAGTAAAACTGCCCGAGTAAAAATTTTTATATGATGCAATATATAATGATATATGACACAATATATATTAATACGCAATTTGATCCGAATAATGGTGGATGTTTTTGCATTAAAAAAGATCTACTTGTATAAAATATGATTTGATTTCATCCGAGTTTTGACCAGACATTGCCTTATATTGGTGGATCTAATTATATCTAATTGCACAAAAACATATAAAATCCTGGTGTTTTTTGGTTTGGGTTGAGATACACCACAGGTCAACGATACATTCACCAAACATATGATTTTCAGAAACAAAAAAATGTTTGGGTACGCTTCGAACCAGATAGGTGATATACATAACCCTAACAAGGAAATTTTTTTTTTGGTCATTGCACATTATTATTTAGATTTTTACTAAAAAGGGTGACATTTATTGGACAAATTTCTATGGTTCTTGAAATTTGTATAGGTGATGCCCAATTCACACCTGAGCTTAAATCTTGTTCGAACTAGATTTCGATCATATGGTTGTGTATAAAATGACACAGACCATATGATCGAAATCTTGTTCGAACGAGATTTCACCTCATGTGAATAGGCCTTTAAATGAACAAACAGAACAGGCACGGTATGAGAGACGGTTTTCAATGAGATTAAGAATCACCACTGGTTTTATCGTCGTGCAGGAATTGCTCTGTTAGTACTCGAAGCTAGATCATTTATTTGCAAAGATAAATCAGCTTTGTTTTGAGCATAAAAGCTGAGTCATAATTGGGTCGACAGACCACAAATCGTTTTTTGTCAGATAACAACCACAAAAGTTATTGAATTTTTATTGTTTTTCCTACACTGAAAGAATTATTGTTCATAATATCTATGAACAAATTTCATAAAACCAAATTCACAAAATAACAAGCACGGTACGGCTCAAGATTTTACAGACAAAACAGATGACTGTTTTAATTTTTAAAGGTGTCCGATTTAAATTTTAAGATGAGATAGTTCTTATTCTAACTAAAATTGTATCTAATTTGATTAAAAAATTACAATAAACTCCTCCCTTATACTCAAGTATCAAACCAAACATTTTTGGTTTAATTTTTATTGCTTTTCATTTTATTGCTTACTAAAGTTTTTTTTTTCTAATGCGATATTTTTTTGTATTGTTTATCGAATTTGATTGTTTAAATTATTTTTGTTTTTAGTTAATTTAAGTTCAAATACTATATTTATTTAAATAGTGCATGTTTTAATACTGTGAGACTAACCTTGCCCATATTTATTTTGTAAGAAAAAAAAAAAATAAAGTTCATGAATGTTGTTAGTTGTGGCAAAGCATTTAATTTTGGATATCATGCAACCAAACCGACATAAAGTAATTGATATTAAATTTATAAAAATTGGTTTAAAACAGAAATGACAAATTATATTGGAAGATTAATTTTGGAAAAAAATGATCTATTTTACTTCAGAGTTGAAGAATTTTTCAAGATAAAAATGTTTTAGAATCTAAGAATTTTTTTTAGCATAAATATTTCTGAATCTGAGACGTTTTCTATAGGAAAATTGTGTCAGAATTTGAGAATTATTCTATCAAACAAAAATTCGTTGTTTTCGCAAATATTCGTTACTCATATGCGGTGCACGGCAGTGTTGACACAATAAAATAAAAGAGAATTACAGAATTTTTATGAAATCCAATATTCAAATGCGATTTTTTTGAAAAAGACGAAAAATTCCCTTATGAATTTTTTGTGTGGATAGACAAACATCTTAAGTTTAGATTCTAAACTTAAAAAAATAAAAATTTACCGAATTTTTGAAAAATTGACTTTTAAAAGAAATGAATACTTTTAGAACGGGTTCTGAACTTTTTTTAAAAAATTAAAAATTTCAGAACAGGTTCTCAAAACTTGCCAAAATGAAAATTTTAAATCGATAGCCCATAAAAAAATATAAAAAAATGTAAATTTTTATATTGTGGTGCAATATTTAATAAAGAAAACTTGACAGAAATTTAAAAATTTTCCGATATTTAACTACGCCTCCTTTTTCCAGTTTTACAAATATTAAAAAACCAAGAAAAAATGTTTCTTTAGTTCCATATGGGGTTATCCATACCAACTATTCCGACTTTCATGCCACATATGATATTCCGATTTCAAAAAAATTTGCATAGGGCCTAATAGATTTTTGAGATTTCTTTCAGATTTTTGAGAGCTTGACGTCACTAAGATCATCTTAAAAGTAAGAATTCAGAATTTCTCGTGTTCCAACCTCAATAACTTGAGAAATATGCAATGTATGACCGTGATGTTGAATCCAAATGCCTTTAATTTGAAAAAAAAAAATAATATTTGTTACTTGAGTGGAAACATTAAATAACAAAGGCAAACTCATTTTTACCCCATATTATCGAAAATTGGTGTGGATCTATTAGTAATTTTTTGTAAACCGGAAAACCGGGTTTTTGTCAAACCGTTTTGACAAAAAAAAAAAAAGGATTTTCGTTACCCGACTTGGAAACACTAATAACAATCTTAAAAAAATTGTTTAAAATTTATTATTTTAGCTTTACAAAAAAGTTACCTAATGCATAACCTGCAATTTTCGATTAAATAGGGGAGAATAGGAGTTTGTCTCAGTTTTTTGAGACAAAATGAAGGGGAATGTCACAGACTCAATTTCGTTCGGATTTGGAAAATGTGGTTTGTTCGTAAAACACAAAACGAATATTATAATGTTCGGAATGAAACCACTTTCAAAACTCAAAGTGGAATTGAGATACACAAAAGTAGTTTCATTTCAAAAAAAAAAAATACTCTGCGTTTTGCGAGTAAACCACTTTTTCCGAAGCCTAATGGAATTGAGTCTGTGACATGCCTCGAAATGTGGTTTGAAGTTGCATTCTTGTATATTATTTATGGGCAATCGATTAAGTTTTTTTTTTTTAATAATTTGCAGAACCTGTTCTTAAATTTCTGAATTTTTTAAAAAGTCAATTTATCGAAAATCCGGCCACTTTTTCTTTTTTAGCTTACAATTAGATGTTTGCGTATCCATATGGGCTGTCAATCCCGAAATCACGAAATCCCGGGATTTTTGTCATAAAATGAATCCCTAATCCCGGGATTTTTAAGCTCAAATCCCGGGACTTTTGAAATATTAAAAGTGTATGAGAATTTATTTTTAAAAATACAATTTTGTTCAATTATTGTTACATTTACATAAACAATTTAAAACTAAAACTTTTTTTAATTTTCAACGTAGCTTGCCTCCAATTTGGCTGAGCCGAGTATTCTACCCAGGCTTGCAGAATAATAGTCCTTCGCACTAACCATTAAGCCACAGTCACGGAGTCCTTTGACCAAAGTTTGAAGGTTTTGGCGAAAAATTTCTAAAAAACCGAAACTTTGGTCGAAGAACGCCACGGGTAAATTTAATTCGATTGGCTTCAAATTTGTGCTACATAAGTTTTGGGCGTAGGAGAATAAAAATTTTCCCGGACGTTCAAAATTGGAAGAAAAACTTTTTTTTTTATACAAAAAAAAAAAAGCAAGTCCAATGTATTATATTATTACCTTAAATTAGTTTTAAAATTATACAGTGCAACAACCAAAATCGGAATGGGATGAAACCAAAAGCAAATAAAAGTTGTCATTTTCCATAACAAACCCCTCAAGGCTTTTTTAATTCATTGCCAAATATTTAATAACAATAATTACTTGAAATCTGCATGCGTGGCGTATACTTAATTTTTTAATTGCCTTTCAGAATTGTCTTTCATTTAGAATAATTAGAAATAATTTTTTTAATAATTTCGTTGTAGCGAAATCGACCCAAGGGTTTTCGTAGGAATCAAACCCACAACTCCCTGCTTAAAAAGCTAGCATGCTACCAACTAACCCACAGTAGCCCCCTTAATCCCGAGATTTTAAAAAACTGATCCCGTTTGACAGCCCTAGAATCCATACAAAAAAGTTCAGACACGTGTTTTTCGTTTTTTTTTCGAGAAACTCTCATTTGAATATTTAATTTCATAACAATTTTGTAATTTGCTCGTATTTTCTTGTGTCGACATTGCGTATGAGTAACATTTTATGCAAATATTTAATACTCATCCGCTATGTTGAAACAAGAAAGTACAAGCAAATTACAAAATTGTTATGCAATTTAATATTAAAATGCGAGTTTCACAAAAAAAGAAAAACGAAAAACACGTGTCTGATTTTTTTCATGTGGATAGACAAACATCTCAACTTAAATAAAACAAGTAAGAAAATTATAGTCGGTCAAGACCGATCATATAATACCCTACACCAGAGTTTTCCGAAAATTTGCCCCAGAAAATGGGTCCGATGGACCGATAAGATATATATTTTGTCAAATTTTTAATAAGTGTAAAAAACACTCACAAATCAAATTTGAGTAAAATGGGCTTCTATTTGTTGACAATAAACCGTTTTAACTGAATATCGGGCGAAGTTTTCAAAAGGGGCCTAAGTCCAAAACTGGTCCGATGACTATCAGATTTTATAAGGTTATTTAAGTACGCGTTTAACATACACAAACAAAATTTTAGTTAAATATTTTCTATTTTCATGAAATTTGAGAGATTTATGTGAATTCGGGTAGGTGGTTTGTATGGGAGCTACAAGAAGAACTGGTCCGATTTCTTTAAAATTCGGAATGATGATTTGTGACGACAAAACACGTTTACCTGCCAAAATATACCTATTATTATACGGTTATTAGAGTCATTTGAGTCAAAACTTAAGAGGACTTTTGTATGGGGGCCAGGTCTAAATATCGACCGACTTTTTCCAATTTCAATAGGCTTCGTCCTTGGGCCAAGAAAGGCTTAAGTTTTAAATTTCAAGTCAATTGAATAAAAATTGCGACCTGTATCGTGTTTACACCGTTAACATGGACAGACAGACGGACGGACGGACGGACGGACGGGCATCGCTAAATCGACTCAAAAAGTTATTCTGAGTCGATCGGTATGCTTAAAGGTGAGTCTAGGACCAATATTTCGGGTAGTTACAAATATCAGCACAAACTCATTATACCCTGTACACTCAAAAAAAAAAATGTTGTAAAACTAGCAAAAAAAATGGTTAAAATTAGCAAAAAAATTGTAGGTTTGGACGTTGCAAAAATTTTGGTAATATTAGCAAAACCATTTTGCTAATCAAAAAATTAGGAACAAAATGGTAAAATTACAAGAGTACCATTTTATTTTTGTAAAAAATCAACCTTGTAAAATTATCAAAAAATATGGTAAAATTACAAAAAAAAAAAATGGTAAAAGTGAAATAGATAAAAAAAAAATTGTAATTTGGTAAAAAAAACTGTTTTATTTAGTAGTTTTTTTTCTCTGATTAGTAGTGGATTTAAAATTGGGGAAAATACTAAAAAAATTTTGCCTGTTTTTGAGCACCACGTTCTTTAAATGTAGTAATAGCAGCATCAACTATTACTTCAGTTGTTGGATGATTTCTTCGGCTTGATGGTGGCAGCATCTTCTTTTGCCTTTTTCTCAGCAGCTGTAGTTGCAGTAACTGGACTTCCAACAACATCAAAATCCAAAATGATTTTTTTTTTCACTTAAACACTTTAAACAAAAAAATTATATAACAACACTTCACTTTTTTTTTGCGTAATTTTTTTTAGCTTAGGTAGAACAAATGAGAATTGCGTAGGAGTCTACACAAGAAATTTCTTACATTTTCAGGTAAAATTTGTAAAAAATTAACAATTTTTTTCGAATTTTTAATTTTTTTCACATGTATTTAAAAAAAAAATAAAAAAAAACTTTTGGATATTGAAGATTAGATATCTAACTATGTGTTAAAATTTTAAAAAAATAATTTTTCAAAATTATCAACTTTTTATTAAAAATTTAGGTGGCAAATTTTAAAAAATGTTCATATAAAATTACACTCAAAGAATTATGTAGGTAAATTCCAGTGAATATGCACTTAAAACAAATGAACTTTTATTTAAAAACCATTCCACTGTTTTTTCATTTAAAATAAAAACACATTACAGTCAATTTTAAATGTTAATTTAATGACTAACCAAAACATTAAAAAACTAGTGAATATTCAGTTATTTTGTATTGAAAAATAGTAAAACTATAGAAGATATATTTTACTGCCGAATTTAAATGTAACAGAAAATTCGTTTTTAATACAGTAAATTATTTTTTTTTAAACTACAGAAACAGTAAAAAAATTAAATCCTTTATAAAATAAGTGATTTTTCTTTTAAAATTACTTTACTGATTACTTTTTAAAATAACCTACAAACAGTTAATGATATAATTTTCTTAGTGTAGCAAAAAATATGGTAAAATTAGCAAAAAATATGGTAAAAAATTCTAAAAATTGTGTAGCATATTTTTGAGCGCCCATTCAGTTGATGGATGGCTACTTTGCTATGGTGTTGGCAGCATCATCAATCTGCAATGATTTTTTTTCACACTAGAACACTTTAAACAATTTTTTTTTCTTAAAACTAAGAAAAAAAATAAAAATAAGAAGTATTACCAGTTCTTTAAGGAAAATACTAATATTTTTCTAAAATTATCGTAAAATAAAAAAAAAACTAGCAAGAAAATATAGTAAAAGTACCAAAACATTTTTGTATTTTACCAATAGTATATTGCCAAAAAAAACTGTAAAAGGTAAATTTTTAAAATTTTTTTTACTAAAGTTTGGTTGAAGTAAATTACAACATCTTTTACTAATATTTTGACTAAGTTATTTTTTTGAGTGTACCACAGTGTGGTGTAGGGTATAAAAAGAAAAAAACAAGTGGCCGGAATTTTGATAAGTTGACTTTTTTTAAAAATGGAAAATTTCGGAACAGGTTCTGAAAATGGTTCAAAAAAAAAAAAAAATTGAATTGACAAAAATAAAAATTAAAAATGATAAAAATTTAATCAAGTCAACTCGATACAAATATGACGATTTTTTTTAATATTTAGCCACGCCTCCTAAGCCAAGGTTTTGGAAAATTGAAAAACCGAAAACGCAATTTTGTTAGTTCCATATAGGGTTATCAATACAACCTATTCAGAAATTCATGGGACACATATTTTTTTCGCTGGGCATTTGGTGTGGAATGTCTCATGTGTGCCATAAATATAATTTCATCTTTAATAATTTTCTAAACCAATATTATAAATTCCATCTTTAAAATATTATTTTAATTTGTGGTCAATTAGTAAACATTTAACTAAATAAATTCTATATCTATTTAATCACTTGAATTACAAAATTTCAATAAATTTTGTGTTAGAATAATCATATCCAAGTAGTGGTAAATTTAATTAGAAACAAAACACCGTTTGAGTAATTACTTAAACTTTATAATACACACTCAAACAATTAAAAAAAAAACACATACACATACAAAGCTACACAAACACATATATGCAAGTGATGAAATTTAAAAATGTGCAATTAATTGAAATTAAATTGATTTCATACAATTTAACCAAAAACAACAACAGCAACAAAAAAAGTTAGTAAAACAACAGAAAACTAACATTAAAATTAAACATACAATATCATCCTCATCATCAAGTAAATGTGTTTGTTCGTTCGTTCATTTGATTGTATGTAATGAAGTAACTGGTCATTTGTATACCGAACAATTGTATAGAGAAAGCATTGATTATTTTGTATGTATTTGTCTTTGTATGCATACATGTGATATTGTGATATATGTATGTATGTATGTATTACAATGATGATAGTTTTCGTGAATGTGGCAATTAAGCATTTAACTAATTTAATACAATACATGTTGTTGTTGTTGTAACTATGTTGGTGTTGCTGTTATTTAATGTGGCAACAAAAAATAGATGCAATAGATGGACATTAACCTTCTTTATATAATAAAAAGGTGATATCACGAATAAATTTACTGACATACACACATAAATACAATACACTCCCAAACTACAATTACACACTAACATGTGCATTTTTATGCTCGTTTGATATGATGCAAGAGAAAATTAGAAAAAAAAGGTTTATATCCAGTTTGGTTAAAACACAGGACAACAATGATGGAAAATAATTTTGAATTTTCCAAAATTTGGAAAAATTTGTTATTGTGATACAAAAGAGTAATGTTTTTATAAAAAAAATATAGCCTACATTTAGGATTCACTAAAAAAATAATCATTGCTGGACTTAAACAAGATGAGTTGTGTTAATTGAAACGAATATTGTCAGTCTGTCTGAAAGACAATAGATCGTGTAAGTAGTTGCACGAATCCCAATAAAGAAAGTGTCTGTCCATAAAGCGCAGATAAAATCTTCGTCTTTTAACACTCTAGCATCCATAAAAATTTAGGTCTAATCATCTAACAGTACATAAAACCTTTGACCGCATTTACAAGACTTTGTCCGGTTATTACTGCAAACAACTTCAAAATCTCGCATCTTGGAAGCGAAAGCTGCGAAATCGTACGCTGCTTGTTAACAGGTCCAGCCATTTGCTCAACTCTGATACCCTTGCAATTACCTGGAATGTTTGTGAAAAATTAAGGGCGAGTGCCAGTTAATGGCAAATCTAGATTTTACGATCACTGACTTCAGGAACATGACCACTGGCTGTAACAAAAGATGATAACTGCAGATGTAAGTATAAAATAAAATCCCACCCGTCAGTTGTTTTTTTATGTTGTTTAGATGATAAGCCACCTCGTTTGATTAACTACGTCTTTGGTCAGACAAATAGTTGGAGGTAAGTTAAATTGATTTCTCATCCAGCTCCAAGCTATCTCCGTTACCATCTGTTCCAAAATGTGGGAATGCTTAGGTTAGTCCGTCATTTTGGCACGTTCATTCGTAGGCCAAAGAGACCATTGTGATTACCTTTATTATTTAAGCTATTTTCACTATACTGAAAAGTTTTACTTCTTGAATTATAACGATTCCTTGAGATATTCCGCAAGATAATTAAATCAGACTTCATTGGGGCAGTCCATGTTATCGAAAAATCTTCGTCTAAAGTGCTTGGGGCAACGCTCCTTCAGTTCTGGGTTTTTTCGTAACTAGTGCTGCACTAGTGCTGCAATGTCCTGTCAGTACTCCCACCAATAGGCTGACCTTCTGGTTTCACAATGTAAGAAGACTGTTTGTCCTGATACTTGAATATTAGAATGAGAGGAAAAAAATAAGAGTTACCTGTTTTTTAGATGCCCAATTTCAAATTTAAAAAAGGGTTGCCACCTTATGACAAAATTAGGGCTTTCGGGAAAATCCGCACAAAGGCCGAACAAGCAGGAATTTCGCTAAATGCAAAAATACGGGTCAGCTTAATTTTGATAGAGATTATTATATATGATTTTGGTGGTCGTACGAATATACATCTCCATATAAACTACCCCAACGTTTATACATTTTGGATAGGGCTTCAAAAAACCTTTCGACGTGTATAAAATGTTGGTATAGTTCCTTTTGAAGATATGAGAAAAATCCTCAAAAAACAAAAAATATAGTTTTTCCCTATCCCCTTTAACCCGCTAAATGTGAGATTGGGCAGCTATAAAAAACAGGGAAGTCTTATTTTGCTTCCCTCTTTCCTATATGGAAGTTTCAGGACAATCGGTGGGTGCCCTGTGAAAGACCTTCCTTGTTAGTTCATTATCTGTAATAAATAACTGAGATGTCAGGTTCAACCTGTTCTTCCACCGTTCTTCAACCTATTCTTCCATCGTTTTTCTTCGTCCCCATCAACTCACTTTGTCCAGAAACCAAGATTAGTAGAACTGCTCGCTGTCAAGTTTGGCAGAGAGATCGTATGTACTTCCAAACGCATGCCGATTTTTCCGCGTTGGCTTCTAAAATATTCAGAGCTGCAAAGAATATTAACGACAAATGTTTATGGCGCAAGGATGTAATTCCATTATTTTCTACATGTTTTTTTTAATTGCAAGTCTTCGAGCCTGAAAAGCTCTGCACTCGTCTGGAAGTATTAATGACGTACTGATTTCATGGTGCTTGGAATAAACTGCTAAATCCGTACCAATTTCCATCTTTAGTCCATCCGTACAAATTGAGGTTGCACTTTTTGTCATAATAGAGTTGGCTGCCAAGTTTTCACTCGACGGTTCTTAGATTTCGAATTGGCTGATGGTGCGAGGAATGGCTTTGAAACGGTGAGGGGATAGGTAGAACCTGACATCTCGGTTCCTATAGTGGAATTGATAACAGAAATTTTTAGGATATCTGAGAATAGTATGAAGGATAGGTGATGACCAATGACTAAATGCAGGATATCGCGAATCCTGTTGCCACTGCCAAATCCTAAGGGGACAGAAAGTCTTCTTACTTTTGTTAAACGGACGGTTAGCCATTTAACAGGACAATGTATAATCAGACAAGTGGCCGTGCGTATGGGTATCAATGACAAGGGTTATTGTAGGAGTTGTGGGAAGTGGAGTAGTCAGTGAAGCATGACTAAGTCTGATTAAGCGATAACCTGAAATGCCTTAACGATCTCCAGCAGGATATCTTGGATAATAGGAAGTAGAACTTTGTAACAGTGGGGGAGTTGGGTAACAACAATTAAGGAAATTACAATAGGCCTGATGGCCTCCGAAAGAATTTCGCCAAATAGCGGACACCCATCCAATCTAACCTAGATTTCGAAAGTTCTGTCAAAATTTGTCGGTTATAAGTCGTAGTTTGATTGCGCTCACAGTACGTATTGTGGTCGAGTGTCCCTAAGAGCGTTGCATCAGCATTGTCAGTTAACTAAACATTAGAGCCGAATTTGCTTCTTTGCTATGAGATAATGCCTTTGTCTACTGCAAGGAGCCTTTTGAATCGAAAATTTCATAAAAATACATTATCCAAATAATCTTGAATCGGGAGAAATTTACCGTAAATTTTCGGAGTCAAATGCGAATTCCTAGAATGTGTAGGGTAGATGACCTTTCAAGGCTGGAAAATACATAACAGGTTCCTAAGGAAATGGAATATATAGGAGTGATCCTGGAAAGTAGTCAGCTTGTACTTTGATTTTAAATATTCAGGATGACAGATATTCCTTAATCTTGATACAAGGCTACATACACTTTCATATAGGTTACCGAAATTGACTATCAGTATTTAAAACTGAATTCGGTTGATGTAACTAGAAGAAAGTATAACAGTATTTGGTTATTGCATCCGAATGTAGTAGCTGCAACCAAATTTTGGTTTCATCTGGTCTCTTAATATCCAAACGGATCTTGAAGTGTATAAGTGTGTGCTGTTGTTTGCCATTGGCAGCCAGTTCTAACCTACCTACCCCAATTTAATGCCTCTTATCAACAAAGTATATAAGAAAAGGTGTTTACACCAATTCTTGCCGATAAGCTTTAGAAGCATTTAGTTCGCAAACACTATCAACTCCTGCCAAGAGTTCTTGTATGAAAACTTTATCTACTTCTTTTGTCGCGAGACGAAGCAAATACCTCTGAAATTACCCTAAGTCAGGTCATTGCTTTGCGGTTGCATCTACTCTTACAATCCCTTTAATCTTATTTTTGTTCCCATGTGTAATTGTTAGAAAAATGTTGGAAACAATTCACATAAAAATCATAGACTGTTTTGATTCCAGCTAGATCGTAAATACTTTAGTTACAAGTGCGATCTTAGGGTACAGTATGTAAGCAGTTACACCTTTTGATGATGAAGGAAGAAAAATAATTGCAACATACATATACAATAAATAAATGCGAAACTAAAATAACATCAGCAGCAGCAGTAACAAAACTGGATTTTAAACTACTTATACCAATTTGGTTACAGAAAAGGTATGGTATTTTAGTTAGTTAGCTAGATTGGTTGCAGGCCTGAATACTTGGATTTTGTTAGATGCTTTTGACTATTATGCGAGTACACCTGAATCTAACACCACCTGTGCGCTCCAGCACATTAAATATACCTACGATTTACAACGCAGATATTGGAAAAACAAAAAAAAATAAAAATTGTTAGAAAACAGGAATATTTAAACAACATCTAAGAAATTGCTGCACTTTTAGTAGCTTTATATAAAAATTAGAAGCAACAAAACAAAGCAAAAAAACGTTGTTTGTTGTTGTCCCTCCACATGATCAAGGCGACCATGATGTTAATGTTGTAGTTGTTACTGTTGTTTCTAGTGATGATGATAATGATGATCAGTGCATTAGAATCAGGA